>CM063506.1:64979940-64987440 GCA_032207245.1 Pardosa pseudoannulata | reverse complement strand
TATTTTGATTGCATTCGTGCATACGCATTGAAACATTTAGTAAACCTGCTCATCTTTCATCTAATGTTTATTATTATTATTTAACTTCGATTGCAGGGTATTGTGAAAAATGTGGTTTGACATGCATCCTGAAAATAACATGATTTGACATTGAGAACTCTGAAAATTATAAGCAAAACATTTGGAGAAATTTGGGATTGTTTTTATAAAAATCTTAATTTCTCACGAGTCTACGTGCTATCTTCATAACAATGACCACAGATTATTACAAGAAGCATCCTAATCATGTGCTCAAGTTTCAACGCTTTTCATACATTACTTTAGACAGGGTTATCCAAAACATATTCGTTTTTTTTTCAATTTGTTGACAGTCCCCTATGGGGTTCCGGGATAAATTCTTAGCTGAAATATATAACATCTACCATCCTGTTTTCACGGCTGACGTTTCGGGATAATTCCTTGTGTCTTTTTAGATATTCAACAAAATGTCTAAAATAGCAAGTTACCGGTCATCATTGGCAATATAGTGTATAATAGAATTTTTTCTAATACAGCAGGCTGAATGAATGCATATTATCCTAATACCATACAGAGATCAAATACAAGTGTACGATATCAGGCTGCAAAGGTGTTACTCATTTACCAGGGAAGAATGATAAGCTTGAGGAATACTTTGCGGATTCGAGTAAATATGTCCTAGGTAAGTCTCGTACTCTGGGAGAAGGGGCCAAGCAAAAGATCCCTCGGCTTGACCTGCTACCTTCTGAGGTATGCTTTGAGCTTGGAGGATATTGCTATTACTGACATATTTCATGTACCACGGCTGTCCTTAGTGAACGTTAGAGTTTGATTATTTTTTCCTTACATATATGTAATAAGACAAATTTCACGATGGGGAGGGTTGCAGCCATGGCCGTCAAGATCCGTCGTACTCATTAAAGGTGACAGGGGCACGTAAAATATGTTCGTGGTCAGAATGTCCGCCATGTTCTCAATCAATGCCTCTGGGGATGGCAGGTCAAGCCTATGGGTCTTCATCTCGGAACCTGCTTCAAAATTACGAAGACCCACTGGAGCATAAGTCTACTTTCACACTTGAGGTGCTCGTCAAAGCAAAAGGCGCACCCCTTTGTCTTAATACCAGTAGCGTATAGCTCAATCGTGCTTGGTTTGACCAAGTGGCATAAGACAACAACAATAATAAAAGTTACAGCGACAAGGGAGCTTCCACATCATTTTTCAAATTTAATCTTAACCCATTAAAGCTCGAATAATTTCTGTTGATTATATACTAGGGAATATTTTAAATGTAAGTTGTTATGACCTGCACAGAGTAAACGAAAATATAAAATTTAAACAGCTTCTAATATTACAACCCGTCCCGCAGAGAAAATATTCAAAATACCATTTGATTGTAGGGGAAAAATACGCAAAAATTTCTCACCGAACTAAAAAAAATGTGCTGAATAGTTTTCAATCTGAAACCTGTGCTATCAGATGACGTAAACGTAGCTTGTTTATATTTCCCTCCCACTCCATAAGCCTTACGAATTTTGACTACTCTTTGAAACATAGGAAAGGTGATACTTTTAAGGCCGTTCTTTTCTGCTCTAAGTAAGCGGTGGCTATAACCTCTATCCACCCCAAAAAAGTTTCGAATTTAAATTCAATTAAAAAAAATTAAGGAGTAGTCTTTTAATTTGTCTATGGAGTAGACAAATATACATTTAATGTGAATAAATGTTTAACAGACAAAAAAAGAAAAAATTACTTAAACTAATCATGTAATTTGTAATCTAATGTAATTTGTGGAAGTTATGCAAGAGAAATGCATCGCCACATCACCAGAGGTCATTGGAATGCACATCTGCACTAATACTTATGTTTTATATTTTCATTCAATACATTTGGCTTCAATATATGCATACGGTAGAACCTCGATTAACCGAGCTTCGATTAACAAAGGTTTCTGTTAATCAATAACGAAGTCTAATTTTTTTCTCCTTTCAAAAATGAGCTTGGAAACAATGATACACATTTTAGTTCGTTGCCCGTTTTACAAGCACTTCTTCTGCACAACATGATTGTCCATGCATGGCAATTAGTGAATCCAGCTACAATTCGTAAATCATTCAACAAAACAATTGTTGAAAAGAAGAGACAGGTTGAATCCCAACAGACGGAAAACACACCTACAGGGAGCTTCTTGATATCATCAATGGAACTGAAGGATGTGAGGAAGTTTTGGAAGAGTACATTTGAGAGTGGGTGGACGTTGAGTATCAACATCCAAATTTTGAAATTCTCAATGACAAAGAAATCATACAAGCCGTTAATCCTTCAACGGACATTAATGACGGAGAAAATGAAGATGAGGACATTAAGTTTGGCTTGGTTTGGTTTGGTTTGGTTTGGAGCGCTACGGTCTACTTTTTGCAACACGAGGGCTAATGAGACCGGGACCTACTGCTTAAAGCCGATTCCGAACGGCTACGAACATCCATGCTATAGTGGGATTCGAACCCACGAACTCCGGATCCGAAGGCCAGCACCCTAACCAATCGGCCATCTTGAGGACATTAAGGATTCTACGACTATAAGTCACAGTGAAAGTGTTCAAGCACTGACAACTGGGCTTAAATATTTGGAGCAAAGAAACGATGCTACACCGATGGATCTCCCGTTGCTCCCGGTGCGATAAAACTGACCATGATAGAAATTCTGAACTTTTGCAACGAAAGGTAACAGACTTTTTAAAAATAATGCAAATTTAACATATTAATGTATATTAAATTTTAAAAAATACAATATTTTCTTGAGATTTGTGTTATTTTTGGAAATGCGTCTTTCGATAACTAAGTATAGTTTTAAAAATACTAACTAAATATACGAACTAAGTATAGTTTTAAAAATTTCCATTTTACTTTTTAAAATTTACTACTAGAGTTGATTTTCTTTTTAAATCGTTTTAGCTATGAAGCATAAGTTCATATATGTTTATTTTTTATCATTTAAAGAACGTTCTATTGTTTTTTACTTTAAAAGTCAGTTAAAATCGCAAGGACGGAAGGTTTTTATACAGGATTTCCATTAACCAAGATTTACGATATCCGAGGTACTAGTGGTTCCATTTAGCTCGGATAATCGAGGTTCTGCTGTAATATATAAATATATAGCTGAAGCCATATTAAAAAATATGGCTTGAGCTGCGAACTTTTGTCCATGAGTGGTTTAACTTTGCTATTCAATAAGGCATAGTTGATTCCTTACCTCTAATATATGAACAACCGGATATAGTATGCATTTTATTTATTTATTTTTATTAATATTTTCTTATTCATTTATTGAATATATCCTAAAGCTATGATTAAAAAAAAGTGAAAATATATCAAAGGAAGTAATCAAAAATAAACGCTATTTTTCGTTTTTTTTTCTACGCTTCTAAAGCTCATTATTTTCCAGTTATGAATTACGTATATGGCTTCCAAATTCTTAGGGCCTGCTCCTATCACCGATTCGTTTCATTATATGCACAAAAATTCTACCCATTAATGTGCAAACCGGATTCACCAGCTCTACCCTACAATATGGTATTTCAAGTTTAAGAAATATATAATCAGCTTGGCTGTATTTCCGCTCCTTTCCCTTTTTTCTTTTTTTTTTCCCTGTCCTTTTCACTTTCTCTCTCTCTTTTTCCCCCTTTTGCTAACTTGAGAGAGTTGATTTCTGCACTCCTCGAGTAACACCATCTCCCCTAAAATACCTCAGAGTAGGATATTCGACTCGTCCTCTTGCAGCCACATGAATCAAGTGATTGCTTTGTTAGCATAGCTTCGAAGTTCCTCCTTTCTCACTGTTATTTTTATTTTACTGAAGATTATGCAATTTCGCATACACATTCTTTTAAAGATACGTTTGAAATACTACTAGTGGTGTTTAGATAGAGATTTATCAAGTCAGGTATAAAAGATAATACAACTATTGACGTTTTCAGGGACGTGCAAAAGAGAGAATAGCCCCTCCCCCAAAGAACAATAATAATTTCTTTTGCGTAAATTTAAAATATGTTCATTGTTTTATATTATTTGTGAGGGAGTTTCGGACAATAGGTTTTATTGCAATATGATGCTTGTAAGATAACTGTATTAATAGTAAAAGACTGTGTATTGTTTGATGGTATTGAGGAACATTCACATCGTTTTGACAGATATACGGGGATTAAAATATATCTTATTTTGACTTAAAAATTTCTAAATACAGTCTGTATCGGTTATATGGTCAGTTCAGCGGTCCAGAAAAATCAGACCATATAAGCGGGGTGACCATATATGCGGAACAATACAACCCTATTAAATTATGGCAGGATTATATTCACCTAATAAACAAATAATTATATTTTTAAAAATTAATTCGATCAGTTAAAAACTACATTAAAAATATGCAATACTTTTTTGGGGAGAAATTTATTAGCTTACCTTACTTTACTAATCAAAGTACATCACACGTACATACGTACATTCATGTTCAATGTATTTAAAAAAAAAAAAAAAAACAGATATACAAGTTCGCTTCCTTTTGTTGGTTGTTAACACAACTTTTTTCTAAGTCCCTAATGTAGCCTCCACACTATGGCCAGTTGTTCACCACTTCCTGATGGTGGCCCAGCATGTGGATGGACGGGTCGCATCCACATGCTGGGCCACTAAATGAGTTGAGCGCATTGATTCGTTCATAGGGTCTACTGCGCACTTTAGTTGCGCATCTGGCTATCTTTGATCTTTGGAGAAAAACCGCCTCCGAAGTCATCGTCCGCCAAGGCTATTTTATCGTCTGCCGCCATCGGCCACGATAAGTCAAAGCCCCTCCAGACGGTGGTGGTGATGGCTTGCAGTGGACCATAGTGTGGAGGAGCCTTAATAGCTTTTAAATGCTCATCTGCCGCTACGGTTTGGTTTGGTTTTGGAGTGCTACGGTCTACTTTTTGCAACACGAGGGCTAATGAGACCGGGACCTACTGCTTAAAGCCGATTCCGAACGGCTACGAACATCCATGCCATAGTGGGATTCGAACCCACGAACTCTGGTTCCGAAGGCCAGCACCCTAACCATTCGGCCATCGTTCAGCAAACCGCTACGTAATTAGTAAAATAACACCTGAGGTCATGTATGTGAGAGATAACTTTAACCAATAAACAGACAGATGTATACTTGTTAGTAGGGGGGGGGAGAGAACTGAGAGAGGTGGAAAACTCGAAGAGTGTACACAAACATGAAAGGGAGGAATATAAATGCTTGAATTCAGGTCCTCTCCGATTTCGCACTGACTTCTTTAAAAAAAAATGGAAATTCGCTGAAAACATGAAACTGACCATATAACCGGTAACAAGAAAAAGAAAATGACTGTATAAGCGTTGGGCTTTAACCTATTAAGTTAAACGAGACTTTAGGAAACTGACCATATAAGCGGGTGACCATATAGCCGGTACTGACTGTATTTGTTTTAATAGGTGTTAGTTTTCTAGAATGATTATTAATTGTGTTATTTATAGTGAATACTTAAGGGTGGGTTCATGTACCTTGCTATTATATAGTTGACTGATTGATTTGTGTTATGAACATACTTCAGAATATACTGTTAATAAAAAATGTTTACCTAAGAACAAAAGTATTTCATCATTTTTGTTCCCCTTAAGAGTGTTTTCTGAATAAACCCCTGAGTACAACTGAAGTACTCTTGTTTAACCCCTTAATGCACATTTTTTTTTAAAAAAGGCTGGCCAAAAAAAAAATTTTTTTTTAATGTAAAAAACACAATTTAGAACGTTGTCTTGCCAAGAAAATTACAAAAATACAAAAAAAAAAAATCGAAATTTTTATTGCAATTTTGGATTTTGATAACATTGCAGAAAATAGTCGAATATAGCTTACAATCCCATGTAAATGATAAAAACAGTAAAACCCTGTGGGACCAACATCATATAGTCGTTGTAACGAAAAAGCGTTGTAATGTGTTGAAAAATAATAATAATAATAATAATAATAAAATAAAAATAAAAATAAAAAAAACGAGAAAAGAAATGATGCAACAGTACATACCTAGAGAACACTTCTATTTATTTGCATTTCCATTTCTGAATGTTTGAAAAAAAGTCTTTGATTGATGCCTGTTTCAGGTTTATTTGGGAATTTTTCGTTATCACTGATTCCATATCCGTTAGATTATGAAGAATATTTTCAGAATTAATATGTCCTTCAAAATATTGACGGAAGGCAATGATTGCATTGAAGGCTTCTTTTTCATTCATTTTTTCAAAAGCTTCGACGATTTCTTCTTCGTCGTCGGAATCGCAGATTTCTTCATTTCCGGTAATACGGGCAATAAAATCATCCTCATTCAAATTATCTTCGCAAAACTGTAAAGTTTCGTCTACCGCAACTAACTCATCAATAGATAATTGAAGATCTGGAAATTTGGCACTGAGGAGCTGGGTTATTTCATTAGTGTTTGGAGTGTCATCTACCTAGGACAGCAATGTCGTACGTGACGAAAGGGTCCTTTAAAAAGCAAACACAAAGAGAGGAGTACAGGTTTCTTGAAGTTGTACCACAGTACAATAATTTTAAAATAGCCCACTCGCTCATGAATTCTACAGTCTAAAATGGCGGTCGCTCTAACGAAAAATAATAAGCCTCGGGTCGTTGTAATGATTCCTATGGTAAAATGATTGGGACTTTTTAAGATGGTCGTTCTAATGAAGAAGTCGTTGTATCGTGGGGTCGTTAAAAAGAGATTCTACTGTATCAATAAAACGATTGTTTTTTTCTTTCACATTGTTATTTTCAGTTTTCGATTACATCGGAGTGTGAAAATTTATAGCAACATAAAGTACAACGCTGCTCAAATTATCTCGAGTGTGCAGAGTTTGGAAAATTTAGCACGCTTGAGTTAACTCGAGTGTGCACGTTAAGGGGTTAAAACTGAAAACGATGGCCAAGGAAACAAGGGCAGTTTCTGCCGCCCGGGGCTGCAACCGAATGTGCAGCTCGGAGCAGATGCCAAATTTACTGATCCCTTCATTAGAAAATAAGATATCATTATATAGATTAAAAATTTTCAGAGCAAAGAAAATGTTAATGTAAAAGATATTTTTCCTCAAAATTAAAAAATTTTTTTTACAAACTACAAAACAAAATTCCATTGCTAATATGTGTCTTGAAATCTTATATTAACAAATTATGTGTAGCAGTATTACTTGAAAAATATTGGTTAATCCAAAATTATCCCCTATATAATAATAGCCTAAGTTGTCTGTCCGCGAATTTTTGAAGCGGTTGTACCTGGAATGAATACAGGCATCCATATTGGATTTTTCATGAGTTAGGGTTAGCAAAATGGAAAGCGATTTCGAAATCCACCCATTCCCCCTTTTCGAACGTTTAATGCTATTATTTCAAGCCTTATCCTTCCTCTAATTCTATACGAAATTCATTCTTGATAGG
>CM063506.1:64954940-64974940 GCA_032207245.1 Pardosa pseudoannulata | reverse complement strand
ATGACTAATCAAGCGAGAAGAATCAGGCAGCAGTGTGGGGAAATGGAGTTGTCAACACATTCCCCGCTTAGCTTTCGCTACAAATAAATGAAAATGGCTCAAGCGACGTCTGAAAACTAATATTAAATAAAGAAGAGTTTTTACTAAGAAGGACTAATTATTTCATTCGCCTTAACACTGGATCTTGACATATATATATATATATATACATATATATATATATATATATATATATATATAATATATCAAAATTATTTAATTTTAATATTTCCATAAAAACATCCTCTCTACCATTCTAATACCTTAAAATATTTTTTCCAACCTCTAAAAGTCTTAAGCAAAGGAGTATCCTCGACTTAAAATTCTTTCGATAGAATTCTCAAAGCATTCTATACTATAGATGTAAATTGTCTGTCTATTCAACACGTTTTCCAGCTGGGCTTCGCATTTTTCCTGATCTTAACAGTTTTATTCGCTGACTAAGTTTCTTATTCCTTGGGAAATTTCTTTCTGTCTTCTCTCTTGGGTGCACCCTGTTCGACAGAGTGATTTTTGTTTCTTTCTCTTGCCTGCCGTTGACCAGTAAAGATGTTCTTTTTTAGAAGCTCTAAAATAAAGTTTTAATTAGACTTGTTGCGGTCTCTTTCAATGGACAGACTGCATCATTATTACCGTTACCTGATTAGCTTTCTCCTTGCCTAGTAGGCAGGTAAAACTAATAGATGCTACATAATTATTGTACCCGGCAGGTATTATTTTCATGGATTACATATATATATATATATATATATATATATATATATATATATATATATATATATATATATATATTGTAACGATCCGTTACATGACCCCAAAAAAGAACGAGGAGACCAAAGGTGACTTTTCGTCGTGGACTCACGATTAGCCTCGAATAGGACCAGGTGGTCTAAGCACCGTAATTGAAAACTGTTCGTTGCCGGCTCCTCAGCGTCTGGCCATTGTAAACCTGCTGAATGGAACGTCTTTGTGGAAGTGTGGAAATGATTAAAGTGCACCTTGCCGCCCATTAGCGGTTACAAAAAGGCCATTAAGTTGGTTAAGTTGATGGATCTGAGAAAATTCTTTTTCGACCACATCTGGGAACAGTACAGCTGATCGAAGGTTGGGAGTGACCACAAGATTACGTCACCCTGGTTCAGATATTTCTCGAAGGACCGAGAAAAGAGCGAGTGCGGGATATAAAAGAAGGGACAGGAGTATAACGGAGGCTTTTTGTTCTTCTCTCGAGGCTTCTACTGCTAGAGCCTGGTCGCTCGAGGACCGCTCGTATCTCCGTGTCTGGAGTTTTTTTTTTTTTTTTTTTAGAGACCGCCAGCGTCTCTGTTGCTAGATAGTCGACATTCGACTTGGGAATTCCTTTCCGTTATCTGCTGATTGTTAGTTAACTTCTTGCATAGAATAGACAGCCGAGAGTGACTTTGCACTCTAATTTTGGATCGACTTGCATCCTGTGTTTTCTTCATGAATCCAGCGTGATACGCACTCGGAACCTCCGAACTTGCTGTGAAAGCCAACCGTGCAAATCGACAGACGAAATGATCATGTCAGCATTAGTCCAGCACTAATTAGTTTCCAATTCTTGTGATTGAAAAGCCCTAGCCATACTGTTCCGGTATCCCACGCATCCTTGTGTGTGAATATTATTGTACGAGATCCTGAATGTTATCATCTACTAAATCTGTACATAGCTGTACATAGTTTATTCTATTGAATAAATATTTAGTCCAGAATACCTAAAATTCTAGCCTGTTTCATTGAAGGCCTCATCTACTTTATTTCCAGTAAGTTACAATATATGTAATGGTCCAGGGGTCTCACTGGACCCGAACTTTACACTTATAAACTCATTTTAAAATTGCCCCTATTATTTTCCCCAGCCGGGGCATGCTGGGCTGCCAAGTGTCCCGCTAACCGTCCGTTAGAAAGAAGCACATCATTTGTCGTGGCCGAACTTAACTTTTATTTCATCCTATAAAATTAGCACAGAATCCAGAGACGTCTGAACCTGACGGTGTCAGAACGCTATCTCTAAGTAATAGTAATGCCAACCTTCTGCGAGAGACGACTAAAACCCGTGTGTGGGAAAAATGCTGAAGCACGTGTTATTTGCTTATAGAAAGTAACCTTTGACTGGAGCCATCTGCTATAATGTGGCGTCTCAGAGGAGCATTACTGCTGATCGTTACAAATTTTCATGGGAAAGTTATAACTTCCTAATTAAAATGCCAGCTATATCATTTTCTGTTTTGGGAATCATAGAAAGAATTTCGGGGTTATGCTGAAGGAATGAAAACATCCTCGTTTAAATTGGATGGCTGGGAAATATGGTTAATATAAAGAGAAGAAATTAAGATCTAGAATAATGAATGGGGAAAAGGGATAATTTTGGAATACGCTTTAGGGCTTAGATATTGATATTATTACATATATATATATATATATATATATATATATATATATATATATATATATATATATATATATATATATATATATATATATATATATAAGATAATAAACAGATACTTAAGAATAATTAATAAATAATATGCTAAACTTTTTATCCTAATTTTATAATTAGTTTTTTTCAACAAGTATGAGGGCATTTGTCTTTATCATTTGTAATTATTATACTTGCCCCAAGCAAAGATTTATGTTTCGGAAATAAAAGAACGACCACAACTGTAAAGTAATAAGTTAAGATTTTAGCTTAGATTTTAGTTCTTCGAAACCCTCTTAACCAATAAAACACAGAGAAGTAGTAAAGATTCAATAAGAAAATATAAAAAATAACAACACTAACGGTATTGATAATCTGTTAAAGAGTGAGAAGTTTTGTATGAAATCAAGAGTTCGTTAGAAATTTTTGCATGACTATCATGTTTCTGAGCTGAAATGAATCGCTGTTTTTTTTTTTTTTTTTTTTTTCGTGAAAGAGGATATACTCGTCAGGACTAGCTGGGAAGGAGGCGATAACATGATAAATCAATCGTTATGATTCAAACCTATAATGAAAAAAAAAAAAAAAAAAAAAAAAAAAAAACATTGGATTAAGTTTTACAATTTTTTTTTGTTTGGATGATCTGTTATTTAGTCACGTTTTGGGTTAGCCGGAGTTCGAAGAAGGCTTTGACTCTCCGAAACTTTAAGCCTGGATCTTTATTTGTTTCAGGGAGCATGCTTTACAACTTTTCAACGCCAACTTCATATTGTCGGAGAGAATTTTACGATCTTATCTAAAAACCTAAGTGACTACTTACTGCTCAGTTGTGGTCATTCTCTCAGATGAAAGGTTGATCTTTGTTAGAGACAAGTATACTAATTACAAAAATAGAATAAGGGGTTTAGTATTATATGAGCCGCTCAGCTCACGCATTATTCCCATTTTTTAAAAATTACAAATATATTGTAAAAGCTCTTAAAAGGTGCCAAGAGTAGCCTATTCAACGACCCAACGTTGAGCTTACCATGATTCAACGTTGAGCTTACCATGATTCAACGTTGAGCTTACCATGAATGGGGCCCTTGTTCCCTATTCATGGTAAGTTCAATGCCGATGCCTACTGCACAATTTTGGATGACAATGTGCTTCCTACGTTGTGGCAGTTTTACGGGTTAGACCCCCTTTACTTTCAGGACGACAATGCCAGTTTCATGTTTCGAGGTTAACCAAGGCTTGGTATGGTGCCAATGGAATTTATCGAATAGACTGACCTGCCCAGAGCCCAGACCTGAACCCTATCGAGAATCTCTGAGACGAGTTCGCCGAATTAAGAAGTGCACTACCCTTCCAAAATCGGTGAAGGAACTTGTATGTCTACTCCAAGCAGAGTGGAAGACAATACCAATAACTGTAATACAAAGACTTGTGGAAAGTATGCCCCAGAGGTTTCACGCTGGAATTTCATCTCGTGGAGGCTCTACCAACTATTGATTTTGAATAAAGTTAGTTTTTCTTTTCTATATATATATATATATATATATATATATATATATATATATATATATATACATATGTCAGGTTTAAAAGTGGGGCTTAAGAATTAACCGAGTTATAATTAAAAATACTTGGGCCTCTTTAACGATAACATAATAGGAGAAAAACACACCGTCGAGCGGAACTATACAGAATAAAGAAGCTGACGCGGAAGTAGACAATAGGAATTTGTTTAGGTAGCAACGCCAAAAAAAGACACTTCTAGGCGGGAAATTGGGCTGGTAACATCCTCCACGCTTGTCGTCCCAAAATGTGAACAAAAGATATCTAAATGGCATAGCCATGGACAGAAGGATTACAATAAAGAAGTTTTTATATATGAGATAAAATGTGTCTTCCATGCCTTAACAACTTGTTCGTGTCATATATATCTATACGTTCATACACACACACACACACACACACACACACACATATATATATATATATATATATATATATATATATATATTAATTTACTGTGTCTATATAATTATTGATGGTTATTGTTTTCATATCTCTATTTTGAAAATTATCAACAAGTCTATTTCTATCTTATTATCACACAAAAAACAATTTATTCATTAAGTTTATTAGGGTTTATTAGTTTAAAAATATTATAATATAATTTCTGTATTATACTTTAAAATTTAACCAAAGAAACAGATCAAGCATCTGTACTAGAAAAGAAAGTCCCCGTATTGTTTGGCTATTGTATGCCTTAATGTATCGAGACGTCCCGACTTTAAAATACAGTAGAACCTCGATTAACCGAAACTCTACGTTAAATGAAGTCGGTTTCTTCTTCACTTTTTTTTTTCACTTTCTACTATCATCCAAAATTTTTCCTTTACAAACATGCATTTTTAAAGTTTTCTTTTTAACTACATTCCTTTTGTATGCAAGCCGTCCTTTCCAAACTACGAGTACTATGAGCAGATAAATATTTTGGAATTCCTTTTTTTTTAGAATTCCTTCTCACAAGCTTAATTCTCGGTATTAGTGTACTCTTCCCCACTTCCAAACATCACTGTCCTAAAGAAAACACACCTCATTTCGAAATTTGGAAGGTACTGTCGAATCCCAGAACATTACTTCACCAATGACGGTACTACATATTAAACTAGCTGATTACTGATGAATTCTCAATTATCCGAAGTACGTTCGGTCTCAATTACTTCGGATAATCGAGGTTCTACTGTACTTGCTGTTAAAAGAATTTGTAAAACGTTGTTGAAGAACTTCTATAAAAATCAATCTAAAAGGAGAAGAGCATTTTATCTTCTCATTGATAAAAATATATGGTTATACAGAGGATTTTAAGACTCGAAAGGTATTATGATCCCTTAGAACAGGGATGGACAAACTTTTTCGGCCGCAGGTCAAAAATCGAAAGAAAATAAGTTTGGCGGGTCAAGTTAAATTTTGAAAATTTTTGAAAAATAATATACAAGTACCTAACGGTTTAAATACGTTAATGAGATGAATGAAATTGCGATTTCATTTGTAAAATTTCCTTATACTGAGGTTCGAAGTGAGATGTAATGATTTTATGGAACGATGTTAAATGTTCGTTTGTCAGTCTACTTCTGAAATTATTCTTTCTAAGGTTCAAAGTTGAAAACACTTGTTCACATATAAGAAGCAAATATACCGCTGATCTTCTGGGCGTGAGATAATAAATTTGGGATATAATATTTAAGCAAAGTAGAAAAGGAGATGGATATATAATGTATAAATATACATTTCTTTTAATTTGCCTCGGACCGGCAACTTAATATTTTTCCGAGGGCCGTAGTTTGCCCATTCCTGCCTTAGGATTTCCAGAACATGTCAGGGTCATAGAGGAATCGGTGAGGTTTTATAACGAATGTTTAATTTAGAATTAATCATTAACTGTAGATATTATTTTTGTAAATTATTTTGTGCTTCTAAAACTTTTCTTTTTTTGTATTTTGGCAACCTTGTCAGTGTTGTTAGATTTTTGAAAACTAAACTAGAGTATGGTTAGAGAGAGTGAAAATAAAACATGTAAGAAAGATATTATGAGCTTATTCTATTTTTTATCCAAGTATTTTTAACAGAGTTGTATTATATCCTCTCCTGAAAAGGCTGAAAACCAACAGTTTCTCTTTGTGGAAGAGCGCTTTTCCCACTTCGACATACCTCAACAGACCTATGAACCTGTGAAACTATATATTTTCGGGATTCGGTGTTAACTGTCAACACACTTCTCGTCGAAAACAGAAAAATAAAATAGAAGAATGTAGTTTTTTTTCTACAGAATGTTATTAACTACGATATAAATAATCTGAAAACAAGTGGAAAAAAGTAGTACGGAATCATCACTAGAGTACTTAAACTGACAAGTGGGAATACATAAATTTGGAATAAAATAAATCATCGGGATAAAAAAAAATAATTCTATTTACTCTCTGCAGTCTGTGCTGACTCATGTGATCGCCGTTTCCGCTCTGAAGTACGCAATCGAGGGAGAAAACGCGTAACCGATTTTTGCAGTTGACAGAATTATGGCTGTAACGGCGGCGTCAAGATTCGAGGCCATTGATCTCTTTTATTTAGGCAGAATGCAGAGGGGATTTGATTTCTTAAACAGAATGTTCAGGGATGATTTCGACTATTGGCTGGCAGGTGGTGTAAATGCTTTTCGATCACTACTAAACGCGTAGTGTAGCAAATAAAAGGAGTAAAATAATGAATAACCGACATCCTCTTAACACAAGAAAGACAGTGTTTTCCGTATACCTAGAAAAACTAGGAAACTAATCTCTATAACCATTTCACTGTCTCATTTTGTTGCAACGTACGATAGGTACAAAACTTTATATTTCGTATGTATAACTAAGATATATAACTATATTTAAGACTCCAAAACAAATTATTTTCAACTTAAAATATAGTTCATTGTGTACCATATGCGATATACTAGCGTACTAAGCATTAGATGTGTTATATCATATATGATGCACAAGACAGGCAAAAGGGTAAACACTCCAAACCACATATTTTCATAATCTGTTTCTTGAAACAAGTTTTTAAATTTATTTAGTTATTAAATTTAACATTTATAACTCATTAACCCCTTAAAGAAATTTAAAAAAAAAAAAAAAAATAAATTAAAAAAAAAAAAAAAAAAAAAAAAAAAAAAAAAAAAAAAAAAAGGCCGGTCAATGATATAGAACGTTGTCTTGCCAAAAAAATTACAAAAATACAAAAATAATCAAAATTTTTATTGCAATTTTGGATTTTGATAACATTGCAGAAAATAGTCGAATATTGTAATATTACACGCACATCGACTTTTTTTTAATCTTTCTTTTCGAATTCCCATTTCAGAATAAACATTATTATCAGTAAAAATACTTATTCATACTTTTAAAACATAAATAATAACAATACTAGTATTTATAAAATTAATCAAAATTTTCTTTTGTGTGATACATTTCGAAACAATGTGCAGCACATAACCCAACATTGCAACTATTATACTTGTAACGACTCTCTTTTATTTTCCTTTTTCCTTTGCTATCTTTTCTAGAACAACACACAGCGCCGCTCGAATTATCTCGAGTGCACTTTGGCCAGTTTAGCGCGCTCGAGTTAATTCGAGCGCTAATTCGAGGGACTAATTTCCCACTCAGTTCAAGATTTGTTAATAATTTTATATTCGTGAAAATATAATGCATACGAAATCTATTAACTTTTCAGCGGTCACGCCTTTTATACCAACGTGAAAGTTCGTAATTATTTCTTAGAGACGTTATTTTAAGATATAAAATTAAAGGTTTTGTTACCCAATGCAGCAGGAATAGCAGACATACATACATCTTTATGCCAAACACAGCTGCGAAGCGGTTACTCATTTAGCACCACCCGAGGAGCACGTGT
Source organism: Pardosa pseudoannulata (assembly GCA_032207245.1). NCBI lineage: Eukaryota > Metazoa > Arthropoda > Arachnida > Araneae > Lycosidae > Pardosa > Pardosa pseudoannulata. The sequence goes on along the minus strand of CM063506.1, from coordinate 64,967,013 downwards.
AGCTTAACACATGAAAGACGGTGTTTTCCGTATACCTAGAAAAACTAGGAGACTACTCTCTATAATACTTTCACTGTCTCATTTTGTTGTAATGTACAACAGGTACAAAGCTTTAAGTTTCGTTTATATAACTGAGAAATATAACTATATTTAAGACGCTAAAACGAATTATTTTTAACTTAAAATATAGTTCATTTTGTACCTCATGGGATATACAAGCGTATAAAGCATTAGTTGTTATATCATATGGGATACTCACAGGGCAATAACTAGGTCCTTTAGCGCCCGTGACAAAAAACTGGTCTGCGCCCCCCCCCCCTATCACCAAATATAGTGAGAAAATATATTAACAGTTTTTTTCAATCATATATTCAGAATGAACTCGCAAACTATTTTGTTAATTCTTAAAATGTTCCTAGTACAATACTTTTTAATTTTTTCTTCAGTTTTCGCCTTCTTGATACTAAAAAATATTTCACATTTATTTTATTATTTTGGGGTATTATTTTGCTGAGAAAGTGAAATTTTTTTGAGGGCAATATTTTTAATTTGAACGGTGAATTTTCATAAAAAATTTACAAATTTTTAAATTTAAATTTAGTTTTAATAACTTTAAAAAACTCAAAATATAAAACGAATACCTGGATTTTTTTTTAAGGCACGTCAAGAGTGTTTGGTAAACATTTTGTAAGAATATGTAACAATTTTAGTCTCTAGAAGCTTTTTTTAAAAATAAGAAAATTAGAAAAAAAAATAGTTTTAAACTCATTGGATTTTAATATAAAAATATATCCTTTTTCACCATTTCTTTATTTCTATTTGGGGCAAATCATCCTCTTTCGGACCCCGTTTTTCTTACAGTACGGCGCCCCAAAGACTGATGCGCCCGTGGCAAGTGCCACCTTTGCCATTCCCTAGTTAAGGTTCTGGAGACAGACAAAGGGTTAAACACTCCAAACCGCATATTTTCACAATTTGTTTTCTGAAACGAAATTTTAATTCTAATTAGTTATTAAGATTAACATTTATATCGCATTAATTTCTCACTCAGTTCAAGATTTGTTAATAATTTTATATTCATGAAAATCTAATGAATACAAAATCTATTAACCTTTCAGCGGTTTCATGCCAACGTAAAATTTCGTAGGTATTTCTAAAAAACATTTCTAAAAGACATTATTTTAAGACATAAATTTAGATGTTTTGCTACCCAATGCAGTAGGAACATCAGACATACACCTTTATGTCAAACACAGTTGCAAATCGGTTATTCATTTAGCACCACCCGAGGAGCACGTGTAGCTTAACACATGAAAGACGGTGTTTTCCGTATACCTAGAAAAACTAGGAGACTACTCTCTATAATACTTTCACTGTCTCATTTTGTTGTAATGTACAACAGGTACAAAGCTTTAAGTTTCGTAAGTCTGACAAATATAGCTATATTTAACGCTAAAACAAATTATTTTCAATTTGAAATATAGTTTTTTTTATGAACCACATGTGATATACAATCGTATAAAGCATTAGATGTGTTACATCACATGTGATGCACAAGACTGGCAATAACTAGGTCCTTTAGCGCCCGTGACAAAAAACTGGTCTGCGCCCCCCCCCCCTATCACCAAATATAGTGAGAAAATATATTAACAGTTTTTTTCAATCATATATTCAGAATGAACTCGCAAACTATTTTGTTAATTCTTAAAATGTTCCTAGTACAATACTTTTTCATTTTTTCTTCAGTTTTTGCCTTCTTGATACTAAAAAATATTTAACATTTATTTTATTATTTTGGGGTATTATTTTGCTGAGAAATTGAAATTTTTTTGAGGGCAATATTTTTAATTTAAACGTTGAATTTTCATAAAAAAATTTACAAATTTCTAAATTTAAATTTAGTTTTAATAACTTTAATAAATTCAAAATTTAAAACAAATACTTCGGATTTTTATTAAGGCACGTCAAGCGTGTTTGGTAAACATTTTGTAAGAATTTATGACAAGTTTAGTCTGTAGAAAATTTTTTTAAAAATATGGAACTTAAGAAATATAATTTTTAAGCACATTGGATTTTATAATTAAACAAAATTATTTTACAACTTTTCCTTATTTCTACTGGAGGCGACTCGTCCTCTTTCGGAGGACTCATTTTCCTCACAATGTGGCTCCCTAAGACTCATGTGTCTGTGGCAAGCGCCACCTTTGCCACGCCCTACTTACGGCCCTGGATACACAAGACAGGAAAAGGGTTAAACACTCCAAACCACATATTTTTACAAGTACCGGGTGACCGAGCTCCGCTCGGAGAAAACAGGTATCGAAGCTAGCTCGAAGATTTAAATTTTCAATTGTGATTTATCAAAACGATACATGCCATAAGAAAATTTGTGAAACCATTAGTGGAAAGATAACCGGTTAAAGTGCACCATTGTAAACTATTCTAAACAAAGTTGTTTGGAAAGGGAACTATTCTATACAAAATTAAAGTTTGAAAAGTCATAGGAAATAAAATGTAATTGATAACAAAAAATTATACAATTAAAGAAGTGGTACAAAGTGAGCAGTGTAAAGATTGAAGTGTGTTGAATGGAGAAGCATTCTGACAATGACGGTATCTTCTAGTTGTCCATTTGCGGGTATAATTGAGTTGATCGCTTGTTGTTCCAAAATTCCGGCTTCTTGAAGCATTTCATGTAGAGGTGCGTTCTGCATGTTGAAAATGTAGCTTGAAATCTGATGAATGTTGAAATGTCGAACTTTGTTGACGGTGATTTGAAATCAAAATCAGTTCCTTAACATGTTCGCTGCCACCGACGCACTGGCGCGTCAGAGCGGCACCTCCTGGTATGCCGACGACGCACTAACGCGGCGACAGACTTTGATATGTTATATGCTCTGTGTTTAGTGTGGCTTTGGAAATTGAACGGCGAGGTTGTTTCGGCACGTTAGTGAAGCATTATTTTTTTAAATTTTTTGTGGTTGGTTTTCAAAATTTTTGTTTGCATTATTTTTTTTTACTATATCGTTTATGTGTTATATATACTTTGCTACATTAATTTAATATTTAGAGTTGATAGAAAATAAAAATGGAAACCGATATCAAGGAATAAAGATAAATCAATAAAGACTTTTATTATTATTATTATTAATTCGTCAGAACTACAGCCAATCGATTCCTCGTGGTCGAAAACCCCCGGGTACCAATTTTCACTTGGTTTGAACGCATGAGAAAAAAGTTTGCCCGCACCGGGGTTCGAACCCGGCCCTATCTGTAACGCCGAACTATGTGACCTTAGCGCGTCAAAACCGATGCCAATCGATTCCTCGTGACCAAAAACCCCAGATCCCCAAGTTTACTACAGTTTATTAATTCTGGGGCGATTTTCGACTTGACAACCATTCCTCGTATTATAGTATAGGATTTATTTTTTAAACAAATTTTAAATATAATAAGCTATTAAATTTAACATTTATATCACATTAAATTCCCACTCAATTCAAGATTTATTAATAATTTTATAATTATGAAATTCTAATGCATACGATGTCTATTAACCATTCAGCAGTCGCGTTTTTCATGCCAACGTGAAAGTTCTTAATTATTTCTTAAAGACATTATTTTAAGATATAAAATTAAATGTTTTGCTACCCAATGCAGCAGGAATATCAGACATACATCTTTATGTCAAACACAGTTGTAAAGCGGTTATTCATTTATCACCACCCGAGGAGCACGTGTAGCTTAACACAAGAAAGACTGTGTTTTCCGTATACCTAGAAAAACTAGGAGAATACACTCTATAACCCTTTCACTGTCTCAGTTTGTTATAATATACGATAGGTACAAAGCTTTAAATTTCGTATGTGTAACTGAGAAATATAACTATATTTTAGACGATAAAACAAATTATTTTCAATTTAAAATACAGTTCATTTTGTACCACATAGTATATATAAGCGTATAAAGTATGAGTTGTGTATATCATGTGTGATACACAAGACAGGCAAAGTGTTAAACACCCCAAACCACATATTTTCACAATTTGTTTTCTGAAGCAAGTTTTCTAATCTAATTAGTTATTAAATTTAACATTTATAACGCATTAACCCCTTAATGCACAGTTTTTTTTAAATGCCAGCCAAAAAAAAAAAAACATTTTTTTAATGTAAAATTTACAATTTAGAACGTTGTCTTGCCAAGAAAATTACAAAAATACAAAAAAAAAAAAAAAAATAAAATAAAAATTTTTATTGCAATTTTGAATTTTGATAACATTGCAGAAAGTAGTCGAATTTTGTAATATTACACGCACATCGACTCTTTTTATATTTCTTTTCGAATTTCCATTTGAAAATAAATATTATTACCAATAAAAATACTTATTTATACTTTTAAAACATAAATAATTACAATACTAGTATTTATAAAATTAATCCAAATTTTCTTTTGTGTGATATATTTCGAAACAAGGTGCAGCACATAGCCCAACGTTGCAACTATTACACATGTAACGACTTTCTTTTCTTTTCCTTTGCTATCTCTTTTAGCACCACAAACAGCGCAATATCTACAAAAGTTTAATGCCGCTCGAATTATCTCAAGTGTGCATAGTTTGGCCAATTTAGCGCGCTCGAGTTAACTCGAGCTTGCACGTTAAGGGGTTAATTTCCCACTCAGTTCAAGATTTGTTAATAATTTTATATTCGTGAAAATATAATGCATATCTATTAACCTTTCAGCGGTCACGCTTTTTATACCAACGTGAAAGTTCGTAATTCTTTCTTAGAGACGTTATTTTAAGTAATAAAATTAAATGTTTTGTTACCTAATGCAGCAGGAATAGCAGACATACATCTTTATGCCAAACACAGCTGCGAAGCTGTTACTCATTTAGCACCACCCGAAGAGCACGTGTAGCTTAACCCAAGAAAGACGGTGGTTTCCGTATACCTAGAAAAACTAGGAGACTATTCTCTATAACCCTTTCACTGTCTCATTTTGCTGTAATGTACGATAGGTACAAAGCTTTAAATTTCGTATGTGTAACTGAGAAATATAACTATATTTAAGACGCTAAAACAAAGTATTTTTAACTTTAAATATAGTTCATTATATACCACTTGGTATATACAAGCGTATAAAGCATTAGTTGTGTATATCATATGCGATGCACAAGACGGCAAAGGGTTAAACCAGGGATGGGCAAACTACGGCCCAAGGCAAATTAAAAGAAATATATATTCATACATTATATATCCATCCCTTTTTCCACTTTGCTTAAATATTATATCCCAAATTTATTATCTCACGCTCAGAAGATCAGCGGTACATTTGCTTCTTATATGTGAACAATTTTTTTCAACTTTGAGCCTTAGAAAGAATAATTTCAGAAGCAGACCGACAGAGGAGCATTTAGCATCGCTCCTTAAAATCAGTACACCTCACTTCGAACCACAGTATAAGGAACTTATAAAAATGGAACCGCAATTTCATTCATCTCATTAACGTATTTAAACCGTTAGGTACTTGTATGTTGTTTTTAAAATTTTAGAAAAATTTACCTTGGCCCGCCAAACTTATTTTGTTTCGGTTTTTGGCCCGCGGCCGTAAAAGTTTGTCCATCCCTGGGTTAAACATTCCAAACCACATATTTTCATAATCTGATGATTGAAACAAGTTTTTAAATCTAGTTAGTTATTAAATTTAACATTTATAACGCATTATCCCCTTAAAGCACAGTTTTTTTTTAAAAAAAGACGGCCAAAAATAATTAATTTTTTTTAAAGTAAAAAATACAATTTAGGACGTTGTCTTGCCAAGACAATTACAAAAATACAAAAATTAATCAAAATTTTTATTGCAATTTTGGATTTTGATAACATTGAAAATAAAATAAAATAAAAAAAAACTCGAATATTGTAATATTACACGCACATCGACTTTTTTTTTTATCTTTCTTTTCGAATTCTCATTTTAAAATAAATATTATCATCAGTAAATTGTCAGTTTCGATCTGCCGCCGGGGTAAGCCTGGAGGGCCTCACGGCCAAATAGGCCCGGGTTGGCGCTTGATTTTGTAGCTTTTGAAATGCTATAAGAAGTAGAAGTCCAGTCTTGGCCTGCTACCTCCAGAGGTATCATTTACACTATTACTAACATGAACCGATTTTACGTGCTCTAGCCATCATTAATGAACACGGTGTATATTTGGCCGACTCTAGCCTCGAACTATAAAACTCCATTATTAAATCAACGAATTTCGCCGAATCGATCAGTCATGAAATCGAATTTCTGCAAACTCATGTAAAATTAAATGAAATTTTTTTAATATAAACTATAATCAGTGTATTTATTTAAACTATATTTTAAACTTTCAATATAAATTATAGAAATTACATGCAAATATTTATTATTTTTTTCTTATCTTTTATATAATAACTAGCAAGTTTGCCCGTGCTTCGCTACGGTGAACTTAATATATTACTTTTAAATAAAGATTTATTTTTCGTGAATAACTCTCTAAATTCGTCACAGTTCAGTTCGAGACATTGGCATGTTTATATATTTCTATCATAAGCGTATTATAACATTATTCAGTTTTTATAATCGAATTTGTCTTATATTAAATTTGCTCAAACTTTTTTTATTGTAAAATATAAGCTTAACCCTAAATTGCATTACTGTATTACTACTGTACGTTGATTAGCAAAGTTAACAGATCTTGTCATATTACGTGATAGAATAGGAAGCACAGGTTTTGACAGCAACAGTGCTAATTTTGTTGGTAGTAATAAATGTTTTCTAAAATTAAGGAAATTTATGACAAACCACATAGTTTTGTATGAAACAGAAACACACATTCATATCGACAACCATATGAATATGAAGATAACTATATAAAATGATAGGTTTTATTTGGCCATGAGAGTCACTGAAATTTGTACTTTTTGTACTTAGAATATTGTTGATATGCATTTCATTGTAACATAAAAATGAACCAAGAATTAAATTTAAAATTAGTTCTCATATAAAAATGCTATAATTTGCGTCACATAGAAATGAAAGTGAATCACTTTATATCTCAAATTTCAGTTCAAATCGAATAGATACTAAGCAGACGATTTTAAATAATATAAAATAAGAAATGAATAAATGAAATATTTAAATGAATGACGTCATAATGATAGAAAAATATCATTTTCGCCTATTTATTATGTGATGAATTGAACATTTTAATCTCCTGCTTTTAACCGTGGAAAACTGCGTTTAAAACAATTACTTGGGATGACGTCACATTGCTAGAAACATTGCTTCTTTCCCTTAGATATGATGCGATAAATTAAAAACTTAATCGTTTGCGTTTAACCGGGGAAAATAATGCTTGGAATAATGACATGAAATGCTCGAAAAAGGGGGAAGGAATGAATTTCGAACGTTGAAAATTTACAAAAACCTTCCCAGGGATATACCTAAACATTTCCCAAATTTTCACGGCGATTGGATGGATAGTTTTTGAGTCTATTGAGTACATACATACAGACAGACAGACACACACAAATTCATTTTTATATATATAGATAGCCTAAGTTATCTGTCCGTCTTTCCTCGAATTTATGAATCAGTTGGATCTGGAATGGATAGAGGCATCCATATTGGATTCTTAATGACTTAGGGTTAGTAAAATTCAAAGTAAGTAATGTTTATGTTCTCCTAAGCTATTGATCCAATTCTAAAATGAATTGGTTCAAATATGCTTCATATCACAACGAAAAATACAGTTCGTCTTTAAAACGTTCGAAATCCATCCCTTCCCCTTTTCGAGCATTTAATGCCATTATTTCAAGCCCTATTTTCCCCGGTTAAGAGCAGGCGATTAAATTTATCAATTTATCACATAATAAATAGGTAAAAATAACATTTTTTCTATCATTATGACGTCATTCCCTTAAACATCTTCTTTAATCATTTCTTATTTTAAATTATTTAAATATCGTCTACATTATTTTCATACGAATTAGGTATATATGTGACAATTTTAAATTTAATCATCGGTTATTTTTTGTTGCAATGAAAATTTTATTACTGGTATTAACAACAAATTCTATCTACCTCTAGGGTGTAGTGGAAATGATAGTTTCATTCCTTTACTTCCATTAATTAATGGTGTAAAAAACTTGGGAAGAACATCAAGATAATTTCTACGTAGATAAGACAACTGAATTATCTTTCTAAAAAAATTTACCGTTATTCTAAACTTTATTCACAGTATTGGGAGGCTTTAGAAGAGTGTGAAGATAAACAAATTATTGAGCGTGTACCAAATAATTCTCAGCCAAAGAACAAACCATTTTTTACCTGCCTCATAGGGTACTGTACAATCCTGAAAAATTAAAAATTTTACTGATCCCGTCATGTGACGGGCTATATGCTAGTTTAATATATAATGTAAATCTAAAGTATTGCAATTTTTTAAATGCCTAGAGCAGTGATTCTCAAACTTTATACCCTACGAAATCCTTTTCTTTACCATATACTTAGCAACGGAGCCCCTGAATAAATAATACTCAAGGATAAACTAGAGTTTATTACATTTATTAGACACAAACACAACTAAACACAATATGAATTAGTTTAACCCATTAACGCCTAGTGTCCTCATTTGAGGACAGTCAAAAAATGGTTTGTAGATTTTTTTGTTTTCTTGAAACGATTCTTCCTTTTTAATGGAAATAGATATTAATCTTATGAATAATCTCCCAAGTTTTCAAATATGATCTTATCTATAATTTTGTCATTTCGATCGCCATTTTATGATTTTCAAGCTTAGAATAGGAACGTATTACGACCGGTATTCTGAACTTATACCGGTCAAAATCATGGCGAATAACCATATCTGTAATAAATCATCTCTTTTCAATACTTTTCTCATATATGATAGCAAACAAATCTCTTATCACGAAGTTTTTCTTTTTTTTCTTTTTTTTTTTTTTTTAAAGACATCTTATTATGTTTTAAAATGACACCTCCTCACTAATAATGACTTGATGTCATATTTAACCCTTTAAAGGACAGTGGTTTCGTAGTGAAACCACCAATTAACATATTTTTTTTCTTCCTTTTAAAGATATAATAATGATTTTTTCGGATGTTTTTGATACTTCAAACTATTAATGAATGGTATCACTACGCACAATCTATTTTTCTCTTTAAAAGATACTTGTTTAAACTGGCAAAAAAAAATCAGGTATTTGATTTCTCTCCGTCATGACCTCAAATAAATATATCTACCCAAAACATTTTTTATAAATAGTTTAGCTATTTATCTGTTACATCCCTTTAATGATAATTATGCAGTGTTCCTTAAATATTTACATTTTAAGAGTGTATTATTTTTGAGCTGTACAAGGGGGTAGATAGTTTCACAGTTAAAACCCACCACCTTACTACAAATAAATTTTAATATTTTTCACACATTTCACATATGTAATGTTCATAGATAACATATGTAATGTTTATAGCCCAATTCTCTTAAATACCAAAGAATTTTCAGTAGTGACCTTTAAAAGGGTTAAAGACATATGAATAAATTTTTTTTAAATTTTCTATGTTTATGACTTTTTTAACTTACAGCAGATGAAAACACTACACTTTATTCATTTTTCCATTTGAAATATTCATTTTTAAACTTTTTTTACCCAGAAAATTCAGAATTCAATTTATCTTCCTTGTGACCCCAAATACCTATATTTATCCAAATAACACTTAAAAACTGTTGAGGTATTTTATTATTATACACTTTTAAGATAATTATTCATTGTACTCCCACCTTAATAAAAATTTAAAAGAAAGTATTATTTTCACAAAATACAAAGGGATGGTTTTGCATTTAAACCAGCCCTCTAACCTTTCTTCCTCCCAATGAATGCACATTTTTTTCATGTATTTTACATTTATAAGGTTCATAGGTAACATTTATAAACAAATATCATTAAATCCTATGAAATTTATATTAGTGTCCTTTAAAGGGTTAATAGGCGTTTAAATTTCATATTTTGTTTTACTTCCAGGTGTCTATAATAGCCTCTACGTTAGGTATTTACTAATATATAGTCATCAGAAATATCCGGGCGTTAATGGGTTAAACATGTAGACAGTACTTACAAAAGGTGACATGAAATGAAGAATAGTTTAATAAAATGATACAAAATGATACATCAATGTTTCACACCTTGTGTTGTGTTTAGTTTGAATGACTGATTGTCCCATAGCTTCTCTGTTCCTTATTGTTACATTCTCGCTTGTTAGTTACAATTATGTATCCCATGTAAGAGGTTTACAAACACTATTATTTTGTTATCTATTAACGATTACAGTCTATTTCATGGGTAGCCAACCTGCGGCTCGCGAGCCACATACGGCTCTTGGAAGTATTATTTGTGGCTCTTGATAAATGAACCTGAGTTCCCTTTTCTTTTTTGTGTTATTATATTTTAAAAAATTATTATCGTTCCGGATGTGTTTCAAAATGTCTTTTAAATTACTGACAACAAATACGAAAGACTAAGTGCAACATTGTCACAAATTTCATTTTCGTCCAACTTAAGAATATGACTCAGAAAACTGCGCGAACGAACATAAACGGCGGCGTAATCGTTCGTAATTGACCAACTCCAGACCGATTTTGAATTTGTAAACTTGAATTAAAAAAGGCTGCTTATAAAATTATTTCAACATTCGGAACAACGTACTGCAACGTCACGGGATCTTCGGGTAGCGTGTGGGTGTCGAAGTGGTTATTACACGAGGTACAGCTTAAAAACAATAACAACGTTTATTCTTGATTAAAATGGAATATGTACAAATTTTCCAAATGGAAATCACATAACTCAGACGGGCTGGTGCGGACCTAAAAGTCCCAGGTTCAAGGCGAACCTAAAAAACAATCTGCGGACAGGTGCCGACAGATACCGTTGTACAGGGGTACAACTGGGCCTCCTTGAGTACTAAAAAAGGCTGGAGAAAAGATCTCCAAAAAACCAACCGCCGCAAATAAAACCTGTGTCCGTTCTCTTTTTCTGGAGACTCTCCGGCGAAAAACTCTCTCCGCCTGACGTCACATTTCGCCTCTTCCCATTGGCTATTTTTTTCCGTGTCAGAGTCCTGGTAGCCTCTGATTGGTTTCTTCGGGTGCACATTACTGTCTGGCATTTCGTTGTCCCTTCTGTCCTTCGGATTCCCCTCAGACACCTCAAGGCTGGTCGAAGCGGCAATCCTTTATAGTGTAGTGTCAAATACCCAGACAGAGTGTCGCCCTGCCCTGGACTTTAACAAAACCCCATTGTGAAGCCGATAGGGTGTAGCGATGTGTACTGATGTGACAGTACTTACTGATGGACGGACATACATACTGTAATGACGGACAGTACTGATGTGAATAATTTTAATCCACTTTAAAATTATTGAAATTCAAACGCTTATCAGTATTAACTAACCAGCATCTCAACGAATTACTGAGAAGTGCTGTCACTAATTATTCACCAAATTTTAAAGAATTATCAAGAGAATTAAAATAAATGTGTTTAATTTTTAATATTTAAATTCAACACACATATTTTGTATTTTTATTTATATGTGATCAATAAATATAATTTCTATAAAAAAATTTTTAATACCTTTTTTAATACCTTTAAAATAGGTATTTCATTGCGGCTCGCGAAAAATTTCAAATTTAGAAAAATGGCTCGGAATATCAAGGAGCTTCGCCATCAAGGAGCTTCGCGAGTCTATTTTATGCCTGTCATTTTATTGTGTTAAGTAAATATTTTTCTGATAAAATCGTTCTCTCCTTACCATTACTATATGTTATCTTTTCTAATTTATTATATTTTTAACTCTTAATTTGGCTAAGTCCGCTATGATAGTCAATCTAATTTAGTCAAACTAAAAATTAAACAGACTTCTTAAACAGTCTTAAATTGTAAAATAAATAAAAAAAAAAATGGAATTGTAAAAGTTATCGTTGCAGAGTATCAGCAATGTGTTTTAAATGTAAATGAACATAAACAAACTT
>CM063506.1:64847440-64949940 GCA_032207245.1 Pardosa pseudoannulata | reverse complement strand
GGGGTTGCAGTCATGGCCATAAAAATGATACCATTTCAGCTAAAGACCTTTATTAAGATAGCGTTGAAGGACGGGTTCCCACTTTATCCTAGGGACAGGACAAACTGAAGGGTCAGCTAGCATGAAGTTCTATGTACAAGACATGTAACACCTGGCTCAACATCTGTGGGAAAATATCTAGAAAAATCTGTCTCCGACAGCGTGTATTTCCTTTTTATTTGGAAATTTCCTAAATTGTCCGCTAGGACCATGTGGATAATTGGTCAGGCCCCTTCTCCGATGGCGTAAACTGTAGCCCCAGTGGTCAATTTAGGTATGGGGTTAAAAAGGGGAATGCAAAATGACGCGGGAGTTTTTACCCTTGATTTAAGTTTTGAAAAACCCCGAGAATTTTCCCTACACACACACACACACACACACACACACATGTGTGTGTGTGTGTGTGTGTGTGTGAATCCAGCAAAATAATAACTGCTGGTCAAATAATTATGTATCCCCTATTGTTTTTACTTCCCCGAGCTACTGGACAAGGAGAAGCCTAATCAGCTAGCAGTAATAAAGTAACATGGCAGCTAGGCCACATTGAAGAGATCGATACACAAGTCCAAGTCTAATTGAAATTTTATACTAGAAGATCTACTAGAAAAGTATATCTTCACTAGTCAACGGCAGACGAGAGAATGTACACGAAAACACGTGCTGGAACAGAGTTAGGCCCCATAGCGAGACAAAGACAAAATATTTCCTAGAGAAACGGAAACTTAGTCAGCGAATTTAACTGTTAGATCAAGGGAAATTCTGAGCCATTTGGCGGCGACAGCTGGAAATGCATTGAGTGGACAAAAAACTTGCATCTATTGCATAAAATACTTTAGGAAATGGGTTGGAAAAATTTTAAGTCTAGGACACTCTTTGATTAAGACATTTTGTGGTTGGGAAAATAGATTTTAAGGAATTAGAATGGGAGAGAGGAATTTTTTAAAGAGATAGTAAAGTGAAATAATTTTGATGTATTACAAATATATATATATATATATATATATATATATATATATATATATACATGTATATAATTATATATATATATATATATATATATATGTTTATAATTATATTTAGTACAATGCTTTTACTGTTTCTTGTAGTGAAAAAAACTTGATAACTTGTTCTATATATTTGTATGTAAATAAAAGAAGTAAATAATTTATTGTTAATTCCAACTAGCCGTTTTACTCGTTATACAAAACTTGTATGATAAAATTATACACTTTATGTTATATATAAAGGAGCGTTTTAATACACATTAAGAAGAAAAACATTTAAAATTTACATTTGTTAAGAAAATTATAGATGTTAAGATATTATAGTGAATCGAATAAAGACTATTATAATGAAGATTTTAAGAATAGAAAGGTACTGTCCCCTTAATCTTAACATTATTTATTCTGCACTTAGAACTGGAGCTTTCATGATTCTTACAGAATAAAAAAAATAAGAATAAGAATAATTTTTATCTGACAGAACCAAAAGTAAACCATTGAAAGATATACTGATGTTATTTTTAGAACAAAACATTTAACTATAATAGATAATTATTCATTTTTGATAAAAACATCTTATACCAACGATATTTTATGGTATATATATGCTTTAAGATTGTTTTAAAATCTGTAAAATGTTCAGTAATTTTTCCTGATTGGAGTTCTGTAAAAAAGAAGGTATTGTTCTGATTTTGGCCGTTAGTTAATTCCTCTTTAATATATATAAGTTCACATTTCAAAACAGGATATTTCTTTAGAGGGAATACACATTTTGTTATATAGAAAAAATTGTAATTAATAAACCACAGGCTATGCGTTTCATAATTTTAAACTTTCTTTTCAAAAAGTGTTGTTATAATAACTTATTGTCTCAGAAAGTTTTTTAGTTGATTATAAAAAAAGTACTCTCAGGTTGAAATATGGTATGAAAAATATTACATTCACACTGTAAATTGGAAAAAAATTAAATTGCGTATAAATTAATATTAGAATAGTATAATGTAAAAAAATCAATCTTAATTCAAATGATAATTCTGAAAATGTTCCTTCAGTAATTATTTTTAGCATTATCGTGTGTTTAATACTTCTTACAAGAATAGTTAAATTGTCAGACGCAGCGATTTACTTTCATATTCGAAAATTAACTTAGTTATCGATTAATATCTACATTTACATCAGTTCATTTTAAAAGTGAATTTTTTAGCTTTGAATTTTCAGGCATAATGTAAATCGATATTAATTTCTAGGAAAATTTCATACTTTTTAATTAGAAGAATGAGATTTTAGAGTTATAATGAGAATTCTCAGAAACATCTATCTATTTATATACATACATACACACATGTATATTTATGTACATATATATGTATATAAATCACTTTTATTGAATGAAATTTTATTTTATATAGAGAGCAATTGCGCATAAACGTCACGAACTACTATAATGCCCTTCCCATTCATTTTCATGTTTACAACGGCCAATAGACAAACAATAAACTGCTCTTCTATTTGAAACTAAAGGCAGAATTGTCATAAGTTGAGATGTGCCCTGTTGCGTGAAATCGCCTTATACGAGATACGCATGAGATGTATTTAACTATTGACTTTCGAAAACATGTGATGTATTAGTGCTATAAAAATCGAAAAACTTTTTGATTTATTATTTTGAGCATTTTATTATTTTGCTTTACTACTTGTAATAAGATTACTAATTATTATAGAGTCACAAAGATTCGAATGAACACACCGTTTAGTTTAACAGAGGAATTTATTGAAGTAAAGTAGCAACTCATAGCTTTACAAGATCGAGAAGTTGCCTACAACTATTGGGTATCAGCTTTAATACCCGAACAGAATATTCGAGAAATAGCTAGTTTACATAATAAAGAAATATTTAGAATGTTTGAGAACATAAGGCAACAATAAATAACATTTTTTAAATTAAAAATACACACTTTGGATCAATCGCCATGGCAATGTCCGAACCCACGAACTTCAGGTCTGGATCTCGTGCTTTGACCATTTGGCCACTGAGCTCGTAAGCGAAATTCATTATGCGGCAATAGTACGTTCATAATGATGAAATAAACAAAAGGAAGCCGAGATATTATTTATAGCAAAAATACATGTATCCGTAGGAGTCTTAAAAAAACCGTGCTTAATAAATTTGACGTAGAAGTGGTTCGTTTAAAGCTCCAGACTCAAAAGACAATATCATTCCCCTTAAAAAGAGAAAATAGGAAAAATAAAACTACACGTTAACCATATTTTTAAATAATTTTTTTATGAATATTTAAGCCTTTTATTTTTAACAAAACTGCGAATATAATATACACTATTCATATCCAATAGTAATGGCGAACTTTGAATTTACACATTTTTACGAATACCTAAACAAATAATTGTCTACTCGTTCTAAATTTTCCAAGTGTGTCAAAATCGTAAATTCACACTTTATAGAGGAAGTTTGGTGACAGTCTGCATTTAGGGGACGATTCACAAATTGAAAACGAAAAAATTAATATGGGATTTCTCTGTATAATAAAAATCTGGAATTTATCTATAATTATTGCATGACATTTAACTGACTGTTGTTGATGCTGACATGACATTTTGGAGACAGAGCTCATATAATTATTGCACATGCGCAAACGAAATCAATATTTTTATTTAATAGGTCGAGGTCAAGGTAATTGATTTAAAGAAGGGAGTACCTGGCGAATTGAAAAATATGACGCTCAATCCTCGGAACAAAAAGATAACACATAAGTTGATGCATCTGTAACGAGTGATTGCCAAACAAAAAATTTTGCACAGACAAAATTCTCACATTCAAATTTTTATTAAGAACATTATATCAAAGGAGTACGTTTCATTGAATCCGACAAAAATCCAACGACTGCATATAGCCGTTACTTGTAACTTGATATACTTATGCTTGTATACTTGACCTTGACTTTGACATAGAAGTAAAACAGTTGTAAAATAAAGCTAAGCGACAAGGAAGCAAAGAGTTTCCTTTACACATATTAAAGTGATGGATTGCTGCCATATTTTGTATTTTATAAAATTCTAAAATTTTTATGAGAATTTTTTTTTATTTTGTCTGTTTAAAAAAATTTCAAATGACAACGCAAAGAAGTTTTATTTTATAATTTTGTTGTCAATACTACAATGCAACTTTTATAAAAAAATTCCAAGTGAATATTATTAAAATTAAGAACAAGATTGGCGTTACAATGAACCGTATTTCCATCAGATTGCAGCTGAATTAGAAGTGGTAGTATTTAACGAACTTTTAAGCGAACTTGTGTTTGAAAATTTTCAGGGAATTATGTGAGAATTTCACATACTCCTTTGCTTTTTTCATATAATATTACATATTCGCTTTTGAGATTGACATAAAATTGGATTTGTTCAATTATAAAATATAGGGCGTCCTACAAATTAAAAATTGCAATTTGTGAATGAATTCTTAAATCTTCAAAAAAGTGGTATGATGAATTTGAGAAGCTTACCATGTACGTAAGTAATTAAAGCGATAAATAATGAAAATGTGGGCTATATTGAGAAGTTAAGACTTCTTCTACCGACACCTGTTAGGTGTTCTTAATTCTATATTGTCGGTGCAAATAGAAAAAAATAATTAAATAAAAGACCTAAACATTTCAAGTTTTATTCAAAATAACATAAAATACATGAAATTAAGAATGAAATTGTTTATTAATCTTCAGAATTCAATTTAGCTAATTAAATTTTGTGAATATACTTGTCAAAACAGAAATTTTCTTTCATTATGAAATAGTAACATTTATTTTAAAATACTTTTTTAAAAGGGCCAAGAGTTTACATTTGATAATGAAATCTGGTACTTCCATGTATAAAAATGTCAATGGCAACCAACATGATCTCCAAAATGTATTAAATATCACATACTCCCATTTCACTATTTTTACAGTAATTAGAAATAACCTTTGATTATCTACAATGTAAATATATGGTGTTTAATCTAAGATTAGATCTAATTGAATATGAGACAAAACCTCCTACTGTTCTGATTTTAGTTATAATCCAAGGCTATTATGGGGTAATTTTATATCTTTGACAACAAAGTAATATTTATCCCTTATTATCCTATTTTATCCTTTTATTTCCAAATTTTGTCTTTGTGATAAAAGAAATTTAAAAAATAAATTCATATAATCTGATTGACTCTTTACAAAGCCATGAGAAACTATTGGAGCCACTACTATCTTTCTTTGCAAGTGTTTGTTCTGTTTGACTTTAGTATTATCTATATGTGCTTATTTATTTATATTTTTTAAATTTATTTTTTTCATTTATTACTAGCCACGTCGCGCCCTGCCTTCGGTCTGAAAATCTACGGTTCCAAAATGAAAGGCTTCGTTTATTTCAAAATTTAAATTAATTTTAAAATATATTGCACCATCAGTTTTAAAAAATTAAAAAACTCAGTTCCAAAAATGAATTTTATTTTAACATTTGTTTAAACAAAATTTTTTTCATAATCTTGACACTATATTTGGTGATTTATTTTTTTACTTCGTTAAAAGAAAAGTAACTTGCTTGATTATTTGAAGACCTTACCACCAATCAGTAACTCGCTTGGGAAACACTGCTCTCCACCTTAATAGGAACATATATTAAAACTAGCATATACCCCATCATATGCCGGGATCAGTAAATTTTTTTCTTTTTCCAGAATTGTAAAGTACCCTATGATACAGGTGAAAAAATGGTTTGTTTTTTGGCTGAGAATTATCTGGTACACGCTCAATAATTTGATTATCTTTATACTCTTCTTCTAAAGCCTCCCAATACTGTAAATGCAGTTTAGAATCACGTTGAATTCATTTAGAAAGATAATTCAAAGTCTTCTTAGCTAAGTTGAAATTATCGTTAAGTTCTTCCCAATTTTTTTTCCACAGTAATTAATGGAAGTAAAGGAATGAAATTATCATTTCCCCTACACCCTGGAGGTAGATAGAATTAGTTGTTAATACCGTTGATAAAATTTTTATTGCAAATAAAATTAGCGATGTTTAAATTTAAAATTAGCACATATGTTTCTAATCTCTTATTTAAGCCAAATATAAAAGAAAATTATCTACGTAATATCTAGGTTCAGTGATAAAACGTATGAAAATAATGCAGACAATATTTAAGTAATTTAAAATAAGAAATGATTAAATGAGATGGTCAAAGGAATGACGTCATAATGCTAGGAAAAAATGTTATTTTTACCTATTTATTATGTGATAAATTGATAAATTTAATCGCCTGATCGTAACCAGGGTTTGGTTTGGTTTTAGTTTGGAGTGCTACGGTCTACTTTTTGCAACACGAGGGCTAATGAGACCGGGACCTACTGCTTAACGCCGATTCCGAACGGCAACGAACATCCATGCCATAGTGGGATTCGAACCCACGAACTCCGGTTCCGAAGGCCAGCACTCTAACCATTCGGCCATCGTTCGGCAGATCGTAACCAGGGAAACTAGGGCTTGAAATAATGGCATTAAATGCTAGAGAAGGGGGGAAGGGGTGGATTTCGAACGTTACAAACCCTAACTCATCTAGAATCCAATATGGATGCCTGACTGTATCCATTCCAGGTCCAACCGATTCCGTCCAATTCGAGAACAGACGGACAGATAACTTTTATTATATAGGGGATTTAACGTTTCTAGCTTCAGCCGTTTTGTCCTTACGTCGGTATTACGATGAACAAATAATAATAATTTAAAAAAAAACAGTAGCATTGCCTGTCGAGGTTTTTTTTTTTTTAACAACTTTCTAAACTCATCCACCCTATACCAATAGAGCAATTTGTTGCAATGTCACGAACTACTATAATGCCTTTTCCATTCATTTTCATGTTTACAACAGACAATAGAAAAACAATAAACTGCCTTTCCGTTTGAAACTAAAGCCAGGATTGTCATAAATTGAGATTTACCCTACTGCGTGAAATCGCCTTATAAATTGCGAAATTTTGAGTGAAATCAGTTGAGAAGTTATGAGTCTCTAGGGAACACTCACATCTTCCCCAGCCGTTTGCCATGAGGGGGATGGTGGTAAAAGAATTGAAAAATAACACATGCATAAAATATTACATATATTTTAACTAACGAAAATCATACACAAACATGAAAAAATAAATAAAACGCCATAGTAAGAACGATTTCATTTCTCGCTTTAAAATGAAGGCGTAAAAAACCCTAGCAGACTCCGACTGTAGAATGTGAATGTGAATATCAGGCACACACCCAAGGTCGAATTCTTGCACAATGCGCAAATATTAGCGGATGAAATAGAATCTTCCTTTAAGTTATCGTTTGCTTTGGTCATTCCCATGTTGCCACTTGTGTTCAGAGTCCATTCGATGAATAATAAATACTATTTTTCTTATCTGGAGATATTCACAGTTAGGTGGTTACCACAGCTACCTTCACAGCAGTGGCGTGTGGTCCATATGTGCAGGGTGTGCATTGCACACCCTCACAAAATTATGAGGGATTATAATTTTCTGCACCTTTGTCTACCTATCTTTATATGGTATATAATAAATATTATTTATAATATATTCAAATATTATGTTGATTTGCTTGCTTGTATTCCCGCAGTGCGTGCGGTACTAGGTGCTGCACCACGTAGCGCGCAAACGAACATAGGAAGTTCTGATGTGTACGCACTGCGCACTAAATTGAAAATCACGCTTTATATATATGGGCTACTGGAGAACAGCATACTATGGCACTGAGGCAAGTGCAGCTATTTTTCCTGCACTTGGCATTCAGAATCGTCCGAAGGTACGGTTTATTAAGCGTTGTATTAGAGCGGGGACTTCCGTGCTGAAGCGATTTTGGTTTTTTAGCTGATTAACTGGCCATACGATTTTGCAGACGGTTAATGTTTAAATTTATATATTGTAAGATTTTGTTTTCATGGAAATATAAAAGAAGTATTTCATCAATATAAAGTGAAATGTTTTAGTGTGGTAAATTAATTTCGGTGACGTATTCTATTTATTGAAATAATTAGCTGAAAAACAATGTTGTTTTGTTTTAAAGAAACGAATTTTAACAGAACAGTCCAAATTTTACCATTCATTGTGTCTTACAGACAGTATATAAGTTATATCTGTAACACCATATCCCTGGTTTTGTTTTTAAAAATTGTCAAGATGTTTTTCGCAGAATATATGATTTCCAAATGTCAAAAACAATTAATAAATATAATTTAATCCACTGACCGAACGAGAAACAGTTCGCTCTATTGTGCCAGCGTGCAGTGAAATCCTCTGCACGTGGAATAGACGTTCGGTTTGTCGGCACCCATGAGCATCCGGACGAGGCACCGCAACGGTCATGTGGTGCTACGTTTGCTGAACATATAAGTATTTCGTGGAAGCCCGAAGCGTTGCTTTTTCGACGCCGATAAGACACCATACAACAAAAGACATGATTTTTGCTTCAGTGCTAGTAGAATTCTCATAAGTTTAGCTGTTTTTATAGTTATAACTCGACTACTCGTAGGTAAATATTTTATTTATTGTATTCTTTAAATTTATTGTATGTCTCAATAATTAAAGATTTATTGGAATATCCATGTTCCCTGCACACCCTGCATGAAAACCTACCGCACGCCACTGCTTCATATATATGACAAGTGTTGTCACATGTCATTTATGGTCACATTCACGAGCACGAGTTGAACCAAGTTCAAGTGTTACCCGAATGTTAAATGCAAAAATGGCATTCACCAGGACATAATTAGTGAATTACTTCATCTTCTAATCCATTAAATCTGATTCACCAAATACGCCGTGACTTTCTCGAGAGAGCACGGTTATACTCCGATTTATTTATCAGGCATGCGCAGGTAGTCTCACCATACCATAAATAAATATGGCTGAAAATCAACGCTCGTTCGACTTGAAGTCTAATGTATATAAGTTTGTGTTATATTATGTTAAGTAATTAAACTGTCTAAAATTTAAATTGGAGGCTATATTTTCTTCATTAATAAATGATTATTAATGAAGCAATTGTGATATAAAATATTAAATTTCACAATGTGGAGGTCGGTTTCCCTACAAGTTTTCTCACGGATATGCGTTTTTCTTAATTTTCCTTACTTTAAAATTTTTAATTTTTGATATAGCTGGATTATATTATCCTAGTTTAAAAATAAATCTCATTTTAATCTTTGTTTCTCTAATGATTTTCCTATTTAATGTTTTTCAAATTTATCTCTGATATTTAAATATTTATTTTTTATATTTTGGTACTGTCATATTTCTTTCCATAGGTGTAAATGTGAATCATCACTATAAGGCTAACAATCATATAATCCTACTGTAGTAGACACTTCAGTTCTATGTAATATCGGAATTTTGTAATATTTTGTAACATAAGAATTCAAATAAGAAATTAGACATATGACAATACACCGATAGAATTTGCAGTTTTTTTTTTTTTAGTTTGGAGTGCTACGGTTTACTTTTTGCAATACGAGGGCTAATGAGACCGGGACCTACTGCTTAAAGCCGATTCCGAACGGCTACGAACATCCATGCCATAGTGGGATATGAACCCACGAATTCCAGTACCGAAGGCCAGCACCTTAACCAATCGGCTATCGTTCGGCTGGATATCCAGTTTTACATCTTGTAATCAAGAAAATTGGAGACTATGAAGATGATGTATGTACAAATCAAACTTTTCCATTTTTTCAGTGGAAAAAAATTCGCTTAGAAGGAATATCCATCATGATTGTCAATGTAAAATCCAATTAGTACTATCATCGCGTGATAATACGTCAAATGTTTACGTCAGATGATTTAACACTTTCATTATATCGCCATAATATTTCATTATATCTGAGCATAAACATAGCTTGTTTTTGTTTCTTGTATTCCACTTTAAACCGGAAAGAACTTCAACCAAAATAAAGGTTTCCCAAGATTTGTTTGTCGAAATCAAATAAAACATAATCGAAGCCTTTTAGTAAAAATGGGTATAAAAAAACTTTTTTAACTGAAAAATAAATTTTGAACACCACAAATTAGTTTAAAATGATTTAATATTTATTGATTTATTATTGAAACTAGATTTCTGACATGAGGTTCAGAGTTGAGCTAGAACATTAAAAAGAATTTGAAATCTAAACAGACTGAAAAATCTAATCTTTAATGCTTTTATCTAAAGAAAATGTCTCATTATATTACTCCGTCAAAACTTTCATGCCAAGCGAAAACTTCTGCTTGAAAAATGCCAGAGTTTAAAATCTCTGTGTGTGTGTATATATATATATATATATATATATATATATATATATATATATATATATTCATTTTTTCTACTTTCGAGCTCGTTTAACTAGTAATGTTATTTTTTTTTTCAGTTTACTTAGCTCCCCATCCAGACTAACAAAACTTGGGGAAAAGAGTTAGTGTCTGGATGCATGTCTAGTTTTTCTTTCTCTCTCAGTACTGTGCTTTACATTCTTTTACTGCCGTTGATTCTAAATGCTTTTAAGACAATAAGATGTCAAATATTGAACTTCAAAGAAAGCGTAATTAATGTTTTAAATACTTGTGGATTTATTGAAAAAATGCGTAAATCTCGGGGGGAGACAATTTGATAAATATGCTTAATTGTGCAACTACAGCTTTATTTTTACTTTTAAAAGATTATACAAAAAGTTTTTTTATGTAAATCTGTGTTTTCTTTTCATTGTTTTTTCTTTTCCGTGTTTTATTAAAAAGCTAAAAATGATATGCCTATGTATTTTATACATTTAATGGGTGAACAGGCAATTGATGCCTCAATTTGATATTGATTATCCAATATTTAAAGATATGAAGAACTGGCTGGTAGGGGACGTTACGATCTACTTTTTTTGCTACGTGAGGGCCAATGACGCCTAAAATTATCGTTTAAAGTCGGTTCCGAATGGCTACAAGAATCCATAGCAGTAGAATACAAAATAATCAAATACAATTTTTGTAAATTAAATCCGCTAGTCGTCTGCTCTTTTCTTTATTTTAGGCACACTAATCAATAACGTTTTCATCGACTTTCATTATTTTTTTCAAATGAGAACATGATTGAAGCGCTTAGTCTGTCCTTGCTCCTAGTGCTTCTTAAAAGTATCTTAACTCGTTTTAGAGTTGAAAAGCAATCTCAACCACTGTTGTATCTACAACAGTGGTTATTTAAATAGTAGAAGTGATTAGCAACAGTTGTAGGTCTCCGAAATCGTAATTAAATTGTTTTCTGCAATCAGTTGGAGAAGATTAATGGCACTAGTCGCATTACTGAAATCATTACAGTTTTTCTTCCTACAGTAAGTTAATCTAGTTAGATTAACACTGCCAAAAGTAAAAATCTTTAGCAGGTGGTGACTATTAAGGAGATTTGTGAAGGCAGAAGAAATGACTTGATTCACGGACATCAAGTGAAGCCTATGTGCCTATGAATGCAAACGGGTAAGTTGATGAGTAGCACATTACGATGCAGTGGGAAAGGATTACGTAAGGCCAAAAGGTCAGGACCTGTGGTCACCTGTAACTTGAATAGGTTTCCATGGAAAATTAATATAGGACTCTGGGATACATCTGGAGGTGGATCCAGAATGGTAATTAGTAATCAAATAGCAAAAGGGTTACACCCAATATTTATTACTATGGACAAATCTGATTGGATCTTGATTGGGCGAGAAGCAAATGAGGGACAGAAAGGATTTCCGAGAAAAAACAAAAGAAAAATGAGAGAGGGCTGATGAGAGGAGAGGAAGATTGGAGATGATTTCCGGAGGTGACGACCTAGCTGCTGTCTCTGAGTCAAAAATGTGAAGCCCCTGTTGCTCTTTTGGAAGTTCTTGGGATTGATGTCTCTCCTGATTCCCTGAGCAGGCCCTTGACAGATATTCGTTTTCGGCATTAGATGTGCGTCCGTTTATTCTATGCGCCTCATATCTCAACTTCGTCCGAGTAAGTCATAATTTACTGGTTTTGGTGGGGGCAGGAGACTTATAAATGCTGACCCCTCCATAATAACAGTTGTGCGGAAAGTTGACAGCTCTGCCCTGTAAAGACTTATTGTTGAAAAGTCAAAAGAAGAAAGTACCCGGCTGCCCTATAAAAATTGGAAATTCAGGGACAAAGATAGGGCTACTTGGTATCATATTATGGAGAAGGCTAGGGCGCATCCTTTATGCCACTGAAGAAGATATATAAATGCAATGATATTTTTATCATTTTCGGTTCCGATTCTGTCTTTCCGATAATCCTTTCTAGCAACCTTAGCGAATGCTCTCGAATGTTCCCCTATGGATTCCTTCCGGTTGCATAAGTCACGTCATCCACGTGATTTGTAGGTATTGCTAATTGGCTGGTAAAAAGCGATATAAACAGAATGTAAAATGTTTGCGACAGTTGGAAATTTCGTTAGAGAAAACATGAATAAACTACGATAGTTTGAGACTCCATTCGTCTTTATTTCGTTGTCCTTCTCGTCGCAAGTTCCACGATGACTCCAGGGCTGAAATATCAACTCTGAACTTCCTTTCGAGATGAGACAAAAAGCCACATGTCATATATATATATATATATATATATATATATATATATATATATATACGTGTGTGTGTGTGTGTGTGTGTGTATGTCATGCCCTGGATTCTCCGTCTTCAATAAATCAGTCGGGACATCAATTTTCTTTCAATTCATTCTTTATTCATATCCAGTCATGAGTATGTTACCGCACTGTGGCGACACGAAGTCTGACGTAACAGCTACTGATCTCATAGACATGACTAGTCTGATTGACACAACTAGTTTAATTCACGGCTGGGGCGAGAGCATACTAACTAACTAACTAGCTGACGGGTGTGGAGAGAATGTCTCCTTTCTAACTGAGGGCCGGATACAGTATCATAACAATGAACTCTTTATCGAAAATATAAAATCTTACACTACGGGGTTTTGGAGGTGTTTCTGTGGCTGACCATTTAGAATTTGCAAGGACGTGTTTGGGGCGTTTTTGGACCTCTTCATTGGTCCTTGCACTTTTCCTTTTTGTTTTTAGTCTAGCCGAACAGACAGTGTAGGACGTTATCTTGTGTTGCTACAGGTGGCTGGCCCGTGGGATTACTCCTGCAAATTATGTGATTCCATAGTTTTTAACTTTACCTGTTTTATTTATTATTATATTATTATTATCTGTTATTATTATTTTGTTACAATTATTGTTATAAATTACTGTTATAATTATTGTTATTATTTATTACAGGTGGTTGGCGTGTGGGATTACTCCCTCAAGTTATGTGACTCTATAGTTTTCAACTTTATCTATTTTATTTATTATTATATAATTATTACCTATTATTATTATTTTATTATTATTACCTGTTATATTTTATTACCGGGGGATTTACCTGTTTGATTTTACGACTTCTGTAACGTTTAAGGGGGTTTAAAATTGAGTCTTCATGGTCCACAGGTGTTTCACATTTGTATGTTTGCCGGAGGTCTTGTTTGTTTCCACACTTAGGGTCTTTGTAGGGTTTTTTCCCCTCATTACTTTTTATTTTCGGGGGGCTTATTCCTAGATCTGTTATTCCTATATTACACTTTCCATATTACAACATTTATTCTCTTCCTATATTAAAATATTCATGGGGGGTGAGTGAATAATATACAACAATAATTTAATATTTGGTATAATTAATTATTATGAAAAGGGGGGCGTCCTAACCTTTTTTTCTTGTAAAGGGGGCAGTGGTCTAGAAAAAGGTTGAGAACCTCTGATCTAGTCGGCCACACGAACCTCTGGAGGTATATAGGAACCACTGATTTAGATCTAATCCACGCAGCATCGTAAATTTGTCATACAGGAATCACACTTTCTATTGACTTTTATTTAGTAACTATCAAGTGTGCCCGTGATTCTCTATGGTGAACTTAATATATTACTTTTAAACAAAGATTTATTTTCGTGAATAACTCTCTAATTTCGTCACAGTTCAGTTCGAGTCATTGGCATATTTATACATTTCTATTATAAGCTTATTATAACAATATTCAGTTTTTATACTTCACTTTCCATTAAACCTGAGTTGTACATCAATATGATGTGAAAGCGTCTGCAAAATAAGAGTGCGAAAATTTGACAATAGTTTCGAAGAACTTCTCCTGATTATTAAACATTCCGGAGTACCCGGAAGCTGATCAACCATTGTCCAATTCTCCGATACGATATAGGATCAAACGTCGTTTTCGCCTCATGCAAAATTTTTATATAATTTTTTTATGAATCATGCCTGAATAAGTATGGATGTCCGTAGCCGTACGGGACTGGTTTCAAACAGAGGATACTGGTCCCGTTAGCCAATAATAACGCAGCAAAACAGTAAATGGTAGCGCTCCAAAACAAAACAAGCTGAAATTTGTACTTTCTGTTGTTAGAATATTGTTGATAAACATTTCATCGTAACGTAAAAATTAACCAAGAATTAAATGTAAAATTAGTTCTCTTATAAAAATGCCACAGCCATCTATATAGAAGGCCTGCTCGCTCAAAAAAATGGCGGCGGCCGAAGGCGGTTTCCCTCCTATAATCCTCAAGTAAATTGTGTTATGCCTTTTAGTACTTATCAAAATATTTTTTCAAAAAATAAACTAAGGATATTCAATTATTTCATTAACTTGAATATTTATTAGTAGAAAATTATTTTGCTATAGATTTTATTTGTGTGTCAATTTATATTTAAATTTTAGTTACCAAAATAACTTCATACACTACACGAGAACAGATACGATACATAGATAAAATTTTAAGCAAAGAAATTACATTTGCAAAAAATTACACAATTTTTTACTTATCTTTTATTAAATGGTCCCTGAAATAATAACATGAAACTCTCGAAAAAGGGGGAAGGATTGTATTTCGAACGTGAACAATTTTTAAAAACCTTCCTAGGGATATACCTAATAATTTCCCAAATTTTCACGGCGATTGGATGTATGGTTATTGAGTCTATCGAGTACAGACAGACAGACACAAATTCATTTATATATATATATGGATTTAAAACGACAACCCAAAAATGATTTCAAACCATGAGTACGCTTTAAAAAATAGTTATTAAACGCAGCATAGATATCTTATTCATCCTCAACTACGTCACATGAAACCTTCCTAGGGATATACCTAATAATTTCCCAACTTTTCACGCCGATTGGATGTATGGTTTTTGAGTCTATCGAGTACAGACAGACAGACACAAATTCATTTATATATATATATGGATTTAAAACGACAACCCAAATATGATTTCAAAACATGAGTACGCTTTAAAAAATAGTTATTAAATGCAGCACAGATATCTTATTCATCCTCAACTACGTCACATGGAATATACCGATTTACTGCGAAAAGAGCAATCTATTCTCCTGTGTCCTCTCTCTTTACACGTAGCCGTGAATACAGTGGCCTATTATGAAAATCAATATCCGTCGTATATATATAAGTCATAGGAGTCATTTTCAATTGCTATTGATTTCTCGCAGGATGGTTTAAGTGATAGATCATCCACAATCTCGCTTTTATTATATTACGCTTACAGCTCTTTATTATTATACAGTAGATAAATAAATACTGAGTGGGATCAAATCACGCTAAAGAAATGATAAATATATGAGAGCATGTTCGTGGTTTTATTTTTAGTGAATATATGGCTACTTTTGCCCACACAATAGAAAAAAAATTAAACAGGGCTTCATTGTACGCCTATTATATTTTGCTACAATTAATTTAAACATATTTTATTTGAATGGGAGATACGATCAGTGGCGTGCGGTCTATATGTGCAGGGTGTGCACTGCACACCCTGGCAAAATTATGAGACAATAATTTTCTGCACCTATGTCTACCTATCTTTATATGGTATATAATAAATATTATTTATAATATATTCAAATATTATGTTGATTTGCTTGCTTGTATTCTCGCAGTGCGTGCGGTACTAGGTGCTGCACCACGTAACGCGTTCAAAAGTAAACGAGCGTAAGAAATTTTGATATGTACGCAATGCGCACTAATAGAAAATCACGCTTTATATGATGTATGGGCTACTGGAGAAGCGCAGCATACTATGGCAGTGAGGCAAGTGCAGCTATTTTTCCTGCAATTGGCATTTAGAATCATCCGAATTTACGGTTTATTAAGCGTTGTATTAGAGCGAGGACTTACGTTTCTTACGGATTTACGCGAGGACTTTTGGTTTTTTAACTGATTAACTGGTCATACGATTTTACAGACAGTAAATGTTTAAATTTATATATTGCAAAATTTTGTTTTCATGGAAATATAAAAGAAGTATTTCATCAATAAAAAGGGAAATGTTTTAGTGGGGTAAAGTAATTTTGGTGATGTATTATATTTATTGAAATAATTCGCTGAAAAACAATTTTATTTTTTTAGACAAAAAAGAAACGAATTTTAACAGAACAGTCCAAATTTTACCATTCATTGTGTTTTACAGACAGCATATAAGTTATATCTGTAACACCATATCCCTGGTTTTGTTTTTAAAAACTGAAGATGTTTTTCTCAGAATATATGATTCCCAAATGTTAAAAATAATTAATAAATATAATTTAATCCACTGACCGAACGAGAAACAGTTCTGTTGCGCTAGCGTGCAGCGAAATCTTCTTCACGGGGAATAGACGTTCGGTTTGTCGGCACCAGTAAGCATCCGGATGAGGCACCGCAGCGGCGGACGCCGTGTGGTGTTACATTTGCTGAAAATATAAGCTTTTCGTTATTTTATTAGTAATACGGATAGACGTATGGATTTTATGTACAAATGAATAATAAACGTTAAAGAAGTGTTTAATGTACATTTGTATGATTTTATTATTATTGTTGTTGTTGTTGCTCTCTGCACACCCTGCATGAACACCTACCGCACGCCACTGGATACAATCCTCCAATTCTTTATGCCTGATTATCTCAAGTTATCTCGGGTTCGTATATATTGCAGTTATTTATTATCCCGAGAAAACTCGGGCCAAGCAGAATTTGTCAGTATAATTTATTTTATCTCAGTTTTACTGGGCCTGGAGAAAATGAAAGGAAATATTCCGCTTTGATTGGCAGTTTACAAAGTTTTGTTGGTTTCGTGGTTCTTTTGGCCGGACTGGTCATGTGTTTTTCACGGATTAAAAAAACTAATTTTAGAAAATTATCGTGATTAGTTTTCTGCCACATCACGAAGACCTACCTAGTATTAGTCCTTTACCACTCAAGGCATTTTCCAGATGTTATTTCTGCTACGAAAAAAAAAAATCAAATCCAATGAGACAATGTACTCTGTGATCCCTTAAAACAAATTCCAGAGGTAAGCCAGTAAGAAAAGAGACCAGATAGCAGTGTACAGAATGTCGGGTATCACTTTGTGTTGTCCCTTGTTTCAAAAACTATCATATAAAGAGTAATATTTAACTTTTTTCCACTTGCCCGAGATTACTCGGGATAGTAAACTAATATTAAAATTAAATGCTTTTACGCCTGTAAAAAATTTAAAATTTAACTTAAAACCTACATATTTTGTTTTGTTTCACTTCCTTGTATTTAATAATAAAATAAAAAAATGTGAGGATTTTTTGCAATTTTTTTCAAAAAAATTTGTAAGGGAAGCGGTTAATAAAGTGTACAGTTGATAATTACCTTTTACTAACACAAACATTAAACAATATTAAATTAATTTGACTATATTCAACAGTTAATTGTATAAATTAATTCTACAATAAGTAAAACTCAAGTATTGCTTTCTACGGCAGCTGGTAGAGTTTTAATATTCGTTATATTCAGATTTTCCGTTATTTAGAGTGAAGATTGCAATAAAAATTGGACGTTCACGACTAAATGTCATACAATCCTAAATACGAATTTTGAACTGTTTTGATAATGCCCTGCAGCGTGAATATACGTTTTATTGAAATTTTCTTTGTACTTAAAGCATACTGCAATGAAAAGGGAGATGCACCCCTAGATACTATAAGTTCTAAATACAGAATTTCAACATTCTACGCCTAATCGTTTTTTAGTTATGAGTAATACTTACGTACATAAAAATAATGGATGTTTTTCATCTACTACAAAGTTAAAATGGCATATATTGTGAGTACTGGGCAGTTGTGAGGCTAGAAAAGAAAAGATAAAAATTTGGAAATAAAAATGTTGTGTTTATTCTAGTAATCCATCTTTGGCGCTCTCCCGCCAAAACATTTTACAAGAGCTTATATAGTCCCGTGAGGTGTGCAAATGAACCAGCCAATCAGAGTGTTAAGATTAATCACACGATGCCGTTAAGGCCCCTCCACACTATGGTCCACTGCAAGCCATCACCACCGTCTGGGGGGGGGGTATGGTTTATCGTGGTCGATGGTAGCAGACGATAAAATAGCCTTGGCGGATGATGGCTTCCGAGGCTGTTTTTCTCCAGAGATCAAAGGCAGCCAGATGCGCAACTAAAGTGTGTAGTAGACCCTATGGACGAATCCATGCTCTCGGTTTATTTAGTGGCCCAGCGTGTGGATGCAACCCGTGAACCATCGTTCAGGGTCACCATCAGGAAGTGGTGAACAATTGGCCATAGTGTGGAGGCTACATTAGAAGTTAAACTAAGTTACGTAAATATGTTCTGTAAAAATAGATAAGCTAATGAGAAATACTAATTGTGCACTACTTATTCGGCTTCTGCCTTTAGGTACGAGTCCAATGATGACTTAAATATGTATAGTCATAGAATCAGCATAAGGAAGTTTTGATCTAATTAACCCTCTCGATACAAAATAATTTATCATAATCGTTATAATCGTTACAAAAAAAAATTGATTGATCGCTTTCGACACACAAAAACTACTATGCTTGTTGAGTGTTATAGCTCTTGAAACATTTTTACTCCCACATCATAATCAACCTTTCGGTAGTCAAATCAAGCATGTTTTAACAGTTTAAAGAATATAGTACAGTCGGGATTATGCACATTAACATTTATAAGTGGTATTTAAATCTTATTTGTTCTTCACACTACTTCCTTAAGTTATTGTACTACTAGTTTTGCAATTTTTCATCTCCTGACTGTAAATTATCAAACTTTAAGATTCTGCGGCATTCTACATAAAATCGATTTCCCCACAGTCGATTAGTGGCTGAAAGAGAAATCGTTTGATATTTTAAAGATCTTATTTTCATTTAAAAGATCAAACAATTAAAAGGGCGTTAAAAGCAGTTTGAAAGACATTAAACACGATGGCAACAATTTCTTAATACGTTGTTAGGTAATATAAGGCTCGAAGTTTAATCCAAGCTATTGAGGTATTTTAAATGCCTCAGGGTGAAATTTGAGAATCTTATTATTTACAAATCATCCTCTGCGTTATTAGACATTTTATTTTTACTTATTGGTGACTTAAAGAGGTTTTTGAAATGATAAGCTTTGTTGAAAATACAGTATTTAATTTTACAAGTTGTTTAAACCCAATTTATTTATAATAAACATCAAAACATCCGAATAATTGTACTTTGAACTTAATAGGCAAAGATTTCGCAGTAGAGTTTACCAAAGTCCTCGAATTGCTTTTCAAATTCACTCCGAATCAATAATCACGTCTAAGAACCAAACACTTTGAGGCTTCGCTGGAATATATTCCTCTTCAATCAGCATGTCGTTAGCATTCTGAAGTTTATTGCAGTCATTTAAACCAAGGAGGAGTTCATGTTTCAAACAGCTTTCTTAAAACAGCTAAATTAGCTCATTCGTGGAGTTTAGATTTTCGGAAAGATAAATGGCTTCTGCTCCGATTTCTCTGTAAAATGAGCTGAAAATTTAAAGTGGAAATTTTCGAGTGTTATTTGACGCTGTCGTGTCATAATGCGATCTTGGTGTTGATTCGATCTTCAAATTAGTTTTAAAAAATAAACGTAATTTGATATAGAAATCTAGGCGTTTGCTCATTTCTATCCACTGCTATTCTTCAAGTGTTTGAAACGTTTAAGGTAATCCAAATTGGACTGAGACGAAATAAGATTTATGTTTTGAACAGCAAGGTAAACAAGTAAACTCGAGTGTAAATCATTTGGCCAGCGTGTAGAGTGAGAAAATTTAGGTACACGTGGAACGCTTATAATATACAGCTTTTTAAAAATATGTTAAGTGCTAAACTCCAATGGCTGAAAGCTGAAGTACTGAATTTGTTACTTGTTTTAATTATGTTTTGAACGGCAAGGTAAACAAGTAAACTCGACAAAAATCATTTGGCCAGCGTATCGAGTGAGAAAATTTAGGTACACTTGGAACGTTTATAATATACAGCTTTTTAAAAATATGTTAAGTGCTAAACTTCAATGACTGAAAGCTGAAGTACCCAATTTGTTACTTGTTTTAATTATGTTTTGATCTACAAGGTAAACAAGTAAACTCGAGAAAAATCCTTTCGTCAGCGTATCGAGTGAGAAAATTTAGATACAAGTGGAACGCTTATAATATATACCTTTTTAAAAATATGTTAAGAGCTAAACTTCAATTACTGAAAGCTGAAGTACGGAATTTGTTACTTATTTTACCAACGTAAAGAAAAAAGTAATTAAATAGAAGAAGTGAAATGGGACAAGTTTGTTGATCGGTCATACACTAACTGTTATTTTGTTACACCCACTGCTTCCTGTGGAATTTAGCAGGAACCTGTCGCGAATCCACACTAATCCCCCAGACCGTTCAAGTTAGATTTGTTGGTGAGATTGTGTTGAGATTTTAAGGAGCAATACAATTTCTTGGAATTGCACTTTTCTGCACTTGCTTTGTCGAATGTTTTATTCAAGGCAAAGGCATATTTAAGAAAATCATGCACTTCCCCCTTTTTGATGAGTGTAAGATTCGAATAACTGACGATCTCTCCCAGCCCACCCGGTGTTAGACCTACAGATATGAGCCCATACTGCGTGTACATCTATGTTTGTGACATTTTTTGAATTAAGGAAGTGACATAAACTCCCACTCGCGTACCGCAATGGCCTTACAGAACTTAAAAAGTCTCTGGATTTGACATTTTCGGAAGAGATTGCTTACATAATTGGAACCGTCTCCATCTTTTTCATATTTTGACTTTCGTACTAATAAATATTTTGATTCACTTATGTCATATGTGTTCTTAAAAGGCAATAGAACATAAAATCCTTGATGGACAAGTCTGAGAAAACACAGTTTCCAAATAAACTGGAGTATTTTTCTTTTCCATTTAAAAGAGATCAGAAAAACAACGCTCACAATACATTCAGAACCGAAAAGTCTAGCAATTAAAATGAAAGCGAACTTTTGAAGAGAAAGAGATTCGATTCTAAATCTGCTCGCAAAGTGTGATAGTACCTTTGATTTTTTTTTAATTTTATTTTATATAATTTAAATCTTTTCCATCCGTTTCATTATTTTGACTTTCATTCAAATGAATATTTTGAACCATTTTATGACATATGTGCCCTTAAAAGACAACAGGACATAAAATCTTTGATGGACAAGTCTGAGAAAATATTGCTTCCAATGAAACTGGATTATTTTTCTTTTAAGCACAAAACAAACAAAGAAAAAAACGTACTCTAAACCAAAATCTCTAGCAATTTCTAATCAAAAAAGCTAAAGTAAAATAGGTCCAACTCTAAATCTAGCCTCTCGGATTAAATAAACTATATCTATATATATAAAAATGAATTTGTGTCTATCTGTCTGTACTCAATAGACTAAAAAACCATGCATCCAATCGCCGTGAAAATTTGGGAAATGTTTATGTATAACCCTGGGAAGGTTTTTGTAAATTTTTAACGTTCTAAATCCATTCCTTCCCCCTTTTTCGAGTATTTCATGTCATTATTCCAAGCATTATTTTCCCCGGTTAAAAACAAACGATTAACATTTTAATTAATCGCATCATAACTAAGTGAAAGAAGTAATATTTCTAGCAATGTGACGTCATCCCAAATAATTGTTTTAAACGCAGTTTTCCTCGGTTAAAAGCAGAAGATTTCTTGTTTGTTTGGAAAATTTCAACTGCGGCACATTTTGGTATTTTTGTTAGTGATTTATTATATTCTTGAAGAATTGTTCAAGACCTCACTTACCATTAAAATTCGAGTGTAAATAAATGCATTTGTAAATATAAATAAATTTGGATGCATTACTTCGCCCAATCCGATGAATGCTTAAACTCTTTCCACCATTAAAATACCGCAATTACAATCAGTTAAAAGTATATTAATTAAAATATGTACTGAGTGGTGCCATTTATTGCCAATAGCTACAACTATTTGTCATACGCAATAACTTTTTCTCTTTGAAATATCCCAATATCAAAATCATTTTATTTTTAACAGCTAAATTTTTTACTTCATCAAAATATGTAAATATTTATTTTACTTTCTCAATTTTTTTAAGACGTTAGTATTTTTTCTGTTATATGTTGGCGTGATTTTTATTTTCAATAATTACAAATTCGCCATGTTCTATCAAATTTGTTTTTAATTCACAATTGCCATTTTTTAAAGAATAAGTTATCGTCATAGGTTTTGTTGTTTAAAATTAAATTTTTATGTATGTAAAACATTAGTACTAAAAGGCATCCAATCTCGGAAATGAATTATCCCATTCAGAACAGTACATATATATTAATCTCCATAGTATTTTGAAATTTGACTCCTACATTAAAAAAAGTCGTGGAATTAGGAATTATTATACAGTGGCTCACGGGCAACACAGTACACTTACTGGACATTCGGCTATTAATAAACTGTTATAATCGTCAACAATCTGAAACATACGATATTTATTCAGCATTTCTATCAATACGTCTTATTATCTTTTATAGTGGTTCTAAACCTTTCATCGAAATATTTTAAAACCCAGACCGAAGGCTGGGTGCGAAGCAGCTAGTTTTATATAATTGAAATTGTCTCCATTCACTTCATATTCTGACCGTAATTTAAATATAAATGTTGAACCATTTTATGTTAGATGTCTTTAAAAGACAATAAAACATAAAATCCTCGTTTAAACAACTCTATGAAATGAAAGCAAACATCTCTCTCAAAGAAACTGGAGGGATTTTCCCCTTATCTTTCTTTTCCGTTCAAAAACAAGTGATTAAAATAAAACACACGCGACATTCAGAATTGAAATCTCCAGCAATTTCTAATGAAAAGAGCTTTTAAGGGAAATAGATCCACGCAACGTGCGATAGCGCCTGGGAGCGTGCCTTGAGGTCAAGATCTTCGGGATGAGAGAACAAATCCCGCCACTGATCAATAAAGAGTGTCTGTGTCGAGTCTAGCTGGACGTAAACACTCCACCCTCGGTTCTTGTTTCTTAGCGTTACGCTTATGGTAGTCGGTTATGTAATGAGGTGAAATTTCAGGAGGTGGTTAAAAGTTTAATTCAATACTCTTGACTTGATTGATTATATTACTTTTCTTTTCTTGTCAGTAAATGAAAACCAAAAACTTAGCTCTCTGAGAGATTGACAAGAAATATAGAATTTTAAACTAGAGTTTATTAATTTATTAGAGTTTAGTTTATTTTAAATAAAAGTTATTATAGTAAAATCTCATTTATACGAAGTAATTCCCATTACCCATTTTCCCATTCCCATTATCTCGTAAGGCATGAGTAATAAAATATTCATATATGCGAATATTCAATTATGCGAATCATTCACTTATATGAAGGAATATTCGATCCTCTATGTAAATTTTTGATCGTAATTATGATTCAGCTACACGAAAGAAGCAAAAGTTTTTTCGTGAATAGATTTGTACCGGGCACATCCACATTCTCTTCCTTTTTCTTACAGAATTTTTGTTTCTATTATTCTTCAAAGGTGAGGAGATTTTTTAATTCGTATTTTCCCTTTCTATAAACGTTTAATAATACTTTAGTTTAAAGGCGTTTTATAAAAAGTGTTCATTGTATGCATTTAGGCATGTGCTTAATGAATACAGAAACTTGCTGTATTTAACACTAGATTTATGGAGACCATATTACAATTTGACTCATTAAAAATTTGATCACTATATATGTACTAGGATATAGCCCTTCATATGACGGGATCAGTAAAATTTTTAATTTTTCAGAACTGTAAAGAACCCTATGAGGCAGGTAAAAAAAATGGTTTGTTTTTTTAGCTGAGAATTACCTTTCAACAAAAATAATCAATTAAAATTATCACATATGTTCTTAATCTATTATTTAAGTCAAATAAAAAAAGAAAATTATTTATGTAATATCTAAGTTTAGTGATAAAACGTATGGAAATAATGCAGAAAATATTTAGATATTTAAAGAAAAAAAAATTGATTAAATGAGAGGGTTAAAGGAATGACGTCATAAGACTAGAAAAAAATTGTTATTTTTACCTATTTATTGTGTGATAAATTGATAAATTTAATCACTTGCTCTTAAAATGGGGCTTGATATAATGGCATTAAACGCTCGAAAACGGGACGGGGTGGGTTTCGAACGTTTTAAAGAGGACAGTATTTTTCGCTGTGATACGAAGCTTATTCATACCAATTTACTTCAGAATCGGATCTACAGTTTAGGAAAAGATAAACATTACTCACTTTGAATTTTGCAAACCCTAACTCATCAAAAATCCAATATGGATGTTCTATCCATTCTAGGTCCAACAGCTTCATAACTTCGAGGACAGACGGACAGATAACTTAGGCTATTATTACATTACGAGAAGAAAGTTTAAGGATACACAACATGAAATGTTTATGTGGCCAGGGACATCCGTAAAGAATACGTGAATTTAATAAAATAAAAATAATAAAAAGTTGAAAAAGTTGAAAAAATAGTAAAAATTTATTTTAAAAATAATAAAACGACTTTCGGAATAAGAATTTAAAAGAAAAAGCAGAAAATATTAAATTTATTAGACATTAAAAAAAAATCGGTTTCGTCGGGGATAGAGCCGTCAACCTGAGAAGCACAACGTTCAAATGGGCGGACATTCTACCAAACGTACTACGCCTGCACGTTGTGAGTGAACTAATTAAAGTATATCAAGGTTAAAGTAGGAACAGTCCAGGCATTTAAATATTACTCTCTGCCTTTGCCATCCTATCAAGAATGAATTTTGTATGGAATAAGAGGAAGGATAAGTCTTGAAATAATAGCATTGAACGCTCGAAAAGGAGGGATGGGGTGGATTTCGAACTCGCTTTCAATTTTGCTAACCCTAACGCATGAAAAATCCAATATAGATGCCTGTATCCATTCCAGGTACAACCGCTTCAGAAATTTGAGGACAGACAACTTAGGCTATTATTATATTGGGGATATATATATAAAATTTTAATATCACTTTTCAAAAAAATACGTTGGTTTTTAGTTAAGTAATAAAATATATGTAAACTTTCATTCCTCTTCCCCGCAGATCCTTTCGTTTCACATTATCAAATGTGCTATACCTATTTTCACGGTTGTGAGCCAATTGGACTCATAGAATGTATATGAAAATAAATAAATATAGTAATAAATATAGTATAAAGTAATTATAAAGTATAAAGTATATAAAGTGTAGCATAAAGTAAATATAGAGAAGAAGTCGAGAACACTTCCATTCCAATGACAGAAATTCATGCTACTGACGCACGGAAGAATTGTCAAGTTCAACAATCATGCAAAAGAAACACATGTAGAAACCATTGTGCTAAATGTAATAGAAATGTTTGCGGAAAATGTGTTTCAAAAACAGATTTTATATGTAAAAAATTTTTTTCCAAGAATTTTTTGATAGTAAACATTTCATTTAAATTAATTTGGAACTATTTTCTTTGCAAAAAACTTCAATTTTCTTGTATGAATCAAATTGGCTCACTTCAGTAAAAATAGGTATATGATCAACATCCGTAAATCTAGTGTTAATGAAGACTTCAAAAATAATTTTATTGTTATAATCTAACAAGATTAATATAAATATCATTTTTACCTTGAAACTACTTTATTTTTTTAAATTAAAAGAAAAACAGAAAAACAGCACAGTAGTATTTTGTTATCCTACTCGGAAACGACTACAATTTGCAAGTAAACGAAGTATACATTTATACGAAGAATTATCTTTTCCCACTTATCTTCGTACAAGTGACTTTCCACTTGTACGATTGACATTCGGTGATTAAAGGGATGGTGGTCATTACGAAAATGTCTTTACATAAGTAAGTTAATAAAGTGCAGAATTGCACATTTGCTAAAATATTACCTTTTAAAAACATAAAATATTTAAACAATATTAAATAAACTGTGAGTAGAATAATTGTATTCAACAATTAATCGTATAATGATAAAGCTCAAGTACTGCTAACTGGTAGCTTTAATATTTTTTATATTTAGATTTACCATTATATAGAGTGAAGATTGTAATTAAAAAAGAGCACATCTAGATGTTATAACAGTCCTAAATATAAAGTTTCTATGGTGTCAACGTAGCATGCGATCTACCTATTAGTTATTCAGTTAGTTCATAGATGGCGCAGCATTTGAGAAGACGTTGATAACTACGAATACAGCTCCTCCCCATAAAACAGAAAATCTGCAGAATTTTAATGTTGTTTTTCGCGTAGTACTTTTAAACTTAATCGTTAAAGCACATTCGGATACGAAAACTATTGAATTTAATCGAGTCATAGCTACCGATAAATCAACTTTTTCCCTTTCTTTGCCAACATGGGTTGATTGAATATTGCTGGGGATTTTGAAACTGAAAATTCTACGTAACATGAGGTGTACTACGCCGGAAATGCTTCCATGTCATCTTCCTTGAAGGATGGTGGAGATCCGTTAATAAATGTGAGGACCAGTTTTTAGCCATTTTGGGCGGCATTCGTATTGTATATTGTTAGACGACCCTTTTAAAGGCCAATTTGCTTTGTTTTTGTAAAGTTTAAGGGAAATAAAAACTTGATAAAATTTTAAATTAAATAAATTCTATTTATACTTAATTCATATATTATAGGACGATTTCACGCAGCAGGACACATCTCAACTTATGACGATTCTGGCTTTCATTTCAAATGGAAGGAAAACATATTGGTTGTTTATTGGCTATCGTAAAGATGAAAATAAATCGGAAGGGCATTGAAATAGTTCGTGAAGTTATGTGATATCGCTCTATTTTTATTTCAAATATAGTTTTACAATAGCGCCATCTATGAACTAATTAAAAAACTAATAACTAATAGGTAGATCGTATGGTACATTAATACCATTTCAACATTATATGGCTGATCATTTTTGATTATGCCCTACAGTGTTAATATACGTTATATTGAAATTCTTTTTTAGGGCATTGAAATAGTTCGTGAAGTTATGTGATATCGCTCTATTTTTATTTCAAATATAGTTTTACAATAGCGCCATCTATGAACTAATTAAAAAACTAATAACTAATAGGTAGATCGTATGGTACATTAATACCATTTCAACATTATATGGCTGATCATTTTTGATTATGCCATACAGTGTGAATATACGTTATATTGAAATTTTTTATATAAAAAGCAGAGTGCTATGAAAAGAGAGGTCCACAATTAGATATTATGAGATCTAAATTAAAAACTTCATTCTACGCGTAATAATTTTCGAATTATATGAGATACATATGTACAAACCTGTAATGGGTGTTTTTGACCCTGTATAAAGTGAGAATAGTATCCATGTTGTGTCGTTAGACCACGGAACAACACAGCAAAATTCGGAAATAAAAATGTTGAAATTATTTTGACAGTCCATGTTCGGCGCTTTCTCGCTAATATGTTATAAATATGTTATACACTCACCAATAATACAACATTAAGTCAAATTATTATATCAAATTTTTTCCAAATCAAATTATATAGTGCTGTGAGGCGGAAAGTGAACCAGTCAGTCAGAGTGTTAAGATTAATCCCATGATCACGCTAGAAATGTAACTAAGTTATGTAAAGGCGTTATATAAGAATAATTGAGCTAAACAGAAATTAATTTTGGTGTTCTCGAAGTCGCCAAAAGTTATACCAAAATTTGCCAAACGAAATGATGGTTATTCAAAAATAGATTGATAATTAGTTTACAGGGAAGATTTCAAAAATCAATAGAATATTTCAGAAAGTAAATTTCATTTAAAAAATTATCCAAATAAAAAAAATTAAATTTGAATTGTTTAGTTATATTTTTATGCATTTAGATACAAAGTTTCATAAATTTTATTTATTAACTTTCTAAAACGGCCACATTCTCCTTATATATTTATCTTTATAAATTTTTTGAAATCAAAATCAGATGGAAATTTTACTATTAGAATCAACACTGCATGCAATGTTAACAGCAACCAGTAAATTATAATTATTTCTTATATTAGTTATTATTGAATTTATAACATTAAATATCTAACTATTTTAAAAAGCATCCTTGAAGAGTTTTAAATATTTCTCTATTATTATACAAGTTAAAGTTGCGTTTAAAAAATATTTTTCCTTAATTGGCAAATTTAAGAGCGTTTAAAGGCTCCTTAATAACTCTATTCTTTTGTTTTTAAAGAATAGAAAAATACTGATGGGATAAAAAAAAATTTCCGGGCGAAAAAGGAAGGAGAAAATCACATCCTGTCTGACATCTAAAATTATTCTTACCCAACAAAAAGTGTCGTTTATATATTTTTAAGTTTTCAGTTTAAAGAACCTTTAAAAAAATGTAGTTAACCCTCTCGCATAAGAACTTCATATGATATCCTAATTTAAATAATTAAAAATAAAATCCATCTGACCTAGCCACCACATGATGTGCAAGTCTAATCTTTCCATTCTTTTAAATTCGTTAGTTTTCACCCATCTACCATATATGTTTTCCCTCAAATCATGCAATGGAACATTCTTCAGTTTTCAAAGGTCATATGTTCTGGGTAGTGCATTGGAGAGGGGGGGGGGGAGTAAGTAAGTAGAGCAAGTTTAGCTTCATCTTGTAACGGCGTGGTTTAGCGGTGTGCCGTGATCAAAGAATTTTGCTTTGAGAGGTGGACTTCGCTTGTGTGGATACAAAGTAAATGTTTTCCCACGTACCACGATGTCTAGACTGTTGTGCCCTATAGTAGCGGAACAATATACCAGACAACCCGGCACCTTGACTGACAGCCAGAAATATCACCATCAGAACTACAAAGGAATTGCCGCGACTTGGATCTAGCCGCTACGAATTCCAGGGACCCCTGGGTATGCGGCCGGTGATTGTTTAACACAGACCAATCCAGTGGGTTGAAGGTGAGGTCATCGCTAGATGATCCAATAATGAAATTGTGGGTGAGGCCCCTCTCTTAGAGGCCCCTCCCCTAGAAAGAGACGAGAGAAGATTTTTTTAGAGAAGAAGTTAGTTAGCTAGCAATCAGCTAATTCAGAGGTCGCCTTGACCAGTCTCTCTATCGGAGAGTTTTTTGATATAATCCCACCTTGGGATCTTTTCTTTAAAGAGTAGCCAGCATCGGCTAATTTGGAGGTCTCCTTGACCAGTCTCTCCGTCGGAGATTTTTTATTTAGTGAAAATTCCGCCTTGGGATATATATCTTGCTGAGATTGAGAACGTTATCCTGTGCTTTGGGTTCTCTTTTCAATATAATCCTCTGCAGGATTGCTTGCATATTTCCCTTAGGAAGTCTAACTGTGGTTTGATATTCTTCGAAGAAAACCAGTAGTGATCACCTTTTATCCCGTTTAATTGAGAGTAATTTCTCCCTTTTTTACTTCAGTCAACTTTCGTGAGAGCTACCGAATTTTTTCTTCTGTCGGATCACTAATATTTCGGCAGAGTCAGATCTTAGACATTGCACGTTTCTACTCAGACCTACGTGTATCTAATCACATACATATGATCGGAAATTGTTTTTTTTTTTGTGTGTGTGTGTGTATTTATGAAATGGTGTATATATCAGAGGTGTACATAAATTCATTATTCAAGACGCACCTGATTCTTCATTGTGTCACCTAAAACAGGGACCGGATCGTTACCGTCTCTCTCGAAGGTACCGACCGGATACGTTCACATCTCCAGTAACCAAGAGGTAAACTTAAGGACGGGGAAAATAAGGAAGTAACGTGTTGTAGTGCCTTTCTTTCATGGGAGGTTTTACATGAATTTTCTTATTGCCCCTCCACACTATGGCCCATTATTGACCACTGCAATGACGACCTTGGTACGATGATTACGGGTTGCATCCACATACTAAGCCACTAAATGAGACTAGCGCTTGAATATGTCCTCTATCTATTGCGCACTTTAGTAGCGTGCTGTTTGTCTTTGATGGTTGATATGGCCTCCACATTATGGCCAATTGTTCACCACTCCAATACCGGTCCTGAATGCGATCTTGGACGATGGTTCACGGGTTGCATCCACAAACTGGGCCACTAAATGAGCAGAGCGCGTGGATGCGTCCTTAGAGTCTACATCACATTTTGGTAGCGCATGCTGGCTATTTTTGATCTTTGGAAAAAAAAAACCGCTTCTGAAGCCATAATCTGCCAAGGCATTTTATCGTCTGTCATCGTCGATCTCCATAAGCCATACGCCCTCCACACAGAGGTATTGGTTTGCAGTAGACCATAGTGTGTAGGGGACTCGAAGAAAATAACTTTTTCCGCAGCCATCCTCTGCCAATGCCATTTCATCGTCTGTTACCATCTATTACGATAAGCCATACCCCCTCCATAGAATGGTAATGGTTTGCAGTGGACCATAGTGTGGAGGGGCTCTTAGTGATTACGTATTGAAATTTCTGCACTGCGTAAATTATGTGTCAAAAAGAAAAAAAAGGCTCTATCATTAAAAAACAAATTAAATGTTTTAAAGTAAGTTGATTCCCATGGCTTTATGCCAAGCAAAAATAATAAAAATTGCAGTGTCTACGCTGAACACAATAATCTACAAAAAGAAAGAGATAAAGCACAATCCATAGGCATGCGGTTTATCGGCTTAAGAAAAAAATGCGTATGCAAGTAGGAAGAATTTCGGAAGTGGAAGGTATTATTTTAATTTTTTTTTAAGTAGTGTCGAGCATCTAACATTCCAGACAGTAGTCCGATGTCAATAGAGACATCCAAAAAAGTCAGTGTATAACTACATAAAGGATTGAAATTTCAGTTCCTCAAGGGACTGAATTGAATGGACAAATTGAATTATTTGACCGTATTTTGAGGAACCAATTGAAATTTCTCTTCTGGTTGGCTACATAGATTCAAACAAGAAATAGATGTGTCATGTGTTAAGTGAAGAATCAAAATCAGTGTCTTCAGACATAGGTGAAGAGTGGTTTAAAGAGCTGCCTTAAAAATTGTATGGATAAAGGCTCCACAACATGCGAATGAAACTGTAGTCTTTTCTGTCACTCGTTACCTTGCAGAACACTGACAGTAAAAGGAGAGCCTTGTCATGGGGAAATAATGTAAAGATAGCTTAATTCTTACTAATTGAGATGGATCCGAAAAACTAAATCTTTTACTGATTGGAAACTCATGTAAACCATTGTTTTAAAAGCTTTACAATTCAAGACATTGCAATTCACGACTCGCGAATTATAGCAAAACTGCCTATTGAACGAATTTTTACTTTAGTTCGAGAAATTTAAGAGTATCTCATACAAAAATCATAAATTGAAGTCATTGGTTAGCCATGTATTGCTGCTTTTAGAGAAAACAAATTAGAAGAACAATCCAAAG
Organism: Pardosa pseudoannulata; assembly: GCA_032207245.1. Taxonomy (NCBI): domain Eukaryota; kingdom Metazoa; phylum Arthropoda; class Arachnida; order Araneae; family Lycosidae; genus Pardosa; species Pardosa pseudoannulata. Next base: position 64,918,073 of record CM063506.1, on the reverse strand, counting down.
AGCTTGGTGGAAGATGCTATTGAGGCAATGCACGAGGACATTATCAAGATTCCACTGACGATGCACTAAGAAAAACAAACTGTATTGTTTCCAGTTTGGATTGTAAACTTGTGAAAAGTTCTTCAAATTTTTCTGTTTTTAAATGCTTACAGGGCAGATCTTAGATCGACAAACTTTGAGCTGTTTGCAGTATACAATTATAAAAGTCAAAATTAAATTGCGTATGTCTTGAGAAACTAAATTTAATTTGATTTGGATATTAATCATAATTATTAAAGCATTTGTATTGTCGGTATATAAATTATAATTTTCTTGTACATTTCTTGTGTAGTTATCATTTTCTTTATTAGATTCTTGTTTAACACTAGAACTACCAAGACCGTCATTTTGACAATTTGCAAATTTCATGCTTAAAAACTTGATATAATTTATGTATTGGTCTAGAATTTTATGACACGACTTTTAATGAAATATAATATTAGTTAAATATTTCTACTCAATTTCTACTCACCCACTTTAATTTCCATAATTAGTATGGCCTATATCTATTTATACCAAGATCCGTCAAAACGACGACTTTGGCCATTTCAAAGTTGGAATAACCCAAAGTGTTCTGCAGCTGTTATAACGAGATCTATTTTGTTCCGATTACGATTCAGTTTAGAACTGAACAGTCTAATTGGTAAATGCAATCAGGACGCAATCATTATCAGTTGTGCTTCTATCGGGATGAAGTTCTTGGAGAAAAGTGCAATCTGTGAAAAGTCCAATCTTGGAAAATAGTATGAACGTTATTTTTTGTAAATTCTAGGCAATAGAAACTTTTTTTAAATTAATAATTAATGAATTATTATATAGTAAATATTTTTTTTTGGTGGGGGTGGGGGGGGGGGGGGGGGGGGTGGGGGGGGGGGGGGGGGGGGGGGTTGTTCTTTCATTTACATTAACTAAGTCGAAGGTTACAATGAAAGCCATGATCAAAGATCTGTCAAAAAATTGACGGATTTTTGATCATGTATGCGGTAAAAACAAGGTATATATTTAACATCGGTAGTTCTAATGCTAAAATGTGTTTGAATTTTTTTTAACCTGAGGGAATTTTATAACCCAAGAATATTTCCTATTTATTTTTTATAAGGGGAATAATTATTTTCTTTTATAAGCGGGGGAGCGATTTTTCCAGAAACTAAGGTTACTATACTGAAGAAATTTGAGAGCTGGCAGATGAGTTGGATGAACAATTTTAACGTGGGCCTTGTAATTGGAAGTAAGACAAAACAAAAATTATTAAAACTAGCTTTCCCTGTGTTACCACGGTAGCTCAGTCGTAAATAAAGTGTAAAATACATTTAATTTTTCTAGGTATCACTCTGTTAGATCACCACCAACGGAATAGATTTTCATTTTAAAAAATGGCGAAATTGATGTAAAAGAGAAAAAAAATAATATTTAAATGAGGGTTATGCACAACCACGTGATGCATGCGTTTTGCTTTTTCCACCTTACCCATAGAAAAGTGTGAATGTTAGACGTTTGGTCTAATTTCTTCTTTTAATTTCATACCATAATATTTTACAATTCCCATGAATTGAAATGGCTTCTTCCATTTTTGATCAACCTTCACCAATTTATGATTTTCTTTCGAAAATATTCAAAAGTAAGGTGCAGCAAAGGTGGCTATTTTAAGTAGGAACGAAATCAACTTGGTAAGTCATTGTTTACATTCAGGGTTTTTTTTTTTTTTTTTTTTTTTTTAAGAAAAACGATGAAAGTAATATATTTTTGTTTGCATATCTCTTTTATACTGCTGTTAATACATCTAAAAGCTTCACAATAGCGAGGCATTTCTGGAAGGGATAAAAAATTTGGAAGCGTATATATGATCAACAGTAAGCAATGCTGTAAACAAATATGTGGTGCTAAAGGAGTAACAGCTTTGCAGTCGAGTTTGGAATAAAGATATCTACCTGTTTTGCCAGTTGCATTGAAAAAAAATTTAGTACTTCGTTTAAAAGCGCTGACGTCCTTTGGGAGCCTTTTCTGTTGATATTTTTGATTTTTAATGGCAATATTATTTTCAAATTTATTCTTACACACACACACACACACACACACACACATATATATATATATATATATATATATATATATATATATGTAAGGAAATGTAAACTAGATCGGGACACTAATGTAAGCATTTTGTATAAAACCCCTAAGACCCCGAAAAAATTCTCAGGACTTTTCAAATCTTAAATCAAGGGCGAAAATTCCCTCGTTCTTTTGCTTCTCCTTTTTAACTCCTAACCTAAATGGACGACTGGGGCTACAATTTAAGCCCTCAAAGAAGGGGTCTAACCAATTATAATTCTACATTGCCCTAGCGGACAATTTAAGAAATTCCCAAACAAAAAGAAGATGCACGCTATCGGAGGCAGATTTTCTTAGAGTTTTTCCCGCAGATTTTGACTAAGGTGTTGACCCAAGTGTTAAGGGTCTTTTCCTTCTAACTTCATGCTAGCTGACCTCTCAGTTAGTCCTGTACCTATAATGAAGTGGGAATCCGTCCTCCAACGTTATGTTAATAAATGTCTTTAAATAAAACGGTGTCATTTTTATGGGCCATGACTGCAACCACCCATCGTGAAGTTCGTCTTATTACGCATATATATATATATATATATATATATATATATATATATATATATATATATATATAACATGGGAATCTTTATTTGTTTAAGAAATATAAAAAATTATATTAAAAAATCGCAAAATTTTCAATTTTTAGAAAACGTTATACTACAATTATACAGAATAATTTTCTAGTTTTATAAACTGCAATCTGTATTTTTCCTAAAATAAGCTACAATTTAAACTTTGATTCAGTTTTTTATTTCTGTTCATTTGAAAATCCGAGCAACTCGAACTTCATTGTTCCCCCTAAAATTTTCTTTTTATAGCTTATAATCCGTTTCGCGCACTTCGGTCTAAGTAATTTAAGGTTCCCGAATGTAAGGTTATGCTTATTTAAAAATTTAAATTAAATTTTAAAATATATTGCACCGGTAGTTTTAAGAACTTCTAAAGTAAAGGAACTGTTTAAAAAAACGAATAACACATTCATTTTATTTTAATTTTCTTAATAGTTTTTAATACCATAGTTGGTGATTTACCTTTCCACTTGGCTACAGGTAAAGTAACTACATTTCTAATTAAAAAATAATTTAAATATAACCAAGGTACACACAAAAATAAAAGTCTCAATGGCACTAAAGTAAAGATAATCAGACTTTAACAAGATTTGTAAAGTAAAAATAATCGCTGATTAGCTCTGATCGACTTTCATGAAACTGCTCTAGTGCGTTACAAAAATGAAGTATAAAATACATTTAATTTTCCAAGGTATCATTCTGTTAGATCACCTACAAGGAATAGATTTTCATTTCTAAAAAAGTGACGAAATTAAAGTTAAAGAGAAAAAATATTTAAATGGCGGTTTTGCTTTTCCACCTGCTATCTTACACATATATGTGAATGGTAAACGTTTGGTCTAATTTCTCGATCCAATTTCTTACCTTAATATTTTACATTGCACATAAATAGAAATGGTTTCTTCCATTTTTGATCAACCTTAGCCAACTTATGATTTTTCTTTCAAAAATATTCAGAAGTAAGGTGCAGCAAAGGTGGCTATATTCAATGGGAACGAAATCTTTCCTCTTCAACTTGGTAAGCCATTGTTTACATTCAGGTTTTTTTTCTAAAGGAAAACGATGAAAATAATATTTTTTTTGCTTGCATATCTCTTTTATATTGCTGTTAATACATCTAACAGCTGCACAAGAGCAAGGCATTTCTGGAAGGGATAAAAAAAAAATTGGGAGCGTATATATGATCAACAGTAAGCAATGGTGTAAACAAATATGTAAACGAATGCATCACGTGATTTTCTATACTCTCGATACAAAACGGAGAATAACCTCATTGAATAATTCACCCAGTAGATTTCGTCAAAATGTCTTAAAACTTTTATTACCTTTAAAGCACATTTTAAAAACTATCTCATAAATTGAATCACTTAAAATATTTTAATTATTTTAGCACAAATTAAAAGAACCATATGGCGATTTCACGCAGCAGGAACATCTCAACTTATGACGATTCTGGCTTTCGTTTCAAACAGAAGAGCAGCTTATTGTTTGCCTCATAGCTGTTGCAAACATGAAAATGAATGGGAAGGATATTAAAGTAGTTCGTGACGTTGCGTAAAATTGTTCTATACATCAAATGGCACGAAAATAGAATCACCAAATCTAATTTAGGATTAATGGAATAAGATTGACGTCTAAAAATTGGATTAATAAAAATGGCGCAACTCTGTACATAATGAAACAATTATTCCAAATTAAAACCAATAAAGTGAATTCAGTCAACTAAATATGGTCTGAAAGAAAGAAAAAAAAGTATTATCTGAAAACACACTTTAAGCACTATCAAATGAATTAAGTTATTTAAAAGATTTTAATTGTTTTAACACAAATTAAAAGAACTGTACATCAAATGGCGCCAAAATAGAGCCCCCAAACCTAATTTAGGATCAATGGAATAAAATTGAAGTTTAACAAGTGGATTAATAAAAATGGCGCAACTCAATTTAGAATAAAATATTCCAAATTAAAATTGATAAAATAGATTCAGTCAACTAAATCTGGTCAGAAAGCAAGAAAATGTGTATTATATGAAAACACACTTTAAGCAATATTAAATAAATTAAGTTACTTAAAATTTTTTAATTATTTAAGCACGTCATTAAAAGGTAAGCATATCAAATGTCTCTAAAATATACGTAATCACCAAAATACATTGTTCCCAAGCCCAGTTAAAAATATCTGATGTGTGCACCACGACTTGCTTGTGCGCCTATTTTATCATACTTCCCGATTGTAGCTAGTTGTTACAATCTATGCTAAACACAAAATTTTACAGATTTCAGATTGCAATCAAAAATAGAGGCACAACTAGATGGTTTAATAACCATCAATATAAAATTTCTACATTTTACGCTAATCATTTTTGAATATTTCCATAAACGAAAAATTTCAATATAACGTATGCTATTGTCCGTTACATAAAATTTTTTGCTATATAGAAAATCTAAGAGGAGAAGAACAGCAATATGATACAATAGCCCTGAATACTAAATTTTAACATTTTACGATTAATCGTTTCTGAGTTATGCCCTCACTTCATTATTATAAGTTATATCGAAAATTTTCGCTATATAGCGTTCAAATTACAATTCAAAGAGCAGGAGCACAACTGAATGTTATTTAAGTCTTAAACACAAGATTTCGATGCTCAACGCCTATTAGATTTTTAGTTACGCTGCACAGCTTTAAAAACACGTTATATTGAAATTTCGTTATACAGAATTCAGATTGCAATCGAATAAAGAGGAGCACAACTAAATCTTAGTCTTAAATGCAAGATTTTGGCTAATAGATGTACAAAACTTGATTACTTTACGGCTAATTGTTTTTGAATTATGCCCACACAGCATTAATAAACCCTATATTGAAGTTTTGCATTATATAGCGTTCGCATTGTAATCCAAAGATCAGAAGCAAAACTAGATGTTAGTTTAATCATAAATGCATCTTTTCGAACCTTCAATGGCTCATAGATTTTTAGTTATGCCCCACAGCTTTAATATATGTTATATTGAAATTTTTCGTTGTAGAGTTCAGATTGCAATCAAAAAGATATATGCACAACTGGATATTGTCTTAAAATTTCACCATTTTATGGTTAATGGTTTTTGAATTATCAGAACACAACGTAAAATTTCAGTTTAACGTATATTATCGCACGTTATAATTGAAAATTTCGTTACATAGAATTCAAATCGCAACAAGGACAAAGCAAGGTGTTAGAAAAGTCCTAAATAAAAATTTTCCCCATTTTGTGGCTTATTATTTTGAGATGCCCACTCAACAGAAAATTTCGGTATAATATACATTAATGCACGCTATAATGAAATTTTTGTTTTATAGAATTCAGATTGCAATCAAGAGAGGAGGAGCTCAGGAAGATGTTATAAAAGTTCTAAATAAAAATGTGATATTTTACGGGCTGATATGTTTGAGTTAAGCCTAGACAAAGAAAAATTTCAGTGTAACGTATATTATTGTCTGTTATATTGAAATATTTGTTATATAGAATTTAGATTGCAATTAAACGCGGAGGACACAGTAAGATTTTATAGTAGTCCTAAATACTTAATTTCAACATTGTACGGCTTATCATAAATAAAAAAAAAAACATTCGTATACTCATCTATCAATAAGAGGTTATATCGCAGCGAGACCGAAACAGAAGTGCAGAATATAAATAAACATAAATAGCCTGTGGCCTGTGCTTTTGTTCGTATTTGACAAATGAAACTATTTTGACTGCAGAAAAAACTATTGGGAGGGAAGACAGCAAGTACTGTGTTAAGGGCTTTTAAAAACGTAGGAATGCTTTATAGAGAAATTTCATGCAACGTCATGTACGGCTTTAATACCCTTCCCATTCATTTTAATGCTTATGATAGCCAATAGGCAAATAATTAACTGCCCTTCCGTTTGAAATTAAAGACAAAATCGTCATAAGTTGAGATGTGCACTGCTGCGGGAAATCGCCCTATTGTGTAGTAGGTTGCCTTTATCATTCGCTGTATTCCAAGGGGCTAACTCTGGACGTTGCGAATCGGGTCAAACGTTCGTTGTGACGTCACTTTGATCATTTGCTCGTATGTCCGCAAACTGGCGTTACAACGAAGGTTCGAAACGAACCGCAACGTCCAGGGTAAGGGCCCAAGTATTTTAATCTGATCAACTTCATGAACGTCTCTATTACAGTAGTCCATGAGAGGTATGTGTACAACTACGGCCATTATTTGAAAGTAGTCGCAACGGCGTAGTGAAAGAACGACATGGGGTTTATGCACCAGACACGTCTTGCAGAAGGAAGGCAAATAGTTTATCACCACATATATTTCTTCGTGGGGAATGGGTGTCCCGGAAACCAGCCATGCTGGCTACGCCACTGGACATCTTATCAGAGGTGGCCAACAAGTCGATCGCGAATTAAATAGTGATCAACATTTAAAATTCTAATGTTTTCACGCATTTACAGATCAAATGTCAAGTTATTTTGATCAATGCTTCTTTCTTTTTCTTTTTATACAGGTTGATTATATTTAAAGTTTCACTTTCTAGAGACTTACGTCTAAAGAAAGTGAAACTTTAACTATAATCAACTTGTATATGTCTAGTTTATTCGAAGTTAAGATTCTACCGTGATTTATCTTTCATTTAATTCAGACGCAAATCTTAACACTCTTTTAAAAGGAGCAAGAAATATTATGTTGTCATTAACACGAAGCAATATTAATGCATTTCAGTTAGTAAGTGATCCACTAATGTGGAAAGAACCTGTCTGTTATAATAAAAAAATAAATGTTTCATCTGGTTAAAACTTGAAAGCAAATTGCAAGCTGTTCAGAACAAAAATACATAGCAATGGCAGGCTTAAATACGTGAAAATAAAATATTAAAAATAAGTCAGCACTCAATTTTACCAAATGTTTAGTTTTTTAATTTCAAACAATAATACATTTGGCTGTAATCTGCTTCAATACACAAATTAACCCTAAAAAAGTGTCTGATTTATTTATACCTAGACAATTTATTGACTCATTTTCACATTTGAGTCCAGATAATCTTAAATTACTTTTCCCTCGGATAACAAGTTAAGAAAGTTTAGTTTTGCAAAATCTTTGAAACATTTCTCTGAATACTTTCCAATTACATAAAAATTCTAAGCTTTTGCAATATTAAAAAGCCTATAAACAAAGATAAAATAAGCTGAAAATTATAAATTTACAACATGTCATTTAAAAAAGATAATATAGACTTAAAAGCGACATTACATGTAAGATAAGTATGTAAAAGTCACCAGTATTACAATTTCATTGTGTAAACTGATAAAAATATTATAAATCAACTCTATTTTAGAACTAAATTTACAATGAGAGTAACATGTCATTTATTCAATCCTAAAATAAATCTGATTTTATTTATGAAAGCTTAGTATTTCATAATATTTTGCTAACAAACTTTTTAAAACTAATTACTGCTTACAGCAAATATTAAGATTATAATGCCTAAAAACAATGCAAAAAATTTATAAATTTACTTGACTTTAGATAATTGATATTCAGATATAGCATAGGTTTATAATAGTAGCAAATAATTTACTACAATTGTAAGCATTAAGTCTTCTAAGAATTTGAACTACACAAATTTCTTTAATAATGAATAAAAATTACACTTAATTCAGTACTTTTATTTAACAGGAAAATATAGCCCACTTATTTAGTACAAGTGAACAACACATCAGGTTATATTTTCATAACATACTGATTCCCTTGCTTTTGCTTAAAAAAGGAAACAAGCTAGTGGTAGCTTCAGAGGAAGAAATGTAACAAAAAATAACTAGTTTAAATGCTGTTTAAATGATGCATGAAATATCTGTATAAAATAATACTAAAAGAAAACTGAAAAAGACTAGATCACTTTAACATGGTTAAATGTTATGAAAATGAACATATGTATAAAAAAAATGATTAGGAATAAGGTACAAAATGATCAGTTCCTTCTAGAAATTTCCAGAGTCACTCCAGGGGTGTACAGCTTGTGCCACAACACAAGATACCGAGTATGATGAAAAACTAATTCCTCATCATAAAACTTACAATTTTCTGAATGCTTGAAAAAGTTGAGCTACAATATATATATCATAACTTATCACATGATGTATAAAAGACTGTATATCTCTTAGATTAAGGCTGCACTATGAATGAATGGTGGTAAATGCAATCAGTTGAAATATTGTTTACTAATATGTAAACCCCTATGAACTAAAATAATAGAGTACAATACGACAATTACACGCAGCAGGGCACATCTCAACTTATGACAATTCTGGCTTCAGTTTCAAATGGAAGGGCAGTTTATTGTTTGTCTACTGGCTGTTGTAAACATGAAAATGAATGGGAAGGGCATTATATTAGTTTGTGAAGTTGCGACAAATTGCTCTATTATGGCTGGATTATTTTCATAGCATAATTAAAATTACCATTAAACTTAATAATCAACTATTAATATGTAAATATATATGCATGCAGATATATTCTATATAATTTTTTGGCTGAAAATGTCATTTAATTCTGGATATTCTGAAAAAGTTTATAAGCCTAGAGTAACATGAATTTCACCTATTTCTTACTTTATTCCCTAATAAGTTTAGGAGACAGGAAACTACAATGTGTATCTACCCTTTTCACTGCTTAAACATTTTTTTTTATTCTACTTATACCAAGGTACTTTCCCATGATGGTCAGCACATGCATGCATAGCTGTGGGAGAAATTTCCAAGAAGAATTTAGATGCAATTGAAGACTTTGAGTTGAGGGACCCCTGCAGAGAAGTTATAGATCACAGAATGGCACAAGTGTAACGGTCAAGTTCGCACAGAGATGTAACTGTGAGTTATGGGGGCAGGGGCTAGAAATAATGTCAGCTTTCATAAAAGGGGCTATTTTAATGAGCTCACCTGCACTCCCAAAGGGGGTGCAGATGTGGGAAAATTTTACCAAACAAGCAATTGGCAAAGAAGAAAAAGGGGCATTAAAACTGAGGTGAGGAGTTGGGAAAGAGAGTTAAGAAAAAGGAATTGAAGTCGGGATTCAAGAGTAGCTGGACATTGAAATCCTAAGCCCTGCTTGCCAGCACTGGCCTCCCGTTCGCCCTCCCGTGTGTCCGAATGCCCAGACTGACACACTGCATGAGGAAAGCCCCTGCCTGCTCCCCTGTACCTCTACTGGAGGTAAAACAGATTTAACATATGCATGGCGGTTATTTAGGCCTCAGTTAGTAATTCAATATTTTGATTAAGGAATAACGCATAACTAAAGAGAATTGTAATAATTGTGTAAATGTGAATAATAATGCATAACTAAAAATAATTATAATAATTATTGTGTAAATATGAATATAAAACATAAATAATTGCTGGTTATGTTATATGATGATCAAGTAGGGTATCAATTTGTAAATAGTGTACAGAATAAATGCCTTAATCCAAATATAAGGTCTTATATTTTTACTGTGTTTCCCCTTTGTAGACGAACACTGGTGTTAGTGTTGTAAGTACATTACAATACTACTATATATTTTAAATACATTGAAAAAAATATACTTTGACCCTACTGAGAGTTAATTATAGGTACCAATATATAATATATATATATATATATATATATATATATATATATATATATATATATATATATATATATATATAGAAGGGAAGGTGTGCCACAATAATTTTGTGTAAAGTGAAAAACACTCTGGAGCCAGCCCTGGAAATTTTAAAAGGCATAATGCTAAAGACTAAGTAAGGAATATGCAGTTCTTAACAAGAAATATAACTATAAAATTATAAACTGATCATGAGTAAATTTTTTGCAAGATTACAGCATACATGATCACCAACAATTCATGCCAAAATACATAGAGAAAACTTAGTAATTGAAAAAGAATTTAAAAAGTTAAAAGAATAAAGCAATGATTTTATCAAGGCTTCATTCACCAACCCATCTTTCTTTGAAAAAAACTTTATATAAAAGGAAAATTCCAAATGCTGCATTTCAAAAAATATTTGATACAGCAATATGCTTCCATCTCAGCATTAAAGAGTTGATTATGGTATTACATATAACATCTTGAAAAATTAAATATTTGAATATGCTAATGAAGAGAGGGAAGAAAAATGAGAAATGACTGATAACAGTTCCGACATGCATAACCCACAAAGAACTCTGCAAAGAGAATAGTAAATAGTCATTAAATATCCTTGTTTAAAATTCAGATAACAAGCCCTAAGAGAGATTAAAAAATATTTTAAAAGACAAGAAAAATTATAAAATTTTGAAAAATATATAGCCTAACCTCAAACTTTACTATCATAAAAGCATAACCTGAAGTCAAAGGGAGACTATATACCACAAATAACATTCAACAAAATAAACAGAATACATAAATTTCATAAACATGAAAGATTTAGTATGGCACTTAATTTAAAACAAATAAATGGCAAAGTGCTTTCATATTTAAATGACTGAATGTAAGTGTGTATATGTATATATATTGTATACTTTAAATTTAAAAACTTCAGACAGTTTTCAAATACACACACATTACATACAAATTTTTTTCATATTTAAAAGATTTTTTTCGATATATTAAAATGGAATGTATATTGAAATACATACAACAAAACATAAAAAGACATATAACATTAGTCATTTTCAACAATATTCAAATATAAATGACTAGATAAAAGCCCTATAAAAATCACATAATACACTGAATACATTGTTTTGTATATTATATATTTTACTGACTAGATGACTAACAATGGAGTGTAATTTAAAAATGAATAACAATTAAACAAGAAAACAAATAAATCATGCTCTTAAGGTGCAGTGAACCATACATAATATAATACGTGGAATATTCTTCATACAGTGGTTCCATCAATATATACATATATACTTATAAATAATTGTTTTTAATATCATTTCATTTTAGCACAGCACATAATGTAAATAATTGCACTATTAGTATTAAATATGGAAATATGTTTTTATCTTGATTTCTATCAAGAATTTTCAAAATCTGAAAGATTTCTTTTTTAAATCTATACTCAATTTCAAAAATATCTTTATCTTCAAAAGTGATATATAAATTAATGCATTTGAATTTGTAACAGAGTGGAACATTTTTTTAATGAGTACACAATATTCTGATCCACCGAATAAAAAAATTAACATAATACTTGGGGAAAAAAAAAAGATAAATCAAATTTTCAACATTGATACATGTTTATACATTAATTAAAATTAACTTATTATTAATTATTAGTGGTAGTAGTGACAACATGTCATGAAAAACAAACATAAAACTTTCCTTAATTTTTTTTATAAAAGAGAATGATTGACTTATTTTACAAAAGAATGAATGGTTAAAATATTAAGAATTTATTAAGGCTATTATTAGTTTCTATTTAACCCTTTAATGCCTGGCGTATCATTTTGATACGGCTAAAAAATAGCTTGTAGAGTTTTTATGTTTTCTTAGAACAAATTTTCCTTTTGAGAGTAGCAATCTTATAAACAATCTACGAAATTTTCAAGTAATTTCTATTATTTATATTTTTTTCATTTAGATCTAGATTTTATGATTTTTCAATCAGCGCTCATAAATTTACTTTTTCGGCAGGTACAGACTGAGATCATGACAAATTTGCTTTTTCCATTACACTACAGCATTTTGCAGAGATTATTTTACCTGCAATATCAAATAAATCTTTTTTCAGGAAGTTTTTCCTTTTTTTTTATAAATGTCATTATGTTTAACACAATAACTGATCACTAACGTGACATGCTCTAGTATTCAAAATTGTTTGATCTTCAAATTTATTTCGTTCTGTAAAGTCCATATTAACTTAGATTTAAGATAGGCTCCGAAATGTAATCGGCAGAACTTGGGCATGACTTGGGCATTAAAGGGTTAATGTAAAAATTCCATTTACACAATTCTACAATAAACCTCCTCCAGAGATTTTGTCTTGAATGGAAGAAATTTATTAAGAATCATAATTGTGAAACTAATGAAACCTACAAATCAGATGACATAAAAATATTCTATAAAAGTTTTGTCAATTATATAAGGAAACATTAAATATATCTTTTAGTGTTTACGAAAACCATACATATGGTAGCATTTACACAAAATGATCATTATTTCATTACCACATTTTATTGCAAAAGATATTTTAAAATTTACTCATCACAATTAAGTCTGCCTATTAAAGAACTACAAACAGGTTTAAAGAATACTTTTAAGATGTATAAATAGATATCAAATTTAAACACTACCTAAATATATGTATAAACATAATGCATATAACTGTATCATGGGTGCATAAAAATTGCATAGTATTACCTGAATATCTTTTCAAATATAATGATTGTTAAGAAGAAAAAGGCACATTTTTTAAAAGAAAATTGAGAATGTCATTCAGATATAAAATACAGGAATACCTTGCTTAGTGTTGTTTCATTCATTGGGCTGACTACACTACAGTATACTAAATAATTTGGGTAATAAATTTTCATTAGTACTGATTCACTGTTAAGTGATTTAGAACAATTTTGAAGCAAAATACAGTCAAATTGGGTTAATTTGAAAATTAAGAGGAATGGAAAATGTTTTAAACTATCTAATTTTATTGAAAATGCATAACAAACTACTTGGGGCCTGATTTATGGCAGTGAATTCAACATGTAGAGAGAAAAAAAGAAGAGTACAATAACCTACACAGGAAAAGTTTCTTCACTTTTGTGTATTTCTATTTTTTGTATAGCTGCCCATTATCAATTACAAATGAATTAGTAAAAAGTGAAGGCATAATTCTAATATGTGAATTCTAAGAAAAGAAAGGGCATATTTTGTTTTTCAATTTAAGACTCCAAATTTGATTTAATCAAACAGTTTTCATTTTTCTTTAAATTAACCACACAAATTTAACATTACATTGTATATGAAATTCAAGAGTAATATGTACAATTCAAAGTACTTAAAATTTGAAATTAACCAAGTTTAACTGTACTTTCACCAGAATTTAGACCAAAAACTTCATGTTTGATTCCCTTTTAGAGAAAATACAATATTTGAAATGTTACTGAAAATATCAGACATGCATGGAATATATGACAACTTGTGAAAATATATTTTGCTTCATTGTACGATTTTTGCACTTTTTAATCTCAAATAGATACAATTTCAACTTGGACTTATTACTTGATATAGGCTTTGAACCAGTGGATGCTGCTGATGTCATAAGAGTGTATTCAAAATGGACTTTCAATTTCTTGATGACAAATTTCTCCTCAACATAGATGAAGAAATGGTTTATGATTTTTGGTTTGGTTTTGGAGAGCTACGGTGTACTGTTTTGCACATGAGGGCTAATGAGACTGGGACCTATTACTTAAAGCCGGCTGCGAACATCCATGCCAAAGTGGGATACGAACTCCAGTACTGACCATCAGCGACCTACCAATTGGCCATCGTTCAGCAAAATGGTTTATGAAGAAGAAAGTGAAGTTGAAGGAAATATGCAAACAGAAAAAACTTAACATTGAATAATTTTGAAGAGTTATTCAATGCCATTGGAATAGCATGGGAATTAAGTGAAGAAATTGATCCAAACAAAAAAAAATCCTTGAAACAAAGCAAAAATTAAATACTGATATTCCATTTTATGGCATGATACATGGGAGGAAAAGGGAAAAGAAATAACGCGTAAAACTGTCTGATTTGCTAGTTAAAAAATGTTTTCTTTCACATTGTACTCATTGATAACTAAAAAATGCTTCTATGTTTTTCTTTTTCTCTTTTATTATTTTTCAGGAATTTTAGGGACACCTACAAAATTTGATAGGAACAAATTACTTATTTTCCTATAGAAATAACATTTCCCTCAGTATGGATTAAATGTGGCAATTTAGAGTAAATAAACTAAGAACATTACTAAGAGGATATTCCTGTATAAACTTACTAAAATTTATAAAACATTTAATGATATCAAGAGCAAAAAAAGACTCAAAAATTTTTCTTGAATAACTGTTTACTTTTAAAAGAAATATAAAATTGAAACAAAGCTTTCCAAATATAGCACGAAATTCAATGAGCTAGTCATGCAAATGTGTTCATGCTACATATATACCACCTGTCTAACAAAGGAAAAAAATAATTTCTAAAAACATGACTTCTTTCTCCTTTACAAAGTGCATAATATATGTGTAAGTGATTTATAAAACATGATACTTTTAAAATATTTTAAAAGTATAACATATACTAATACACTTTTAAAAACACAACTAAATGCATAAAGTTTGTTAAGAAAAAATTGTGAAATATTTGATCATTTAAGATTGCAACAAAGCTAAAACAGATACACTAAGCAAAACACGTAAATATTAGATTATGAATTAGCAATACCACCAAGTTCCTGGCAATGTTGTTTATACTAAATACAAAATTAATATACTATAAACTTTAGTAATGCATTGCATTACTTGTAAATGGTAATTACAAAATGCAGTAACCAATATATAAGAATTACTAAAAAAGAATTACAGTCAAATTAACTGCTACAGCAATTGAACTTTTGATTAAATATAGTCTTGGAGTACAATAAATTTTGAATTTTGAAAATAATCTTAACACAGGTACCATATAATAAAATATGAATATAGCTTATTCTAAATAAAGTAGGATAAAATAATTTATAAAGTTAACACCATAAACTTAATCAGAAATTAAACATTATTTAAAATTTACCACCATGTACTTAATTTCTGAACTATATTACAAACAGTTGAATCTTAAAAATTTCCAAAAATGAAATTAAAAAAAGATTGTTCAGAATTTGCAGGAATCAAAAATATTTCTCTCTCTCTCTCTCTTTGAAATAAAATTCTGAAAAAAATTAAATTTAAATTCCTAATTGGATAAACCATACTTAAAATGTCCATGCACCATTTAAAGATTAAATAACCATTTTACATAATAGATTATCATTAAATTAAGAATATAAAGCAATCATTAATTTTCCTTTTTACACAGAGATGATTCAAAGAATGTAAAAATGATTAATCAATCAATTGCAAGAAAAAAATACTTATTTAAATATATAACATTTTGCAAATCAAAAGGTTTTAGTTTAACTTATTTTCTAACAGTAAAGACAAATAAATAAATAAAATTTGTTCAGAATAAAAAATTAAAAGAAAAAGTTCCAAAGAAATAAAATCCTAGTTTATTATTTAAGTGCATGCATTCAATTAATGGTACACAAAAATTTATATGTGAATAAAATAATTTATAATTTACCTTCATAATTCATAAATTTTGCCCACACAGATCTTTTTTTTTCCAGTTAAAACAAAAATTAAATAGCCAAATTTTGATGAATACTCAAATTTGAAATACATAATTAAACATCTGATAAACTATTATAAAAATTACTGATCATTTTTTAATTATACATATATATGTGAGTGTGTATGTTTTGAATGAGTAAAACTTACTTTTGATAAGACCACTAGGAAAAGAGACAAATCAAAATTACTGATGATTATAAAGAAGTAGCATACTACTAAGATATTATGAAAATTATTTTCAGCATTTTAAGTTAATATTTAAAAAAAAAAGTAACACATAGAATTCCAAGTGAAATTCAGTTATAAAAGTAGTATCAAACATTACTTCACATTAACATTTAACTTGTTATTTCTTCATGCTTAAGTAATAAAGTGGAACCTTGATCTATCATTATGGATTATTCGTTTTGTAGCACTGACAGTTCAATCCATTTGGTCCTGCATTTATTTCCAAAGAACTAATATTTTTTTTCCTGCATTCATCATTTTCAAATTATTCCTTTTCTGCCATCTATCACCAAAAAAGTTCCTGGAACTATTGCTTATGTAGAATTTAGGCATACTCGAGAAATGAGTTTTCAGGTGTTGATTCCACGGTTATGTGGATATTATAAAGATATCTAACAAACCAGGGATCTTTCTTAGACCATTAAAGGATTTCTTAAATAGCGGTGCTACTTGATTGGGAATGGTTATTGCATCAATGGAACACTAAAACAAAATAACCATGAGAAAATTTATAAATATAGATACAATCAATTTGTCATTACCTCATTTCCTCTGCCTTGTTACTATATGAGTAAAACTGAAACTAAGCTAAAACCAGTGCTACAGCCCATGTGCAATCATGGCCTGCGGTGCCAATCTCCATTTTCGAGACCAAGGACTCAGGTGCAAAGCATATGTCCCGGTCAGATAGTCAACCTCATGCAGAACCCTCAGTGTTTAGTTCCCAAGTATGCTTGGTTCTCATTTTGTCTACCCACTGAAGGGATTAAAGGTTGAATCAATCTTACCTAGCCTGAGGATCAAAACTCGGACTTATGTCTTTAGAGCGTGAAGCACTATCCCAACATCATTGGTATAGTGCTTCACGCTCTAAAGAGATGCTATTTTCTTCTTCTTTTAATACTTTTCTTGCCACTTTTGAGAATAATTTATTTGTAATACATAGCTGTCTTGTGTAGATTTTTATTTATGTTTGAACATGTATTTAGTTTTAAAATTAGTGCTTTTATTTGTTATATTTACTTAATTTCCTATTCTTTTATGCATTATTAATATACTTAAACATTATACCTTTGAGTAAGACAAAAACTAACCAGAATCAATGCAGAGTTTTTCTGAAATGAACAAAGCGTTGTCAAAATCATTTATAAATGAACATACTGATAGTGATAGTGTACTTGGAAAATTTTTTTTTTTTTTTCTAGTTAAACAACTCACTTGCAAAAAGCAAGAATTACAAAATACTTTTGAAATGTTACACATCATTTTAAACATAAGTTATATTTTATAAAATGTTAAGTACTTACAAATAATTAATTTATTTCACAGTGAATAATTTACTGAGTTTCTATCCCTTTATTTTACTGCAGTCATCATTTTCCATTTTTGTTCCCTTGAAAAACAATGGACTAAGGTTCTGCTCTGTTAATTTAGAAATATTTAAACTCAAGCATAAAACCTGAAGGTCAAATTTTAATAAGATATAGTTATTTAGTACACCTACTTTATAAACACATATTTTGAAATGCTTCTGCAGATAATTTAACATTAAAATATTATCACAATACTCCAGAATTAAAAAAAAATTTCAGAAACATTAGTAAATATGCATAATTTTTTGTTAAGTCACTACAGTGAACAAATTAAAAAAAAAATGGATATAGAATTTTCTACTTGTCATGAAAGTAATATTTAGTTTAATTTTAAAATTTTACATGATTGTAAATTTATACATAAAAATGTACAAGAATGTCATTTGAAAAATTTCTCAAAAGTACTTCAGATTATATAAAACTATGGAATTATATGTTAAAAAAATGGACGGAAAGCATGGACGTATGATCAATGCTACTTCCATTTTTGCTTATGAAATAAAAGTAATGAAATCCACCAATTTTCTAGCATGTCAATTTCTTTTAATTTTTCCAAAAATAAATTCTTAAATTTAAATAAAATGTAAAACTTAATGGGAAAAAAAAGGAACATCACCTTAAATTAGTTTTCTCTATTTATATATACTTCTCACCTATACAGTAAAATGTCCAATCTTATTGCAGTGGTTATGCAACCACATAGCTATTTACATGCAAAAGTATTTGAATTATGAAAAATATTAAGTTTTAAAATTAAAGAAAACATAAAGTAACTTCAAGTTTTAAAACCTTGCTGGCAGGAATTTAGCTAAATTGGCTACACTGACTATTGCCTCCTGCCTATTTTAACCATGCCTCCATTGAATCATAGCAGTTTGGTATTTAGTTGTCATTGTATGCTGTCATTATAAAACCATACTGCTGTCAATGTTTCTTAGTGATATCACACACTCACTCACTCAGAATTTTGATGCTTATAAATCTAATAGCCTGACATGAAATTTCTTATTTCATACTTATGATTTATATACAATAAGAAATAAAAAAGAAAGATAATGGCTATTTAGAACAGAAAATGATGTATTTTAGATTTATTATTTATTTAAAAATCCTGGTTAAGAAATTTCATAACCCTCCATCAGGCACAATGTGCCAGATAGAATGTTTGTTTACCCTCTTTACTCCAAAGAATTGTAGCACTCTGCCAACTACCACTAATATATTATATTTATATGCTGTTTCAAGCACTTTTATTTGTTTACCTGTTTCATGGAGTGCCATTATAGTAGAAATGTAATTACAGAGGGCTCATTAGAAGATGTTAATAAGAAAAACCCTTCAGTGAGAGGATTTGGATCAAATACAGTGGCCCTGATATTCATAATCAGGTGGAAGGTCATAAAGAAAATTCAGCAAAGATGGTGAGATGACCAAAGAGGAAAAATAAATACTTCCAAAATTTGCTTCTTCCCATTTAAAAACAAACCCACAAAGATTATTGATTATTTTTAGAATACTAAAAATAAAATTATGGGTATTAAATAATAACAATTTTACTGTGAAAGGCATGATTTTATTGCGAAAGGCAAAAATTCTAATAATTTGAGCTAGTAGACTTGAAGCAGTGATAAACCAAAAAGTAAATAGTCACATTAAGATAGGAAACCAGTTATTAAAGGAAATTAAAGAACGGATTTAACTTAGTAAAAATGCTTAATAATAATAATAACTTATGTACTATTTGAACTTGTCATGCTGACATTGTGACCTATGGAGGGTTAAAGACTGAAATCTAAACTAGGTCATATAAAATTAAATTTAACTGAAAATTTATAAGAACATGGGGTAAATTTTCCTTACATAACTTCAAGTTAATCAAATAATAAAATATCCTACATTATATACATATCTTTTACTTTGCATAACCAAAACTCCCTGCTTCAAACTATATCTGAACATCAAAATGCATAAAAAAATGATTTTAGTTTACAAATTTATTAAATATATGGCTAACAAAATGCAACCTAAAATATATAAAAACTTTTATAATGTTGCAAAATTAAGAAACTATTTAACTCTTAAGAAACCTATAGCAGTATTTAGTTAATAGATTTTTGAAGTAATGTAAATACACTTAAGTCATAACAGTATAAATTACCCAAAAGTCTTTTGATGATTACATATTTTAAACTAATGTCAATAAGAAAACTATATAGCAATAACAATATGAAACTTTAATAAATAACTGGAACATGAAACAGTATGTTCTTTATATCCTTTAAAAAATTAAAGATTAGTCTTTGGTACAGTTTCAATAATTATTCAAAAGTTTAACAAATGAATAAAATATTATAAGACATTAATAACAACAAATAGACTCAAACAGTATAAAATTAAAAGCATAAGAAACTAAAATTTTTGTCTGTTTTGAAAATTTTATACAGTTTAGCCTTACCATAGTGAACTATGGATATAGTGAATGCTTTTACTCATCCTAACTTTTACTCATCTTTATGCAAAGTGAAAAATATTGTGTGTGTGTGTATATATATATATATAAAATAATAAACTCAAAGCATAGGAACAGTAATAGACCTAAACTAATATAACTGCATATTTTCCTTGTTTATACAATTTTATATAAACAAACATCACAAAACAATAAAATTATTAAATAAAAATTGCTGAGAAAATGCTACAGTAAAATGAAAGATTATACACTAAAATTACGTTTAAAGATAAAAAGCCATAAATGATAAATATATAATGCAAGAAACTTTGAATATTCATTCTTATTTAAATTCTGCAAGACCAAATAGATAAAAATGCTTACTAGGGAAAAGAAATAAATCTACAGTGATCTCACATAAAAGTAACACAATGCCAGAAAATCCAGAAAATGCTACCATTAATACCAGGACACGTTATCTCTATGATAAATAGAAGTATGACCTTTTACATTTTCTTAATACAGGGAATTCAATATAGATAAATTAACAAAAAGTATTTTAATAACCTAAAAATAATCTATTTTTGACACCATCAGTCAAAATTTTTATGCAAACTGTTCAACTGTAAAATTGTCTCAAATAGGTTGGCTCTATATTTCCTGAATACAAGAAACAGCTCTAGTAATATAAATAATCAATAGATTACTATCCAAAAAGCTATGTTTTTAATAAAAATAAAAAATTCCCCCTTTTTTTTTGGAAGCCAAGCTAAAAAATACTTCAGGTCCTCTTATACAAATTTATTTAATACTACTATTATATTATTTTTCTTACTGCCGGTAATTCTGCATAGTACTTGCTTTTACTTTCATTGAGCCAACACGCCTTTTAGTAGGGAAAGGATTAATAGAAGACGGCTTTTCAACAGAGGAAGTAACATGAAGGGGACATGTAAAAGAAGAACTGCAACTACAGGTATTTGGCAGTTCTCCACTTTGCATTACACTTGACTTGCTTACACTCTTAGTTTTGCAAGCTACAACTTTATTATCACAGTAACTGCTCATAGAGCTACTAGTGTCGGGATAAGTACAAAAGCTGGCTGCATTTTCAGATACTGAGGCAATTTGAAATAAGTTTTTGTCAGAGAAGTTATTTTTCTTGTCATAATCATCTTCATCACTGTCTCTGTCTTCAGGCATTTTGCTACTTTCTTGCAGCACTTTACTGTCTCTTCTAGGAGGTAAATTCTTTTCAGCAAACACTAATCGTTGCTGAAGAGATTTCTTCCTTGTAAGAGGCTGCTTTCCCATTAAGAGATGATTCACAGCAAGAGAATTTCGGCGACGATTTTGAAAATGATTCTGAAAGGCACCTAATAAAAACAAAATTCATAAAAATATACACAATTAAGCAGAAACTAATCAAAACTATATTGTAATTTTAAACCAAAAAGTATATTTGTAAAAAGATAAAATTACATGAAAATTTATATTTTAATTTTAAAAAATTCTATAATTATAAATAGCAAATTCAGTAGAGGCATCTCTAATAACTGCATTAAGTCTACAAAAATTATAAAAACAAAACAATATATACTTATTGATACTAAACTATAATTTTAATACTTATTTATTATGTCATTTAACTACAAACTTATTCAGTTTCCAGATAAAATGCACAGTTCTAATTTAGAAAAAAAAACTTTCTTTTTTAAAAAGCAAATGAAATATGAATATATATTTAATTTAAATTCAAATTTTAGCAATGCCACTTATTATCAACTTATATATTTACACAAATTAAATAAATTGTTAAGGCTACAAGATTTAGAGTATTTTATTTAAACCTTTTAAGAACTCATAATTTGTGAGTTCAATCAACATGATTTGACCTAGTTAAGTTCCACAAATATTGTGTAATTGTTCATATAATAAACCACCACTCAGAATCAGAAACAGAAATTTAATAACAGAAGGATACACAGACACTAAAAAAATGGAAAACAAGAATTCTTTAAAACTACACTATTTAACTGAAAAATATGATGTAATATCACTATTTTTAGTTAATTTCCCAACATACCTTATCAGGGATTTTAATGATGTATTCTGCAGTTAACTTTCATAGGATGTATTTAATAAAATATCGAGTCCAAAACTTTAAATATTTACTTCTGAACAATAAACACAGTAAGCAGTATTTTTTAATTGTAAGTTTAACTGCAAGCAATGTATAAGAATCAGGAGTTTAAGTCAACTAAAAGAAAAAGGATTCTATTACGAATTTAATCCAAGACATAGCTTCTTGGTACTATTGCTAACCAGCTTAGAGTGAAATGTATAACACATTTTTTTCATAAAAGATAGAAAGGAATTTTTCTCGGCATACAAAGATATATTTTAATCATATTGACAAAAATATTTGTATTTAAGTTTTAATACTATGCTCAATATAGGTTATAATATTGAAAATGTATTTCTACATCACAATGTAATTATTGCCAACTCAAAGGTACGGATATTTGTCTGCTAATTTTGGAAAAGTGAACAAAGTCAACATTTTACAGTTTAAAGACTAATATCAAAGGAAATTCTTTTAGAACACTAAAATATATTGCTAGTGTTTACTCTTAAAAGATCTTTATGTACTTTAAAATTATGTATACCTGACCATTATTACAAGATGAGATACATATTATAAGGCAGCAGTGTGCATATATTAAAACACATTTAAGTTTTATAAGTCATCAGTAAGAAAAGCAACAGCATTTGTCAGTTTGTTATGAAGCTTCAAAACTCCTTATAGCACACATTGGGGCATTCATAATTAAGCTTTTGGCATGCCTATGACCCCCCCCTACAGCCCCAGTCTTTATATTGAACATGCCTGAAATTAATACCAATGCTGCATAACATTTTATAGAACATTATTATTTAAAGAAGTAAAACATCTGAATTTTACAAAACAATTAGAAAGAGTTCCTAAGAAAATTTCATTTCACCAAACTCTAAAAATCATTCTTATACCTTTCAACACATAGATGTCTTTATCCATTTATTCTATTAAAAAAATTACTGCACACATAGGTTTCCTAAAGCATTAATATAAACAGTGAATTTCCAAGATACCAAGATTTTTTTTTTTTTAAATTATAGTTACATAAATTTGAGACAAGCAGAAAATGAAAATAAATTAACTCAAGATATCAAGAGTCAACTGTAAAGCCATGATAGCTCAGTTGGTAAAAGCAGTGATCTCAAAACTGGTGGATAATGGAATCGAGGTTTGATCTGGCAAAAGATACTCCTTGTTTATTAATGGCAGCTGATGCATGGCAAAATACATTCTTCCTCCAAGTTCTCAAACAATACCTCTGGAGTTTGAAGGCTAAGTGTGGGGTCTTCTGCTTAGTCCCTGCTTCTAAATTACAAGAACCCATTCTTGAGGTTAAGTCAGTCTTTAGTCCTCATGGTTCCTTTCTCAAAGTGAAGTTGCAAAATTACCCTTAGCCGTACACAAGTTGCATATTGTGTCAGGGTCTATTGAACCTGGTGTAGGGAAGCCTACACCATGTCCACATATCAATATACACAGTTAGAAAAATAAGTATTTGTACTCTCTAATATTTTTAATTTTCAACTGAATAAAAAACATACTTTGACAGAAAACAGCATTCATTTTAGATTACACAATTAAAATTTTGATGAAATTATATAATTTCTTAAAAGGAAAAGTTTAAAATTTTCTTGCAAAAGTATTTTTACTTACTCAGCAAGATATACATGGCATTTACAGGCTTGCAACTGCTGAGGTACTTTCAAAAAGGTGAGAAAAGTGACAAATAATACAGAATAAGTGATCAAAAAGTGACTAAACAGCGATTTTTTTTCTCCTCTTGATTACAGATGCTATTATTAAGATTTTTCTATTTATTTTAACTGTAAATCAAATGATTCACGCAAGACATGATTTTAGCGTCAAATACAAAAAAGGTTATAAATTTTGTTTAACACAACTCAACATTGCTTTTCATTCAAGAAAATCTATAAATTAGATTTGAAAACATACAATACATTAATTTTATAATCATAATTTTCTGCATATATCAATGATGTTTTGAAATATGTACATAGCTAGATTAGAGTATCCAAACAAAAATTGTGAAAAAAAGAAAAAAAAGAAAAAAAAGAGAAATGTGTGCTTTAACGTAAATTACTTTAATGTATTAAATGTACATTTCAGTACAAATGTAGATTTCAGGAACTTCTTTACGACTTTTTAAAATCACTAAATTCTGGAAACCATGTGACTAATTACATTTTAATAAGAAAAATAAGATTACAGCATCACATTTTTGTTCTTTTATTAAAATATTTTATTATTGAAATTTTTTTGTTTCAACAACAGACTTCTGCTGTGATACACCATGAAAAAAGTGACTGTTTACTTAAAAAAGTGATCAATTGTAAAAAAAGTGACTAAAGATGAGAAAAGTGACGGAATTGTAAGCCTGCATTAATATTGTTGATAGTACAAATGATTATTTACAAAGTAGCTGTAAATAATTGTTAACTTGATATAAGTAGTCTAATGTTTTATCTAATTTTTTTAACCCTTTGGAGTCTCACAGTAGCCACTAATAGCAGAAATCTCTGAATTAAAAAAAAAACCAAAGCCAAGAAAATTTCCTTTTCCTTTAGAGGCATGGCTGATATCTGCGGTATATGCTGATGATGCTTAGAGGACTCTATTGTACAAACCTGAGAGAAAACAGTCCGTCTTCCCCTCAGGTGTTTACAACATGGTGGGAAACTGCTTGCTCTTGTCTAACACAAAACATTTATTGTTACTCTTTCCGATTTTCAATAAAATGCATATTTTTGTTTGTCTTATAAAATGTCAATTTATTACCTGCTTTCCAATCAAGAACTTGGAAATTTGCTAGTCATTTCTAACCTAATATCTCAAAGCACTGATAGATAAAAGGATGTAACCAACCAAAAAAAAGTGCCAAAAAGAATGCAGTGGGTTATTCCCTCTTGAGAGATGGGGTGCAGTTTGTTTTCTTAGACTGATGGGTGAACAAAAAATTGTGGCAAAGGAAAACATGCAAACTTTTAGCCACTAGGCTGCAAAACAGAGGAAATTTGAAATTATAATGTCTTGATCTTTAAGAGTCAATGTACTTGAAAATGGTACCTAAAACTAGAGAATTATCTGTAAATATGAGGTATCCTATGATTGAGCTCCACAAAAATTAAATTCATAACAAGAAATTGAATAAGCTATTAAATTATTATTTATAATTGTTGGATATATTATATAAGAGTAAGAAAAATATTTTACCAAAAAATAAACTCAGACCAGATGCCTCTGCAAATTAACAATGAGAGCTAAGGGTTGTTAAAACAGATTTAAATAATCCCATGGGTTTAGCTCAAAAAATATCTGAAGACTTTGTGCAGGGTATCTGCCAAAATAAAATTTTTCAAATCCATGACTTTTCATGACTTTCCCTGATTTAGCAGATCATTTTCCATGACTTTAAAAAGCTTTCGTTAAAAGTATATATGAATAAAACTTCTGATGTACATACAAATAAAATATATGCTGTTAGAGAAATTACAGGAATTTTATCATAAAAAAACTATAAACTTACTTTATTAGTGTTAATAAACTCACATAAAAATAAATTGTTGTATC
Organism: Pardosa pseudoannulata; assembly: GCA_032207245.1. Taxonomy (NCBI): domain Eukaryota; kingdom Metazoa; phylum Arthropoda; class Arachnida; order Araneae; family Lycosidae; genus Pardosa; species Pardosa pseudoannulata. The sequence continues at coordinate 64,892,196 of CM063506.1, read as the reverse complement.
TACATACCTAAGTTTCATCATATAGCAATTTTTCAATCAAAATGTTTCCAATTTGGATTCAGGGTAATTTGGTATTATCCAGGTGACCATGAATAATAGCCAAATATAACCGTATAATGTTTATATACAATATCCCTAGAGATAAACTTATATTTTGTGCAAAAATCTTAACTAATTTTTATTAAAAAATAATTATTATTGTATTAATAAAATTTTAATCTACAATTTAAGAAAAAAACCCAGGATAATATACATTTACCCACCCATTAAGCTTTCTGGCTTTGAGTTTCTTTGGTGAACGAATTTTACTTGGCAATATGGTCAATAGGATAATACATAAATACCAAACTCAGTAACATCAGTCAAATGATAAGTAAAAATAGAATTAAACAATTGAATGCATTTTTTTAATAGGTATTTAGCGGATCCATAACTTTCCATGAGTTTTACTCATTTTGCTTGAAAAATCAAGACTTTCTATGACAAAATTAATCCATTGTCTAAATCCATGATTTTCCAGGTGCGAGGAAACCATGTTTGTGACATCTAATATCAGAGTAGCAGCTCAGACATGTTCATCATAATGCATGTTTCAAAGAAAGAATCCCAAGGAAAAAGCAATTCATTAATGAATCAACTAGAAGAAAGAGATTCAAAATTTCTTTAGCCTATAGAAATAAACCAATGGATTTTGAGGGAAACAGTAATTTTTTTACCACCAAGTATTAAAAAAATTTGGTGTAAAAATAAATCTACTTTAGATGGAAAACATATACTTCAAAACTTTGAAATATGAAAGATATTTGGTTCCGAAGCATGGTTTGTATGTACGGCTTCTAATGGAGTAAGGAAATTGGAATTTATTCACACTAAAATGACAGCTTTGATATATATCAATGTATTTCAGCATAATTTATCAAGCAGTGTTTGTAAATTAAGATTTTAAGTAAGATTTCCAGTTTTACCAGAATAATAACCCAAAGCATCATTGTTATGGTCACCAGGACCAAGTATATGAGATTTAGAATATTTAGATAAATATTCTAAATTTTTGGATGACAACTGAAACTCCTTCATAATCTTTAGATTTGAATCGAATATAAAAGTTATGCATGCTTTTAAATGCACAAATTTTAGGAAGGGGGGGGGGAGGAGAAAAAAAAGAAAAAGTAAAAATAGCTTAAAAGTAGCTCTCATTGCAAAATAGAAAAGTATACCCAAATGTTGAAAAAAAAATTATGTCCTACCATCTTAAAACAGTCATTAAAGCTAAAGAACTACATACAAAACTTTAAATTAAAGTACACCAATGAAATGTACAAATATTTTTTGCATTAATTTTTTTATCTGTCTGTTACAATACAAAAAAATAATTACTTTTGTTTTTGATTTAATGTTACTATAATACATTAAATAATTGTATTACGTTGATAATTGATATTTCCTTAAATGTTTTATTTGATATAAAAAAATAAAGTATACAGATAATAATTTTGCCAACTATATATATATATGTGTGTGTGTGTGTGTGTGTGTGTGTAAAGCAAACAGTGTTACTTCATTTCAATAAAATAATTAGAAATCACAAGCCAATGAAGCTTTAAAAGAAAAATAAACACAAATGCCTTTTTCATCTCCTTTTGAACTATATGCAGAATCTCCTAAACTGTATTGTAAATTCATTTTAATTTTCTTATTTATAAAAAGTAAAAATTATTTTTAATGGTGCTGAACATCTCATTTGCTCTATTCAGTAAGGATTAATTACATTATTAGATAATTAATTCCTCCTGTATATATAAAAACAACACTCTGTGTTATACACTGCAAAGTAGTTCATTTTGTGTATAGAAAAACATACAAACTTATTTTCAATTAACATTATTTTTTTAAAACACAATTAAAAAACATAGTTACCTGAAAGGATAACATGTGCTTGTTTTTGTCTCTCTCTTAATTTCATATATTGCTTTTTAAGGGATGAAATATCTAAGGTCAACCTCTCAGTATTAAAATTTGTAAAGGATAAAGGAAGATTGTTTTCTACAGAACCGTAAGCTCCAGGGCCAATACTGCTGAAAGAAGATGCAGAAGAACTGACTAGGCCTGAAATAAAATTATCTTAAATATTTGTATTCTAGAAATGCTGTAAAAAAACATGAAATTACTCTGTCATGTCATTTTACAAAAACACCAAATCACTGTTTCTTTACTGAAAATACAATTTTTATATCATATTGATTTTTCTGATAAATTCTGATGAAAAATAAATATTAAATTGTTAAAGGCTGTTTAATCTGAAAAATAAACTGTATTGGTCGAGATATACAAATGATTGTGAACAGACTGATGAACAGAGCAAAATGAAAATTAGTTCAAACAATTTTTACTTTCTATTTGACAACGAATTTATAAAACTCCCTTTTAACTATGATTATTGTTTAGCAGCTTAAATATGAAATTTAAATTTTATAAGTTGAATAACTTTTATTTTAAACTTGATGATTTAGCAAAGGTGTGCTTTATATGTATATATGCTCTAAAGACAATAAAATTAATTCTTATAATTTTTTTTAAAGTAAATTTTTTTCAAGAAATATATCATTTACTGTGTGAGAATAATTTAAAATATAAAAAGTAATTAAAAATACATAAATCAAACGTTTTTTTTCTGAAAATATACATGTAACAGGCATAATAATAATTTCTTAATATTAACACATTATAATTTCTCTATTTTATATTTAATTTTATAAACTAGTAATCAAGCTGAATTTTTTTAAATTTTAATTCTTTTTTCCAATAAATAAATAATTTTTTCCCCTTTGGCATTTATGTCTTCTTTTGTGTTAAAATCTTAATACAAATCTTCTCAGAATACTAACTAAACAAATAGGTAATAAAATGTTAAACTCGATAAAATGCTGTCAACCATGCATTGAAAAGAGCATTTTTTTTTTCACTGAAAAGAAACAAAAATGAGTGAATACAGATTGCTCTGACTGTAATATAAAAAATTATAATATTAAGTCACTGAATATAAAACTCAAAGACGCTTTTACAAAAAAGAAGTAGGAATATAAAAACAAAGACATTTATTTTTATACAATTTTCAAAAAGCATAATAGTTTTTCAGTTCTAAAAAAATATTAAACATGATGCAGAAAAATCAAAATATGGAAGATAAATAACTTTGTTGCTACAGAAGAAATTAATAATTACTATGAATTTCTCTGGGCATTAATTGTTTGCTTTACTAGAAGGAAAACAAATCTGATATAGACAACACATAACTTCCTTCTCTGTCTTATTACATTATAAACATTTAAAAATGTTCACTGTATGATTCCTAATCAGAATTACCATTTGCACATTCCCTTAAAGCTTCAAATTTAGTTGCCAGCAACAACCAGCAGCATTAATAACTGTTATACATTTTTTCTAATATATAGATATTTCCTAAGAAACTGAATTTTTTATGCATACTAAACTTCCTTCACTCTGCAGGAAATACTAAAGAAGTAAAAATTCAAATTTATTCATTATGCAAATAATGGAAATAAATTGTGCAAATAATAGAATTTTAATGCATTGTTTCAACTGCTTAAAAGTGCATTATTACAACTGCTTATGAATAAGTCAATACGTTTCATTATATTATTTTAGAGCAATAACGGTAATATTTTCATTATAATGATATTCTTCATTATATCCTGTTTGGATTGCAATCAAAAGTGAAGGTGCACAATTACATATAACAACAGTCCTAAATACAAAATTTGAACTTTCTATGGTTAATCATTTTTTAATTATGACTGGCAACATCAATATATCTTATATTGAAAATCTTCATTATATAAAGTACAGACTGTTATCAAAAAGGAAGATGAACAACTATATGTTACAACAGTCCTTAATAATAAATTTCAGCATCCTTCAGTTAAAAGTTTTTTAGTTATGTGAGATATGTACATATGTACAGATGTCATTATGAAACTAACCCAAATGCATTAAGGTATAGTAAAAATGGATCAAGTTTCCTTGGACATATGTACTGTAATGTACTGGAGATATGGTAGGCAAAGCCGTCAATGAAACAGGCTAGAAAACTGTTTAATCTAGACTAAATATTTTATTCAGGTGAATAAATTATGTACAGCTATGTACAGATTCAGTAATTTATAAATATTCTGGGATCTCATGCTGAGATGACATTCACACAATAAGATACGTGAGTACTGGGTACCGTGTGGCTAGGCTTCTAAATCACTGGAATTATTCGCTAATTAGTGCCGGTAATAAATGCTGACACTATCACCTCCAAGCTGACGATTAGTACAGTCAGCTTTCACACCAAGGTTCGAAAGCTCAGAGTGCATATCACGCTGGGATTCGTGAAGGAAACTCGGTATGCAAGACGATCCAAAATGAGAGCAAGGGTCACTCTTGGCTACCTACTTCTATGCACGAAGTAAAAAAAAATAGTAAAATAATGGGAATGGGATTCCCAAGTCGAAGGTCGATTTCTTAGCAAACAGAGGCGCTGGTGGTCTCTAATCAAGCAAACTCCGGAAATCGCAGATACGAGTGGACTCCTCTCGAGCTCCATACAACAGTTCCAAAAGCAACTCTCAAGAAGAAACCCCAAGGAAAAAAAAAATAAAACCCATCTTGGCACTGCCACACTTCTATATCGGTTCCGGCTCCCCTTATGCAATTCTTCAGGAAACTTACAGAAGCAGGATGATGCAATCTTGCGGTTACTTCCCACCTGAATCTGCTGTTTCATTTCCATATGTGGCCGAAAAGCCATCTTTAAATCAGCCAACCCAAATAACTTAATTGCCTTTTTCGCTACCGCTAATGGGCACACATGTGGCACTGTAATTATTCACAATCATTTCACTCAACAGTCTCACAAAGTCTCAGACGTGCTGGCTCCAGCACACAGACAGTTTTCAATTAAGTCCGGGACCTAGTACACAACGGGTATTGTTAGACCACCCGTTTCTACCTGCCGCTAACCGTAATTGTTCTCTGCGAAAGGTCACCTTCTGCTCCTCTTTCTTTAGGGTCATGTAACGGATTGTTACAGTACATTCACAACACTTAAATTAGTCAAAATGGATATTTCAATTGAAACCTGAAAACCAAAACATTTTACAAGTATAATACTTCCTTCACTATATACAAAGAAGTAAAAACTTTGGTTTGAAGCGTTACGGTTTATTATTTTTTTTCAACACGAGCGCTAATGAGACTGGGACCTACTGCTTAAAGCCAATTCCAAACTGCTATTAACAACCATGCCACAGTGGGATTTGAATCCCTGAATTCCCATACCAAAGATCAGCACCTTATCCATTTGGCACTGTTTGCTTAAGTAGTAAAAAGAAACTTAATGGTATTAAAATAAGCTGAGACATTTAATAGTCTTACCCTTCTTTTTGTACCATTGTAATTCATTTGAAAAATACCATTTTGCAGTGTTTATATCATCATCATCGTCATCATCAGCCTCTCCTGCAAATATCTGTAACTCAGCATCCGATGGCCATGAAGAAGTAAATGGTTGTATGTTGTATGTATAACTATCACGTAGCTCTTGAAGTTGAGGAAAAGGAAAAGGAGCTAGAGTACAAATTGTCTGAAATTAAACAGAACAGAGGACACTTGAAATTCTACAAATTTAATTAACTATGAAATTCCATGCTAACATAAAATAAAAGCCAAAATCTATCAGGGTTTACAATATTTTGCTAGAATGGAAAAATTATCCTGTCAAAGATAGTCCTGCTTCAACTTTCAGAACTGTCACAAATTATTAGAACTTTAAAAATGCACATTATATTTTTGAATGAATTCAAAATATTTTAATTTACTCATTGAGGATGCAATGTTTAATACAATTTTCCTGGAATAAGATAGTATTTCAGATAAATGCATGAAAGTGATGTTAAAAATTTAATTCTCTTTAGATATCTCTTATGTAATTTAACTTTAATGCCTTAATTTTTTTTTTAAATGCGCAACAGCCTCTAGGGGGACAAGGCTTATGGTGCCAATCTCTGTTTGCATGACCAAAGGCCCTGGGGTGCGAAGTTCCGGTTAGGTGGTCAATCTTACGAATGCCTTAACTACTGGGGTATATAAATATGCCCTCACAGTTAATGCTTCAATTCCTTGGACATATCTAAGGTTTCCTGGGTATATTTCTCAGTAATTTCCTGTTTGTCATATACAGGGTATCTGCCAAAATAAAATTTTTCAAATCCATGACTTTTCATGACTTTCCCTGATTTAGCAGATCATTTTCCATGACTTTAAAAAGCTTTCGTTAAAGTATATATGAATAAAACTTCTGATGTACATACAAATAAAATATATGCTTTTAGAGAAATTACAGGAATTTTATCATAAAAAACTATAAACTTACTTTATAAGTGTTAATAAACTCACATACATAAAAATAAATTGTTGTATCTACATACCTAAGTTTAATCATATAGCAATTTTTCAATCAAAATGCTTCCAATTTGAATTCAGGGTACTTTGGTATTATCCGGGTGACCATGAATAATAGCCAAATATAACCCTATAATGTTTATATACAATATCCCTAGAGATAAACTTATATTTTGTGCAAAAATCTTAACTAATTTTTATTAAAATATAATTATTATATTAATAAAATTTTAATCTACAATTTAAGAAAAAACCAGAATAATATACATTTACCCACTTTAAGCTTTCTTGCTTTCAGTTTCCTTGGTGAACAAATTTTACTTGGCAATATGGTCAATAAGATAATACATAAATACCAAACTCAGTAACTTCAGTCAAATGACAAGTAAAAATAGAATTAAACAATTCAATGCATTTTTTTTAATCGGTAGTTTAGCGGATCCATGACTTTTACTCATTTTACTTGAAAAATCAAGACTTTCCATGACAAAATTAATCCATTGTCTAAATCCATGATTTTCCATGACTTTCCAGGTGCGCAGAAACCATGCATATAACACATATATGACAGTTCTGCCTAGGTCTGCAGACATTAAAAGAAAATTTTAAAATATTTCTTTTAATTATTTTGATATTAGAAACAAACTTTCACCCGAAAATTGCTCAAAACACTTATTTTACTATGCAATGTTAAAAAAAAATGTTAAATACTGTAGCAAATTTAGCTTTAAATGAAACATGTCTTTTACTTTATTAAAGTAAAGAATCTTATGTTTTATTTTACGACTAGATTGTTTGATACATACTGATGTTATTCTTCAACTTGAACATCCTTCAGTAATTTGTATTAAATCTGAGTTTGCAGTATAAAGAGAAAATTATATAAAATATACAATGACAGCTTTATTCAGTTTTTCACCCCAAATGTTCCCCTTAAAAACTCAACCCTGCAATCTATATAAGAAAAGAAACTGATGTTTTCAGTATTCTGAACTGATGTATTCAGAAACTGATCAGTTAACTGATGTATATCATGATGTATTCAGTATTTATATTAATCTGAAAAATAATAAAAATTTCAGTACATGTAAAGGATGTAATAATATGAGAGCATAAATTACTCATATCATAAATTTTAAAAAATGCAGACTATATATTTTAATAAAAAATTTAACTAAACAAAAAATATAAATTAATTTTTTTTAGTAAGACATTTTTGTTTCACCTCTTTCTTACGGTATTCTTGTCTAAAAATTAAAAAACTTTTACACACTTTATAATGTATAAATTCCACATAGAAATAAACACTTTAAAACAGAGATTAAGATCAAAACAAAATTAAAAGCTTTTTATAACTATTGTATAAAACATAATTAAAAATATTTTGTTGATTTTTGAAAGTTTTGACATGTGCCAGAATTTGGTAAGCTTTGTAAACATATAATTAGTTCATACACACATCCATTAAAGTAATAAAAGTTTTATTTAACAATTGTACTATACTTGATAGAAGTGGAGAAAACATATACTTTACTATTAACCTTCACGCAGTAAATTATTAGACATCAATCACACTATAAATATAATTTTATGATAAAGGAAACAAAATTCTATAACAGATATAGGTTATCAGAAAATTTACAGTTATAGAACTCTCCTGAAGGATGATAACATTAAAAGAGCCTAAAATAATAATAATAATAATGACAAATAACCCACTATTGCTCAACTTATTTCTGCTGAATTATATAAAAATAATTTACTAAAGTTTGAAAAAAAAAAATTTTTTTTCAGAATACTAAGATTTCACAGTTATTTTACAAAGAAATGAGAAACACATATACTGTATTCATTAAAAAACTCACATCTCTATTACCTTTAGAAACATATTGGCATCCATCAAGCCAAACTCCAGTATCTCTCTAGTCAATACACCCATGATGCAATAAAACTCATCTGCACTTTCTACTGCCATTATTCGGCTAAAAAAAATTTAAAGGCTTATTTAACAATCATTAAATTCATAAATTTAAGTACAATTTTCTATGTTTTAACAAAACATCAATCTTTTTTAAAACATTCAATGTTGAAAACTGTTCTTTATACTTTAAATAAAAAATTCCAAAAGTACAATTAAGTGCAGCTCTAATTTATCATTTTATTCCCAGAAAAGGTACTGATAATAGCTAAGCTCATAAACTCCTAGCAACTAATGCAAATACTTAACCCTTTGTCTGTCCTGTATATTACATTTGATATACACATCTAATGATAATGCTTGTATAGCTTCTGTGATACACCATGAACTATATTATAAGCAGAAAATAATTTGGCGTCCCGCCTTAAATTTAGTTATATTTTTCAGTTAGATATATGAAATACATACAGAATAAAACTACTCTCTCTCTTCTGGGCACAGCTAAAGAGTTAATTAATCATGTTTTATTTTAGTTTTTGTGGTGAATGTCAAACTAAAGGTTATTCAACATTCAAGCTAACTGATAAAGGAATTTCTAAATAGAGAATTTTGAAACTGTATAACTTAAATACTTAGCAATCAGTTTTCATCTTTGAATTAATATACAATTAAAATATTTGTTTAAAAAAATCCAAATGCACCTGAGGCTATTTGTACAAACTGTAAATAATTGCACCTGTATTTCCAGTTTGCAAAAATCATCTCAGCTGCATTGGTATTTTATCTATAAAAGAATTACTTTAATGGTCAAGAAAAATAAACTCATACATAATGGGGATGAAATAGAGAGCTGGAGACTATCTAGACACTTTTTAAATACAGTAGAACTTCGATAACTTGAAGTCACAGACGACCCCCCAAAAATATTCGACTTATCCGAAGTTCGAGTTATCGAAATTACCTACCATTCCTCTCAACTGGCACTTAAGATAGGTCGACATGGTTTAAATAGCTTGATATGTGCCATAATTTATAGTTGTACGTATTTAAATTTTTTAATAGCCTATGTAAATAACAAGAGAAGAATGGGTTCAAAAGGTTTAAAGCTCAAGAAATTTGGCCTCGTTACATATTAATTAGTATACATACCATGTAAATCGCATTTGTTAAAAGCAGTTATTTTTAAGGTTGTTGGCATCCACAAAGTCACCTAATTTTTGAACACAGTTAAATAGGGTGTTGTCTGTACCTTTGATGGTCTCCAGGTATTGTTGTAGGATGTGAATAGCGTCCTGTGCTTGCTCGTGAATGCCAGTCCACTCTTGACCTCCGAGAACCTTCGTTCTCGAAGTTCACGAGCGGACTGCCATTTGAAGTTTTGAACAGAATTGTGTTTTTTACCGTTAAATCTATCACAAAAACTTTGAGTTAGAAGATTTTCACTTCGAGTTATCGAGACAGTTTTTTAAAGAAAAGTATAGAAATGATTCGGGACTTGATTAAAAGTTCGAGTTAGAGGATTATTCGACTTATAGGCAGTTGAGTTAACGAAGTTCAATTGTATACAGAATTTGATTCAGATACCTGTCGAGAAGGGCCATATAGTTGAATGTCAACTGAGTATCTAATTGTCAAGTAAGATATTTAAAGTAGCTATCTGGAGGAAAATTTAGAAAACAATATCTCCTCTGACCTATCAATTATAATATTAATCAACCAATAACCTATAATATTGATGAACAAAATTTTAATTTAGAACTGTGTACTGAAGAAAAGATCCTTTTCATTCCCCATTCATATCACTAAGACTCTCTGTTTCTTAAAACTACTGACAGTATATGTCAGGGACAAGAATGGAGACAGGTTCTGAAAACTCATTGAAGAGGGAGTGGGGATGTCTCATCGGGACAGTCACTTTCCAGGCATGTAAAACTACAGTGGCCAGGACTTACTAGAGAGACCCTCATCTTATGCTACTTGATTTTATTTCAAATAATTTTGAAACCATAAATCTTTGAAAAGGAAACACAACCATCTCCTTTTACAAGGCACATATGTTCATTAACACTTTATAGTGTTCATATATAGTAGTAGAGGAAAAGAAGGGATTTTCCAACATGTCTTTATCTTACTTGGTCTACTGACATAAAATTGAAGGGAAAAGGAGTGGAATTGAAGGTTTGTAGTTTTTTGTTGTTTGATCTGGATGATCTCTTTCTAGGCCTGCTTGGCTGCAATGACCTAGATTTATTAAGAGAGAAATTCATCTTCCTCTCCCTGGATCAGTTTGATTATTCCTAAACAATAAATACTTAAAAAAAGAAGAGTCTGACCAAAGATTGCTGTTCTTTGAAATGAAATTAGATGTTTATGTGTTCTCTAAACATATTACTGATGGAACATCTTTAAAGCCAACTGTTACAACACAATAATTTTGTTTCAGGTTAACGTTCTGACATGCACATAATGCTCTCAAAAGGAGAAACAATGTAACAATGCATATGCACATTTTTGTTTCTTCAATCAAATCTTCCCTCCCATTCTTGTAGGGATGTTGGGTTTCTGTTTCTAGATTCCACATGAGTAGGTAATAATAGTTTGGCTATGTAGTCTTTGCTGTAATACATTGATAATGAATATGGTAGCAAGCTTATTTTTGTATACATGTGTAGTCAACTAAAGGCTTATTTAAAGAATGAATATTTGAAAGTGAAGAGATGCAAAACACAGTTTTTTTATTTGAATATAGATACAGTATATTGTATTTAATTACATTTTATTTTTTTTTTACTTTTTAGCTTGCTAGTCAGGTTGCTTTTATTGCGGATATTTTGTTACATTTAAATTTGTTTCTGATTTAAATTATAAAAATAAAACACAAACTTTTTAAAATTGTTCTCTCCAATTTTTTTTTATCTTAACAAATTTAATCATCAGCCCTGACTAAAGTTAATTAAGAGATTTGGATATAGAACCTTTATTTTAAAAGGGAAAAATAACTGAAAAAGTTTTTTACAGAAAGTTTATTTTAAACTTCAAAGCCTATATACAATCTTCAGCTGTACAGCATGCTTTTGATTTTTTTATATATATTTTTGCTTTTTGAATCATTCTTGCTTCTAAATAAATGTACAGTAACAAAAGCTATATATTTCTCTTTTCGATCTGCCCTGGCTATTTTTCCTATAGCTGCAGAGGGTGCTTGATCATCACTGAATAGCACAAGGAAACACAATCATTTGTTTATTTTGTTATTTGTTTTGAATTTAGTTATTTTTGTTTTTAGTTTATTTTACAGTTATTAATAGCTCTCTTTACTATGGTGTTTTTTTTTTTTTTAATTTTCAAGAACTATTCAACTTTTACAGGTTTGCAGGTATTAACAATTTTCCAATTTAATAGAAAGCTTATCATGGGGAGATGGGGAGGCAGTTTACATCTTTGTACAGAACAGCAATACTGCTACTGCTGGACTTAATTAAGTAAACCTTCTCCTTGAAAAATAATCTTTAGTCTTGAGTAAATTACTTAATGTTTATAGTTTGATTTTGTCATACTAATATAATACAAATGGCATCTGAATAAGAAGCAGGCCCAGGCTGAGATGGATCAACTGCACACAAGAGGATTTTAAGATACTAAAGGTTACAACTGGATTTCCAAGGTGAGGAAGAGAGAGGAATGAATGGGGATTCTTGGGAAGGCCTTAGCCCAAAAAGAGCTGTCAAGCCAGTGTCATTAAAGAAGAATATGATACAAATACAAATAAACATTATTTTAGTGTTTAAATTTATCTTGTTTTTAACAAATTATAAATATTATACTATATTAAAATGGATTTTGTAAATCATACATCAGTATATTTAAAATATTTAAAAAAAGTCATGTGTTAATTGTGTTTATAATTTATTGTTGTTACATTACACAAATAAAAATTAATATGTTATAAAAAACATGCTGAGTGGGATATCCATATCCAGTAGGACAAGGATTACAGATAATGCTGGATACTAGATATCCAGTAATCCTTGTCCTACTGGATATGTAGTATCCAGCATTATCTGTTTGATTCCTAATATATATGTGTGTGTGTGTGATATAAAAATTACTGTACCTAAAGTTGGTGAAAATTCTCATAATTCACAATTCTACTTTTTAATCTTCCATTTCTAAGTCCCCAAATGTAAGAAAGGATATGATTGAGAATGTATTTTTTCCGTTATTTTCTGTAGACTGAAGTAATAAATGCACAATGTGCAGTCAATACCTTTTTTGAAACAAGCTGTTCATTCTACCAGGAAATGAAGCATTCTTACAAATTATAAATAAGAGTGTGCACATTTTGGGCTACAGCTTTGCAGTCGATATGAAGAACAACTGACAGAAAAATGCTGAGAAACTATCCCACAAGAATATCACATTATCAGTCTTTATTACTGGGGACATTGTTACATACTCATAGACTCAAGGCGATTTTGTGGTTCAGACATGGAACACATCTAAATTTGTTCCATATCTGTCCAAGACCTCAGATGATGAAATAAATATAGCTTCCATGAAGTTCCAGAGTGGTCTCCATATTTGAATAAATCTAACTCTTCATAACTACATAAATAGAGTATAAAAATTCCCAAACAACCCTTGCCAATCAAAATAATCAAGCTACTACCATATATGTGACACTAAAAAGTCTTAGTTTCTCTCTATATATATACATATATGTATACATATACACAGGGCCGTAACCAGAAATTATTTTCAGAGGGGGACCAAGGGAGAAAGACATCTTTATTTGTGAATGATACTTCAATTGATGAAAGGGAAAACACTGTATTTTCGGACAGTGATCAGCTCTTTTATGGTCTGAGCGGTTTGAAGAGAATAACTGTCCATGTTATTGAATAGCTAGGGAGATAGCGCACACACACAAACGCGGGTCGTTGTCTATCTACAAATTGGTCTTTCAAAATTTCAGGGGGGGGGACAGTGCCCCAAATCCCTCCCCTGCCTACAGCCTTGCATATACATACATACATACACAATAGTAAATATACTATAACATAAGTTGTACATAGTAAATGACATGCAAATAAAGGAATACAGCACAAACAGAAAAGAGCATGATGTACATAAGAAAATCTTGAGTAAATTGTTTTTATATATAATATGGTAGTTTAAAATACAAAAATAATTTACTAACTCAGCTAGTCCATCCCAGATAGCTAATGCTGTTCTCAACAAAACTTCATTGCCTTCTAAAAATATTAAGTCCCAGACACGCAGAACTGTATCTTTTGGCAAACAATTGGTGAATAAAGTAAGAAACCACTGCATGGTAAACACATTGGTTAATGGTGGTTCATAAATATGTCCTACAATGAAATTGAAAAAATATTAGAATATATTAAAGAGAAATAAAAAAAAAAAAAAATCTAAATGTACACAAACATTACATTATAATTGCTAATACAAACCTGTACTAGAATCCTGAGTCTTTGCTTGTAGTTTATCTAAATGAGCTGAAAGGCTAGATAGTCGAAGTCTAAGAAGATCTCTAAAGACTGCCATGTCAACAGATAATCCTTGTAAATGATTAGCAAAATAACTTTCTGGCAGAACTTCTTCAATTAAAAAAATCATTACCTAAAAATGAACATTCTATCAAAAAAAAGTTAAATAATTAGTTATAAAAATAACAAATTATTTAATTACTTATTTAAATAATCTGTTGTTTTTAAAAATTTGTTATTTAACCGATTACTTAATTTTTAAATATTTTTTCTGGCTCAGCAAATTACATTAAACACAAACAATGATCAAACAGTGTAAAATGAAAAAAACTCAGCATATAAATAAATAAAACTGCAAACATCAAATCAGGGTTGGCAGGATTTTGATGCCTGACAGTTATCACGATTTAAAATGTCATCTCTAAAACTTCAACTGTTGCATTTTGAACTATAAATTACTATATAATTTTTACTATAAATATTATTGATTTCTTTAACATAACATTGAAAACACTTTTTAACACATTCGCTGCCGATCACGCGCCAGCGCGTGATCAACATAGAGGAAAATGCGTATATGACGACAGGTTCGGCAGCGAATGTGTTAAGTGTCTTATAAGAATATCAATAATTTATGTTAAAATACATAAAATTAGTATTTATTGCCTTTATAAAATATAAAAATTTTAATATAGGAGTTTGTGCCACATTAAACTACTTGCTTAATGCATTTTAAGTTCTAAAACTTTTTACAAACTTTATTTTAGAAAGGGGAACTTTTGATAATATTTTATTCAAATGAATGCCATTGCTATGTTATTCATTATTTCTCAAAGTGCTTTTAATTTTGATATTTAGATTACAATTTTTTTTAGTAAATGTTTAGCTGCATTTTAGCTTAAATTTTCCAAGAAACTGCAAAATATGATTTACTAAATGTATCCTAAATGTACTAAATGCATCCTGAATTCGATATTAAACTGATTATTATTAATAAACATAATTGATGTAATAATATACTTTAGCAAAAAACGTATATTTATATATTTAGTTCAATGCAAAAAAAAAAAAATAATAAATAAATAAATAAAATATTATACATAATTATTTTACAAATAGTTTCCTTTCTTTTATGACTTAGTTTAAATTCCTTTTTGGTGTCAGAAAACAACCCAGCATTAAATTACAGTCAAAACTTAACATAATAAATTTTATGAAAAACTCTGTAGATACACACTGAAAATATTTTCATTTTAAATAAAAGTTTAAACTTTTAATAAATCCTAGTAAAAATATTACTAATATAGTTTGAAAACAACATGACTAAACAGAAGCAACCATCCAGGTTGATAAAATGGTGAATATGCAAAAAGAAAAAATATATATAAAAATCATAAGTTAGGCTCATTACATAATATTGATATTATATCATGAGAATAAAAAATATGTCAATTAAAAACAAATTTTTGGTCAATTTAAATATTACTTAAAATTATTTAATGAATTAATGCAAAGTAAGAATAGGAAGAATATATATTATTCAAAAATACAATATTTTAAACTTCAAAACTTCTTTGACCAAAATTTTCTGATCAATTAGACTTGATAATGCATTGTTTAACAGATAAATCTCCATACCAGTTGCATATTAAAAAAAAAAAAAAAACTACATCTCTCAAAGTGCAACTGATATTTTAAAAATGTGGGATATATATATATCAACATTACTGAATATACAGAAATTTACAGAAAAAGTTTCATTTTTGCAATAAACATAAATCATGATTAGTATGTTTTTAATTTTATTACATGTAATACTATACCATGATAAATAAAAAATACTTTTAATAATTAGTTATATAGTCAGCATTTTTTTAAGCACCATAATGAAAAGATAAAAAAAAGGAAAAATAAGAATGTCAAGTATGTTTTTAAATTAAAACTATTGAGAAATAAAGAAACTTCAATCCTTATATTCATAGAAAGATTTCGCCTTTATATTCACAGTGTAACAAATGTATCACTAAAACAATAGTAATAGTAATATCCTACCCAAAAGAGAAATTATTGAATCCCAACAAGATTTTTTCTAAAAGGACCTAATAAATAATGAATTGTAAATTGAAACCTTTTTTAACACTTTGCAGGCAACATATTTATACGTTTTTTGCATTCTGTCACTGGAGCACGAGTCACGTAAAAATACATATTTAGTAGATTTGTCGTGGATACCCGCTAACCACTACAAATCTACTAAATACATATAATTATATGTATGTGTGATATTATATGCGTGTTGTCTGCATTGCACTTTTTCTTTTAAGTTAAAATTGTAGAGTTACTTGGTCTTTTATTGCATTATTTTGTCTTCAATCGAATTCCTAGCTCCAGAACGTACAAGTCGTGTTTTGTCCATTTGAAGCTTGGTTTTTTATTGTTGAATACAAAATTGATAAAATGAGCCATTGTGATAAAGATAGTGATGAAGAAATATGCGCTGTCAGATTATCGGACTTTAATTTTAAAAACCATTTATTTTGGTGATTTTGTAAAAATTATTGGGTTTTTTTTTGTTAAATAATCATTAAAGTGTAAAATAAAAAAAGTTTTGTTCGTATAAAAAAGTAGTTTTTGATTCACTGCGATTTTTCTGAATAACTAAACTTTTAAACGATTCACAAAAAAAAAAAAAAAAAAAAAAAAAAGCCTGCTACATGTGTAATTTGGTGGTAAAGTATACCCGCATGCCAAGTGTTTTTAATTTAAAAACTTTGAGAATCAAAGTTTTTAAATTTATGAGAAAATAAAAATGTTGAAGTGATAAAAGTTGATCTTTTCTCATGACCTATCCTTTTCCAATTGATTTCTCCAGGCTGTAATGTATGCAACAAATTAAGTAATTTGTTTTATCAATACAAATATATAAATTTAGTAAAAGTGAACAAACAGTGTGAAGCAATTCATCCTAAATAATTTAACTTTAAAAAGTGAGAATTATACTGCAGTGCAGAATAATCAATAAATATTAACCATTAAAGCATCTTCCTCAACCCATTCTACAACTTCTAAAATGATTGCTGCAAGCATATTGAATCCCTGGCAATAACCAACATTTGGATTCCATCTAGCATATCCTAGTAACACCCTTTTCAAATGTTTTTGATTTTGTTCAGCTACATCACCACTAAATGGACTGCAACCTGTTCGATGCAAATCCTAAAATTAAAAAATAAAAGTAAGTGATGGAATATTACACAGTAAATGTTAACAAATAAAAGTAATTATGTTAATTATAGTAATTACTTTAAGGGATTTTCGCCCAAGAGGTTATGCAACCAATACAGAAAAAAGTAGTCATACATATATATTTAGCAATTACAAAACTAACATTAAATTCCAAAATAATAAATCTAGCATAGAACTTTTAAACTTCTTCCATTTTATATTTTCAATGTATATTCATATACAGACATGTATGTATATAAATACATATGTATTTATATATACATAAGACAGCTATCATGTTAAAATTCATTATAAACCTGTTAGCCTGTTAAACTCATTAAAATACAAGTGATGTTCAAAATAAGGGATATAAATATTTTTAAATTACTGACTTAAAAGTTACTAATTAGAAGTACTCAATTTGGTTTTGAATAATATATGAAGCTTTAAATTTATGAGTCAAATCAAACTTCATCAAGCATATGATAACTCAAGTTTGAAATTGTTATACAAACTAAATTGGATTTTAATTTTGGTTCAATGATGTACAAACACTTTTTATATGAAAGAATATGATAAATTGCTCAAAAAAATAAAATATACCTTTATTATTTGAGTACCCAGTTCAGTATCATTTGCATCATTCTTTTCACTGAAGCAGACTGCAAATGCTTTCTTCAAATCAATGTTCTTACTTTCTAAGTGCTTCTTTGCTAAATTCAGCCACAGCTATAAATTGTTTAAAAAATTTCACAAATCATGCATTTCTATAACATTTTTTGCTAAAAAAATTTAATAGTTTTCTTCATATATTGTGATTTAAAATAAGTAAAGCAATACTGGCACAATACAAATAGCTAGTTTTAAACTATTATAATTTATCAAAAAATAGTTAACACAAAATCACCACTTGTACTACTTATAGAGTACTTCTCCAGATAATGCCAGGAACTTTGGAGTAGACTTAAAGATCATGCACAAATATAGATGGCAAACCCCTTATTTGCCAATTGTTCTTGCCAATGACAAGTTCAGGATTTTAAGTTTTTATGTTAAAGAGTGTGTGTATGTAGGGGTCATAGTAGCATAACTTATATCAATAAATATTTTATTGATTCTATCAGTTTTGTAAAGGCCATTTTTAGATGTTAGATTTAATTGTTGATGCAGTATGAATGTTGTCCATCTTAGCAGCCACAAAAATGGAAAGATTTGTTTTGGAGTGCTATAATCTACTCTTTTCCTACATGAGGGCTAATGAAACTAGGTTTGGTTTGGTTTGGAGTGCTATGGTCTACATTTGCAACACGAGGGCTAATGAGACTGGGACCTACAGCTTAAAGCCGATTCCGAATGGCTATGAACATCCATCCCACAGTAGGATTCGAACACACGAACTCCAGTACGAAGGCCAGCCCCCTAACCAATCGGCCATCGTTTGGCCTAATGAAACTAGGACTTACTGAATCGAAGCTGATTACAATTGGCTACAAACATTCATGCTATCAGCAAGATTTGAACCTGCAAACTTTGCTACTGAAGAGCAGTATCCTACCATTGAACTATCATCCAACACCAATCCAATTGGAGAGAATTTTGTATGATGTTTTAATAAAGAATGGCATAATTTAATGAAATTTATGTCTTTATATTCATTCTAGGTCATGTGACAGATATTCTAGTCAGAGCCATCCCTGACTTGTATATCTCTGATATATACAATTTAAGTAAAAAAAAAATCTTATCAGATTATCACCTTATACATATATATTTTCTAAATAAGATTTAGATAAATAAAACTTCCTTTCATATAAATATAAAGCTTTGTTGTTGATAGTATTTATGATGTCAAAATTAAAAATTTTAATTTTATGACTAAAAAATAATTAAAAAAACTTTTAGATACTGTTGAAACATTTCAGAAGTTTTTAATACATTGTTTGAAATTAAATTTATTATTTTTTAAACTGATATATAAACTGTAATAGTGAAATCATTTCTTCTACTTGTTATAGATATAACTAAAAAGAAAATTTTAAAAGGGAAAAAGCGCAAAAAGTCAGTTAGGTATTAAATAAATAAAAACATCCAAAATTCAGAAAAGTTGTTTTAAGTTACATTTATATATATAGTAATAATCATAATTCCAGTCCTCCTGATATCTCTTGTTATACACTACAAAACAGAAAATGTGGCACAAAATTGTTAAATTTCATTACTTAAAGCTTATATATGTACTATAGATATTCATTTAAATATATATTTATTTGCAAATGATATATATATTAAAAAATATGGCTGTTTCCCAGTTTGGCGGGCCCCCAGAACAAAGTTTGGTGGGGATGCCAAGTGCGGGAGTTATCGCCAAATTCTAGAACCCTATTTTCTGGCAAACCTTACTCTTCTTTTTGGACTCTTCCACCACTCCTTAAAAAAGGTGGGGGTGTCAATCGGTGCCTTTATTTTAGGGTATTGGGGGAAATGACACGTGATTTGAATATCTGACCCTTATTGGTTCCTGTAACTAACAATATTCCAAGACTGCTGAATTTGGATTTTCTAGTGTCCATTTCAAGTCTTTGTCCATTTCGGCTGTGCTCTGGAGAATTGTCCATTTTGCCTGAGCTCTTGTGGTATTTTTGATTCATTTTTTCAATTTAATACTGGAGCTCACACCAACACAATTGAGGGCTTGTGGAGCTCAATTAAGAGATCCCTCCGCACAGTTCCCAAGTGCGAAAATCAATTTAATTCGTACCTTTGTGAATTTATGTGGAGGAAAAACAAAGAAAATCCGCAAGATGCTTTTCAGGACTTTTTAAATCAGATCAAACGTGTATATCCACCAACAACTCAGGATACTTAAATTAGGCTAGCACTTTATTTATTTTATATTTTATGCTTAATTTTCGGAGAGTAAAAAGTGATGTTATATTTCACATTTATATTTTTTTATTTACTGCTTTTAGAACTTTATTCAAAATTGTGTCTTAATTTAATACAAAATGAAAAAGAAATATTTTTTTAACTATATTATTTTATAGTGTATTACATTGTTAAAAGTAATATGCTAAGTAATAAAAGTATTTTATTTCGACCGTCTACCGTTATTGTTAAAGAAGATCAAGGGGAGCTTTACCTCACTTAGATAAGAAAAATCATTTCACTCCCTTACTTCCTTCAGAATTTTAAGCTAAAAATTTATTATTTATTCAAAACATTTACTCCGTTCTTTTATTTCCATTTTAAGCTAATAATTTCTAGAAGTAATTTGTACCGTACTTTATTACTTTTTAATCTTTTGATAGTTTTAAAATAATTTCATTAAATAGCAACCATATTTTATTAATACAACTAAATATTTTATAAGCATAATTGCCTAAATAAAACCAACTAATGCTTATATTTTGCTTAATTTGCGCTTATTGCAAAAATTCCGCACTGTTTAGTTCAATAAACAGTATAAAAGCGACTTTAAATACATTAAAAACTCAAATTTAAATTTGTATTCAGCTTAACAAAATTTTAAACCTCTTTTTGGTCAAAATATGCTTTGAAATTAGGTATAAATTTAATACACAAATTGTAAACATCACTTGGCGACAATTTGGCGATCACTTGTACAAAAATAGAACCAAAAACATGGTGGAACTGGGAATTTACCAAAAATATATAATACATATTAAAAAATAGAATATTTTACCTGTTTTCTAAAATCAGATGGAATACCATCAGGAAGACGTGTAACCATTTTCATAGCATCTTTCCATAAAACAAAACTACTGCTATCTGGTGAACACCTCATTTTTAAATCATTTTCTGTATCTGGGGGGTGAGAAATGCAAAAAGATCAATCATAGAAATTTTAACACATGAAAAAAACCCACATAATTTTAACAACTTTCTCTGAAAGTAACTAAACTGTGTCTTAACCCTTTGACAGTTTAATTTTTTTCCAGAATTCAGTCAAAAAAAATGTCACATTTTTTTATTGCATTTTTTTGTTCAGTTTACATTTTTGAGTAAAGATATGTTATTAAAATTAACATTTCTAATATTTTTAAGCATTTATTACAGCTTTTTTTCTTTCTATGAAAGCATCATAGAACTGAAGTTTACCTTTAGTCTCATCGACATCCAAGTTAATTTTTGGAATTCCAGTGAAAGCAAATCTAGGAGGCGTATCCGAAGGATTATCACAATTAATTTTAAAATAATTGTCTTCCTTGACTGATTCCATCTGTACTACTATCAGAGTCACTACTATCCAGGTCCTCTAGTAAACTTTCGCTACTACCATTTACAAATAATTCAGTTTTTGATTCCGAGTCACAGTTTGAATCACAAGAAATTAGTTCCATACGCTCTGAATTATCCATTATTTAAAAGTAAAAATATATTATTCAACTCTTACATCAATAAAATTATCAGGTGGTTAGTAAAATATAACCAGAAAGCTATACAATATAAGATAAAAATTCGCCTTTTGATACAAAACATTTCACCTTTTGAAAAAACCTGCGCTTTTGAACCAATCAGAGTAGAAAATACAATAAACTGCAAACTATCACTTACTGGATCTATTTGTTACTAAAATTGGAAAAAATACAGCCGAAACAGTGAATTCAGATTGCCGTACGCCGAATGGGCAAAACAGGGAAGGGGTTAATGCATCACCATTTTTTTCTTTCCTTTTAAAAAAATGGATTCTGATTTTAAGTATCTTTAGTATTAGCTACAAAATTTACTTTCTTGTTTACATAATAATAGAATATTACTTTTAAATCTCACATTTTGTCTATCTTTACCCAGGCTTTTGCTAAGTACTTCAGTTAGTACTAAATGAAAATGATAAAAAATATAGACTTAATTTAAATATTCTAAGAGAACATTTTAGACTTACTTTAAGTGAAATGTACAGTAAATATCTTTTGCCGACAATAAAAACAAATTTGTACTTAAACAAAATTAAAACTTGAAAATTATATATGCTCTGTCATATTTTTTCTTTAAAGGTTCTTTACATGAAAATACTATATAATTTTTGCAGCCAGTAGAACTACTATTAACACCATGAAAAATTTACATACAAAAATTAATGGGTAAATTATCAAATTTGGATTGTTAGATTATACTATTATAATAATAATCTAAAATTAGTTTCTCAGTACAAGTCTTAGGGTAGGATACGTTAAAGCTACAAATAGAGATGTATAGTGAAACTGCCCTTTTTAATACTAACAGTATAAACGGATAAAATTAGTTTTTAGTTTTGTTTTCAATGCATGATACTACATTGTGGTACAAACTAAACTAAACATCATGGTTTTCAATAGATATTGTAAAAAAAAACATACGTTTATTTCACCTGGATGGCAGCAAATTTTTTTTAAATTGAGTGAACTTTTTATAGAAAAAAATGAGAAAGGCGATATTATTTATTTATTAATATTATGTGACGTATTTTTCAACACAGATAGAAGTATATATTTCACGAAAAATCTCAACATGAATGGTATTCAACGAGCAATTTGTACTCAAATAAGTATATAATCATCTAAAAAATATAAACTCAAAAAAGCTAGTAAACTACTTAAATTTCCACATTAATTAAAGTATAAAATATACAGCAACCATCAAACAGAGATTAATTTAAAAATCCTCACCTTTGTAAGTTAGTTTACTTTCAGAATTGTTTTTTACAGTAGATTCAGGCATTTTTGAATTTAATGATAAATTTTTTAACGCTGAAGCAATAAAATTGCTCATGCTTTCGGTATCGGTACATATTTATTTACCTTCATTATGGTTAAAGTTTCGTTTTATGTTTTAACTGAAACTTGCAAAAAAAATAAACAAATTTTATTGTTAAAAATATTGCTTTATTTATAGTATTCATAAAATTAACAGTATATAGTGAAACTAAATATTTCATTAGAAAGTAAAAGTAGAGAAATTAATACCTTGGATTTGAACAATGTACTATTAATCGTAATCGTAACCTAGGGCTACAAAATGTGTTTACTTATAGAAATCAAGTAATATTTAATTGTTAAATTTAAATTCGAAATGGCAAGTGAAGATAATAGACTAGTTGAAAAAATTGCATTTTGCTCAGTTTTATGTGCTGGATTTGCTTATGCAGGGTATAATGTTGTTTCGAAAATGTGTCACAGAAAGCCTCAATCTAAAGAAAACAGATTTAGTCAAACTGTGGTTGAAGGTTGTGTATTCCTTTTTAATTTACTTAAAACTATCTCTGCCTTTTCGTTTTTATTATATATCTTATCATCGTAACATTCAATTTATCTTTTTTTCTTTTGAAAAATAATTTTTTATTCATGGTATTAAAGTTTGTCTTGTCTTTTATTGTTTCGGTATTTTAATATGCATGAATCTTTTTAGATTTATGCATATTAAAACGAGATTTTTTTTTCTTTTTAATGTCATGTATAAGTGTAGGTTCATAGAGATACATAAGCTCGCTCTTGATATGCTCGATATTATTATTCATTTTTTATGTTATCAGCTCAAAAACTCAGATTTCTTTGCTGACACATTATTTCCTTCTACATTAGAATATCTTGCAATCATTTGAAATCTTACATTTACACTCCTGGAATTTTACTGGCGATAAATGTTTAAATTATGTTGCTTAGTATAACCAGAATCGCTATTTATCATTCTAAAATAAATTTCAAAGTTTAAAAAAAAAAAGCTTAAAATTGTATAATATGTAGTGTAGGATAGAAAGCAGTGAATATAATCGGAATAAAAATAAAAGAATTTAACTTTGTTTAAATTATTTTATTTTTGTTGCTATGGGTGCTTTACATAACTTTTTGCACCATGAAAGCTTTTTAAACTTGGACATGCTGTTGAAACCCAATTCTAAATTAATGCAAATATCCATTCCATCAATAGAATTCTAAGTTATGAACTTGGTGTAGAAAAGTTGCGCTACATGTTTATGTTAGTGTCGTCCATCATTTCCATCTAGTGTGTCTCTCTGTGTATTGAATTCATAACCTAATTCAACAGTTATATATTATTTCTTGCTAGTTGTGTCACTGGTAACTTGTGTAGTATGTGTTGCAATTTTATCTAGTTCATTGTAAAACAAAATTGTTATTCTCTTGTTGGTTGAATATTACTTAATAAGACTTAGTTAAAAAAAGGGGGGGGGGAGTTGTATCAGTATTAATGCGATCTTAACTAAAGCATATATAGTACTGTAAACTCATAAAATATTGCTAATAAGCTTTAATTTGTAAAGGAAGTCTTGATCTACACTGAATTTATTTCTGATAAGCACATTTCATATTTTTAATGTTTATTATT
Organism: Pardosa pseudoannulata; assembly: GCA_032207245.1. Lineage (NCBI taxonomy): Eukaryota > Metazoa > Arthropoda > Arachnida > Araneae > Lycosidae > Pardosa > Pardosa pseudoannulata. The sequence goes on along the minus strand of CM063506.1, from coordinate 64,867,737 downwards.
TAGAATGCTATTAAAAATTATAATTTTGAATCAAATCTTCACTTTAATTTTCTATACAATATGGCTTGTACAGAAAACACTTAAATAATCATACCTATAATGGTCAACGTGTAAGGTTCTTACTGCCTTCTTGTGTTATAGAACGTAGTAAGTGCCTTATTACATGCCGAACGCTGGCCAATTGGTTAGGGCGCTGATCATCAGTACCGGAGTTCCTGGGTTCGAATCCCACAATGGCATGGATGTTCATAGCCGTTTGGAATCGGCTTTAAGCAGTAGGTCCCGGTCTCATTAGCCCTCGTGTGCAAAACAGTAGACCTTAGCGCTCCAAACAAAACCAAAACCTTATTACATGCATATCTGTAGCTGTTTATTATTGGATTTGAACAGCAAGTCCCAATGATCTGTTATGTGGCTAAAAGAATACCATATGGTTTGAAACCCAACCAATCCAGTTGAAACTTTAACAGTAAACTTAGGTTAAATGGATGTTTTCTCATCAGATTAATACCTTTTTAGTTTATCTATGTAACTTTAAATAATGGATTTTCTGATAGAATACAGATACTGTGTCCAAAAGATATATATATATATATATATATATATAAACTCTTAAACAAGATGAAAATTCAAAAATTCAAATCTTATTGTAGTCATTATAATTACCTGCTCTTTGTATTGTTACTTCTTTATTATTTAATGAATCAATAATTTTTGTTAATATTGATTTTAGTTATCTTTTGTTACTTAAAAAGAATACTATATATTTTTTCTAACTCTTTTAGATCAGATCCACAAATCAACTCAAACAGATAATATTTTTAGAGCTAAATCAGACCTTGATGATGTATGCCTCTCACCTAAGAGTGTTAGAGAAAGAATCAACGACCTTAATCTGTCTGAACGTTTAAGAAAAAATAGTACTCCTATTTCTCCAGAGATAAAGCCACTTAGTTTTCATGGCACACCATGGAGTTCACCTTTAGGCTGTGCAAAATTTTTAAGTGTATCAGCTGAAAACATCAATGCAAGACCTTATTCCCCTGATTGGAAAGAAAAAAAAGATTTAGCTGCTTCTCAGGGGGCTTTGAATACATCAATACAGTCACAAGTATGCAAATTACAGCTCTCGGAACACTTGTATAAGCATATGGAAACACTGCCTTTTCGAGAAGATGCTATGACTTTGAAGACTCTTAGTAATTTGCAACGAACACCTTCAAAAATGACAAGTTTTGAAGTAAAAAATCTTGTTACTTTGCTCCATTCATCTAGTGATGACGTCTTGCTTAAAACTTTATATACAATATCAAATTGTGCAGCTTTCACAAGAAATCAGGTATGATTAAATTGAATATTTATGCTTATTTACAGGGGTGCAGAATATGTACAAACATACGAATGAGATTCAGAAGAAATTCAGGTAGCTGTGGAGACATTTTTGCTCAAGTTTATATATATATGTCAGTGTTAAAAAAAAAGGGGATACTTGTAAATTACATGAGTTATAAACAATTTCAAAAAGGGAACTTTTATAATAATAAAATAAATGAAAAAGACCCATGCTTGCATAAGCTTTTAGGATAATCCGGTCAGGCGGAAGCATTTTGGAAGAATTTGATGAGTTTGCAAACAGATAAGAGTCAGTACATGGACATGGAGCTGTGAACACCTTTCTATGTGTGTCTCTGCCATGAACAAATGAAAATAGCCCTAGTTTTGCTTTTAAATGAAACGATGACTTAATAAACTTATTATTATCAAGAAAGACTGTTTTTCATTGGCCTTAACACTTGAGATTACACACACACACACACACACACACACACACATATATATATATATATATATATATATAAACCTCTACAAATTCAATTGCCATCAGGAACAAATATTTTGCCTATTAATATACATGCACTCACCCCTCTTTTTTGTTTTCAGTGAAGCAAATTTTCAAATGGTTTCTCTTCATATTTTATTGAAATCGGTAAACAAGGCTTACATGTGGAAAATAGTAATTTCTATCTCATCTTCCATTCTTAATGCACATCACATAATGCTGGGAAAGGGGAAAATAGCTCTTCCAGTAGATACTGTTGAGCTTATTTCAATTCTTTGAGTCATCCATTGATAAGCAAGTATAAAAAATTTCACTGAGGCAACCTTAATGACATCAGTGCGTATTGTTGTTTGGAGCCAAGCCTAAAAGAAAATAGTATCTCTCCTGTTGAAGCATATGTAATTGATGCAATACTGCATTCCAGTAAAATACATATTAATTTGTAAGTAATAATCTTAAGGGGAGTTCTTAACAATCCATTATGAACTGGAATAAAAATGTGGGGAAATTTCAGATAAAGCAAATAGTTTTCTGTAGATATATTGGGCCCTAAAACATTTTCTGCACCCCTGCTTATTTATTAATTTGTTCTTGTTAATATTTTTTTGTCTATTAATGATATAATACATTTCATGTGAACAGAGTATCTCAAAAGGTCTAAATTTTTTTAATGCTGTATAAAATCACTGAAGGCAATTTTATAAGAGAAAAAAAACCCCACTACACACCACTGTTTATTGAATATTTACACATATGTGTAGACATAAAAAATATTTAAATTTTATAATTTTTGTGTTTTTATAGTAATTGAAATTTAGTGCTATGGCAAAGTAGGATCAAATATCTTTTTTATTCTTTTAAAAATGACTTTTTTAATAGGAAACATCATACATTATATAGGAAAAAAATGATAGGTTATTTTTTATTCTGCCTTTGTTGTAAAAAAATATTACATTATTGACTTTATTACAAAATGTTTAAATAATTTCAGAAAACACCATAAAAAATTAATAATTGATCAAAAAAATTATATGAACTGTCAAATATTTTTAACTTTTAATTAAGTAATTCATTTTTATAAGTTGATTCATATCACAATTTATCTTATACCCATATTGTATCAAATGATCAGCTAACACAAATTCTAATTCTGAATAAAACCATTGAATTTCATTAGAGAGATTTATTAAAGACATTTTATTAGAGTTTATTAAAGACAAAAAAAATCTAGTTATACATGGTATTTAGGGGGGAGGGGGTATGAGGCATTTGCTCACATAACAGTTTATATATATTTGCTAAACTAAGTAATTAAAATTATGAAGCTTTATTTTATGTAATAAATTGATTAAGTTTTGTGTATTTTTTTTCCTGTTATGTATGCATTGCATTAATCAGAGAATATGTAATATAAAGAATTAAGGTCTCTGAAATTTTCAACAAATAGAAAAGAATCTTTTTAGATAAATAATCATTTACCATCTTCAATTCTTAAAAGTTTTGCTGTATATTGTTGTCTGTTGATAATATTGTTAATATAAGTTTAATTGTAGCATATTAAAATGTTTTAATTTAAAAAAATTTTTTCTTAGGAGTTGCTCTGTGAATCTGAATGTCCTAAGCGACTTAGAGATTTGCTTCTGACAAGTTCGGAAGCTGTAAAAGTTGGTGCCACCCAAGCAATATCTAATATTTCTGTTATTAGTAGAAGCCATCTATATTTTCAGGTACTTTACTTATTATAGTTAAAATTCTTTATAAATGTAAGTTATTTATTTTTTAATGAAAAAGTAAAGTTAATTTTCAGATAAAAGCTAAAATGGTTTACTTTAAGATTTTATCCCAGAGTTTAAAATTTGGTCCTTTTTATTTAAAGATTATGAACATAGTAGGAAAGTTATAAATACAGCGAGTGTTATAAAGTCTTCTGTTATCAGAATTCTATTTCCCTATAATTTATCAATTTTACAATTTACACAATTTCTAGAAAATGATCTGAGTTTGGCTTATAGATTTAGTGCCTGTCGTTAAAATGATTACAAAGTAGTTTTTTTCTAGTATTACTACAGATTAATGAGAGGGCCATAAACAGTTTTCATCACTAAAAATTTATACTGGAGTAAGAACTTTCAATAAATGCTACTGGAAATTAAAAAGGAAAAAAAAATTCAAGCCACTGACTTTTCCCCTGTGTAATAAAATTTCAGATCATTGTTTTGTAATTTATGTTAAAAGTTATAAAATATAGTAAATAAAAACTTGGTTGATTAATAGAATTTTGTACAATTTAATACTAATATCTGAAAATTTTTATGAATAAAAATATACCTGTTAGCAACCAGAGTTGTTATTCACATAGTCTTCTAATCATTATTATCTGTACCAGCATATATGAGACATTACCTTCGTACTAGGAGCAAAAAATATATCTCAAGCTTTGTTTACAGCTTTAAAAGCTTTTCTAAGTATACTAAACCTGTTCTGGGAAAAACTGATAAAGTGATATATATACATTATATTCTATTCTATCAAGTATAGTACTTTCTATAGATGAAACGTATATCCAACAACTATCCAACATCTGTCTTAAGTGGTGGGTTTTTAAACATCCAGAACTTCATCTGGATATCTGCAGAGAAGAACTGGATATCCAACACAGTTATCCAGCTTTTTCCAATTTTTTCTCTGGATATCTGAAGGGAATGTTAAAAAAAACACTCTCCTTAGACCTATCATTAACAATAACTGTAACATTAAAGAACTAAAATTTAATTTAAAACTGTGTACTGAATAGAGAATTACTTTATTTTCATTTTAAATTGCTAAAATATTTTTTCTCTAACTATACTGACAGTGTGTAAAGCAAGGGAGGAAGAAGCATCTCGAAAATTCATCAAAGAGTGAAGCAGGGTTCTTTCATATCATCTGGGCATTCCAAGCCAGCATGACTGTAGTGGCCATAGTCCCTTGCTTTTTTTTTTCCCGGATATAATTTCGAAGAATTTGGAAACCATATATTAATTGGGGAAGGGTAAAACAACCATCTTCCTTTTCAAGGCACACATATTCATTTACACTTTGTAATGTTCACATATAGGCCTAAAGAAATAGCAGGGATTACCTCTGACAATTATCTTTTTCAGACTATTGACATAAAATCAGGGGAGAATTGATGGGTGAAGGTTTGTGGCTTCTGTTGTTTGATCTGGATGGTCTTTTTTTAGACCCATTTCACTGCAGTGTCAAAAATTCTGAGTTAAATTATGAAAATAAAACACTGGAACTCTTTAAATTATTATTTTTTTCTTGTCTCAACTAATTCAGTCATCAGGCTAGTCCATAGCTTCCATTGCACTTAGACAGCCTCCTTTTTTTATGTTTGATGTTTGGATATAGAACCTTCCTTATTTTAGCAGTATAGCACTATTTCCATTGTTCTTATTTTTGCTATTTGAACTACTGCCCACTACCTATAGTTTGTTTATGAGAAAACAGTCCTTTTTTTCTTTTTGTTTTCAATTTATTTTTTTTATCTCTTCAAATATTAATTTTTATCATTTGAAAAGGGGTGGCAGTTTACATTTTTGTGCAGAACCACAAAACTGCTATGCTAGCTCTGATAGAGTAAACCAGGTCTGACTAACCCTAAACAATTGGCCAGCTGCATTACATATATATTAAGATAAAAATTTAAAACAAAGCATTATTATAGTTGGTATTATATATAAATTAATAGACCAATTAAACGTTTATAAATATGCCTTGATATTTATAATTATAATCAATAAATCAGTGAATAATCTCATATCTACTATAATAAATGCAATATTTGTTTCAATCTTATTTCAGTTATAAATTTTGTGAATTCTCCCATGGGCTATAAAAAAGTTTTACTGATGGGTTACATTCAGGCTGCTGCTTTGCTACTAATGGAATAAACCATCTTTTGGGAAAATACTAAAGGTTGATTTTGTCATACCAATATAATAAAAATAAAAATAAGCATTATTTTACTGTTTAAAATTATCTTTTTTTTGTATTAAGTATTATTAATAATTTACATATATTCAAAGAGTTGTAAATAATATTTCAGTATATTTAAAATATTTAAAAAAAAATTATATTTAAAATACATTTAAAATTTATTATTTTCAAATAACCTAAAAAATATAAATAATTATGTATTAAAATAATCAGTAATTATATAAGAGTCGCTAATGATAGAAGATGCTGGAGGGAGCATGTGGTTGAGGCAGCCAATTCCTGTAAAAGGCTGTTGTGCTTGTAAAGAAGAATTATATAAGAAAAAATTCAGTACCTGATATCCATATTCAGTAGGACTGGAAGCTCTATATAACCAGTAAAATTATTATCCATTTCATCCCTAGTTGATTCCTTGTAATTTAGTAATGTTTTTTGGTGCACTTTTAATGTCTGTCATATAGTACTCTAGTCATCAAACGCTAAGAGGAAATTTATATCATTTTTTATAAGCTTAAGAGAAAATAAAGATACAGTGACCTTTCACTTATGCACCACTCATTTATACAACTCTCTCAGTTATGAGTCAATACATTCTTCTTCTTGGCCTGGTAAATCCTTTTGAGAAATAATATAAAAAATTCTCAGTAATACAACTTTCAAATAATATTCCTCTCTTGCTTGTATAATGCTTTTTTGGTATTAAAAAATGCAGTTTCCTCCCACTTGAATAAGAACAATTTAGTTAGATGAACTAAGTATCTTTAGAATTTTACATGTTCTGTCAGTTATCAATGATTGCTTCTTGTTTTTCTCTGAGAATAAATGGAATAATACAAGAGAGCTGTTGACATGCTTGTTTAGAAATAAAAAGAGGAGAAAGGCAATATCAATCTCATATTTAGTGTGTGTGTGTGTGGGGGGGTTTACATTTATTAATAATACATATGAACTTAAATACAGGCTTGCAATTCCGTCGCTTTTCTCACCTTTAGTCACTTTTTTTACAATTGATCACTTTTAGTCACGTTTTTAAGTAAACAGTCACTTTTTCATGGTGTATCACAGCAAAAGTCTGTTGTTGAAAAAAGAAAATCTGAATAACAAAATATTTTAATAAAAGACCAAAAATGTGATGCTGTAATCTTATTTTTCTTATTAAAATGTAATTAGTCATATGGTTTCCAGAATTTAGTGATTTTAAAAAGTCATAAAGAAGTTCCTGAAATGTACATTTAATTCATTAAAGTAGTAACTTACGTCAAAGCACACATTTCTCTTTTTCTTCACAATTTTTGTTTAGATACTCTAATCTAGCTATGTACATATTTCAAAACATTATTAATATATGCAGAAAATTGTGATTATAAAATTAATGTATTGTGTGTATTCAAATCTAATTTATGCTGAACGATGGCCGATTGGTATAGGGTGCTGATCGTTGGTACCGGAGTTCGTGGGTTCGAATCCCACTATGGCATGGATGTTTGTAGCCGTTCAGAATCGGCTTTAAGCAGTAGGTCCTGGTCTCATTAGCCCTCGTGTGCAAAACAGTGGACCGTAGTGCTCCAAACCAAACCAAATCTAATTTATAGATTTTCTTGAATAAAAAGCAATGTTGAGTTGTTTTAAACCAAATTTTTAACCTTTTTGTATTTGACGCTAAAATTATGTCTTGTATGAATCATTTGATTTAGAGTTAAAATAAATAGAAAAATCTTAATAGCATCTGTAATCAAGAGGAGAAAAAATTGCCCTTTTTTCAATGTTTAGTCACTTTTTAGTCACTTATTCTGTATTATTTGTCACTTTTCTCACCTTTTTGAAAGTACCTCAGCAGTTGCAAGCCTGTAAATATGTGTGTCAAAAATAAGTTGCATTTTTAGTGATAGTGAATTACATTTTTTATAACTTAAAATTTTAAAAAATTGTGTTCCAGTTTGACACATTGATATGGAAGATAGCCCTACTTATAGCTTTAATGAGTTTCAAGAAACTTTGTTAAAATGCATGATCTCTGACTTGAATGACTCTCTCACTTACACAACTTTTTTCTTTGGCATCTTGAGAGTCATATAAGTGAAAAGTCACTGTATGTGACATAAACTTTGAATGTAAAGCACTTATGATTTTTTATTATGTAATTATGTATATTTCTTGATTCCATTGTTTATTTCTTAATTTGTATTTTTTACATTTTTAATTTTAGTCTCACATTCCTATCCTTTTGAAGAACGCTGTTAATGGAAAAGAACTTTTGAAGTCTTTGTCATTAACTGCTTTAGCCAATTTAGCCCTTGATCCTGCATCACATAAGATGATAGTAAAAAATGTTAGTCATATATTATTTATGGCTAGAAATGGAACTACTGTAGTGCAGCTACAAGCATTACGACTTCTGGTTAATTTATCATGTAACAAAGATGTTGTACCAGCATTGTTAATGAGTGAAGTATGTATCCTTTCTCTTCAAATACAATATATGTAGATAAATCCTTTAATAAATTATTTGTAATTATATTTGTAAATGAGAAGTAATAAGTTTTAGAATTCTACATTCTTAAAAAGTATTAAAACTTTCTTTAAATAGTTAGTAAAATTTTTAAATCAGTATGGATTTAAAAAGGTTTTCTGTAGAGGTTAAGTAAGAAGTATTTTAAATTAAGAACCTAAGCTTGTAATTTATATTTGTAATTTAAATTATAGGAAAATAGAATTAATATTTTAGTACAGTTTATTAATTTTGAAATTTTGCTATCCCTTTAAGCAAAGTAGATTTTTTTTTTTTTATTTTAACCAGTGCTTAATGAACAACCTAGTTAGTAAATTTATTAAAATTATCTTATATTAACATATTTTGTAAAAAGTACAAATTATAGTAACATATTTACTCTTTTAATGGTAGATGTGAGAATTTTGCTTTTTTTACTTATTACATGAAAGTTGCATAATGTTAGTTTATAAAAATTAGGTGATAATGACCAATGGAATATTTTGCAGATCAGTAAGTTTATGGGGTATAGTACATTTAAGTAATACAGTTCATACTGTTTTTATTAAACCTATAGAACTGAAATTTGAAAGTCTTTATATTTAAAATATTATAAAATAGAATCAATGTAGTAAAGTAGAATTTTTATTTTCAATTACTTACAGGTTCCTTGTGATATACTGGACATGATAAGAAAATCAAATGACCGAGAATTACTGTTACGTCTACTGACATTTTTAGCTAATGTAGCAACATATGCAGTGCATTATGTAGATAACTCAGCAAAGTCAACTTTGTTGTCTGTTTTATTTAATTTTATAAAGAGGACTGAGTTTTCAAAATTAGCAACATTATCTATAGATAGTGATGAGGACATTAGTTTTCAAGCTAAGCGCTTACATAATGCTTTACTTGCAGTATCATAGTTTAATTTTCTCATAGTCCCACATGATTAAAATTTTTTTTATCTTTTACTGTTATTGAGCCTAGTCAATTTCTCTTTTTTTTTTATTAAAGATATTGTGTAAAAATGTATATGAAGAATTGATATCAACTGATTATTTTAAATAAATTTGATTATTATTTTTCTTTTATTCTTTTTTTTATATCTTTGATGAAATAATGAGATTTAAAATTTGAAAAAGGGATCTAGATTGTGCATGTATAGATTTTTTAAAAGTTTTTTTTAACTTTATATAATTTCTTATTTGAACACTGCTAGGCAATCTCAGAAAATTTTCCTGAGGTGCTACTAAATTATAAGAATTTTTTCTTTAAGAAATAAAGAAGTAAATTAGAAATGTAAGTTTATAAAGCATTAATTATACAAAAACTTATAGAGATTTGGTATAATTATTTTTAATGAAGTGCATTGTACCAATGCATTGAATAATATATCTTCTTGATTTCAAGGGTAGCAAGTGCCCTCTTTGATCCTGCTCATCTCCTTAAAATTTCCATGTGTATAGTAGCATTCCAGCAGTAATTTTATTCAGTATCGATAGTTATAATTTTGTTTCAGCTGTGTTGTATAAACAAAATTTTAGAAATAAATAATTTTTTGTGCTGAATAAAATATTTCTGCTTTCTTCCTTATCAGTATCAGTAACTATATTTTATTTTAATTTAGATTGTTTGTTATTTAGTAGAGTACTTGCAAACTAATTTAGAACACAGCTTAATGTAAAATTTGGTTGAATAAAATGTTTATTTCCTGCCTTCCTTGATATTAAATGTATGCTCTGAAGAAGATAGACAAGTTTATAGCTTTAAAATAAGTAAAGACAATAGGTAAAACTTTAAGGAGATCTCTCCATTCTACAGCTTCAGTAAATTTATTGAATCCTTTTTCAAGAATTTTATCTGTAAAGGTGAGTGAAAAATATATGTAAAGTGATGTACTTTCATATCAGTTACATATGCTTGATATGGTCAAGTACTTTTATCTCTAGATCATTCCTTATTAGGAAGTATGGAATAATTAATATTTTAAAAGTTCGGTGTAAGTACCTAGTTCTGTTAGTGTCAGTAAAATACTTAGTTCATGGTTGAGCTGAAATTTTAAAATATAGTATATCATCATCTCCCTAATGCCTTGTTAAGAAAATCATCTATGGTGTTATAGTCAAGGCTTTTACTTAAGGACTTAAAATGTGTAAAAGAAATAGTTTTTTGGCTATCAAAATAATTTAAGATTGTAAATAGAGTTAATATATTTCTTTTTCTCTAAGAGAAGTAGAGCATATGATGACTGCATTTAATAACAAATAAAAGCTAGCTTATCTTGGTAAAAAGTATCTATAAAAATGTCTTTATTTTAAATTGCAATACCTTTTCTATAAAAGGAAATTTAACAAACAATTATAGAAGGTTTTCTTTTTTGTGTGAGTATTATTAAAGTTACGGTTACCATGCTAAAATGTATGTATATTTCTAGTTATATATATATTATTTGTAAATCAGATCAATCTTTGTATGACTGTATTCTATCAATTTAATTTTAATGGTAGCTTTTAAATTTTATATTTTAAAATTTGTTAATATTGAATTAAAATACTTTGATATTGCATGCAATGTATATATATGTATATATCATTAGATTTATCTTTGAAGGAAATATATAGGTAAAACACGTAAATGGTTTCATTAATTAATAATTTTAATGTCAGTAGCTTTTTTAAAAATATTTTATGAGTAGATGTGTTTAGTATACCTTAAAATAAACTATGAAATTTACTTTAACATTAGTTTTGCTTTAGTAAAATATAGATCATAAAAATTATAAAATAAATTATTGTATGCTATTTTAACATGTAATTTTTAAACAATGGTAAGAAGTCACCAATTAAAAAATATTCTAAGTGTATACAAAAATACTGGATTTACTAGATATTAAATATCCAGACCTCCTAGTCCTACCAGGTTGGATATCTGGAACATAAATCTGTTTCTAAATTTATTTATTCATTTTGTTATATACTTATATTTTGTTCTGCCATTTCTAAACAACCAATTATAAATATGCTTACACATGACATTTTTTTTAACATCTTAAATGTATCAATGTAAAGCTACTTCTTTACAAAGACAAGCAGGATTTGGTGGAAGAGCAACATTAAGCACATAGCTTGTTTTTGGTGATGAAATAGCTGTTTACTTTACCATATTTTTCTGACCTAAGAGTACTATTTTACACATTAAATTACATTAAATTTGAGTTCAAAGATAATGTTATTTCAGATGAATAACAATAGTTGACAATAGAATAAGGAAATCAATACATATTGTAATATTAACAAGATGCATTTTAGCATCAAGATTTAAGATGAACTAAATACTATTTATTCTTGACTGTTCTCTTTTATTGTTCCTTATTATATTATGATACTTAATACTGAGTAATTTTTGATATTGTTAATTAATTAAATAAATAAATTACATATAGTGTTTTATTAATTAAAATATAGAAATGTTAAGAAAATTCCAATGTTTTTATTCAAAATTTATTATGATCAAATAATTTGATTTTTAAATACAGTTGATGTTTTAAAATCTTTACGTAAAGAAAAATATTAACCCTAGAAAAAAAGTTAATTAAATAAGAATTAAAATATATTTCTTTATAAACAAAAGAGAAAATTCATTTTAAAAAATCATTTTTAAGTTTAATATGCATCTTATAATCCAAGTAATATGGTAGTTTTATTCCTAAATCACATGAGCTTTTTCATATTTTTAGTATACTGAGGCACAAAAACCTTATCCATCTCTAATGTGATTTGATGATTTGTAGTAAGTTGTTAAGAAAAGTTTTAGTTTCAGTTGAATCTTGGAAAACTAGTTCTCTCTTTTACTTAAATTTTTACTTTATTCTAAAATTAAAAATATACTTCCCAATTTTAAATGAATTTGATTGTCTTAAAATTATAAATAAGTAATTAGTTCTTACATATTTTGTTATAGTTTTTGCTTTATTATCCTCTGTTCTACATTCTATTCATCTTCAGTGTTGATTTGATTTACTTTGTTTCTTCTTCCTATTGTACTTCTTAGATTGATTATATAAATTATCAAATCTGTAAATCTTTCGTACAATTTTGTGTACATTTTGTATTTTCATAGTCTTTTGTGTTTATATTGCAGATGTTTCATAATGATTTTGTTGAGTAGAATTTTTGGGTTTTACCTTTTGCGTTGAGACTACAGCTAAGTAAAGTTAATTTTATTTGTGATTTTAATTCAATTTTTTTATATACATCACAAAATACGATAACTTAATATAGTAGTTATTTTTATTGTATTGAAGTTTACTCACTAATTATATATATATATATATATAAATACATAGATAAATAGATCAAGGGTAGTCAAGGCAGGGCTCACAAGCTGCATGTGGCTCTTATATATACAAATAAAATGTATATAGGAATACATACAAATAAAAAGCATATAGAAATTATGGTAAACTAATTGTCAATTAACTAAAGTAGTTATTTTGTTTAATTTCTTATTAGCTAAGACATCTAATGTTATTGAAAGAAATCAAACAAATATGAATATTTTACTGATTCTATCAAACAATTTTGTAAAGGATATCATTAAAATTAAGATTTGTTTATGGGTGCTGTATAAATGTTTTCCATCGTAGCAGTTAGCATGAAATGAAGCTGCCTCCAATTTGTTTCGAATGTTATATTGTATCCTAAAGTTTTAATAAAAGAGAGCATGATTCACTTGGAACTCGTGCTTTCAGATATATTCTAGATTATATGACTGGGATTAGAGAGAGAGAATGATGTGAGTAAGAGAGTAATAATGCAACTACAGTTCAGCTCATTCATTATGAAAAGTTGCAATGTGGCTCTTTACCTTATGAAAAAACATAATGGGGCTCTCATTGACCTTATGTGTGGCCACCTCTAATATATATTAATAATATATATATATAGCTGCTTTTTGTTTCCTTTTGTGTGTGTCAAATAATAGCCAAACAGAAAAAGTCACGCCCTTTCACTGCATAGGTTTAAATCTTACTGTTCTCATTTATGTTTTTAATCACCCAGGATCAACTTTAGGTAGCAAGTCCAAGTCTAATTTCTTTTTATTGTAAAAACTGACTCTAGTGCTCAAAACCAAATCTGAATTTTTTAAACCTAATCAAAAGTGATTTTTTGCTCTATTCTTTTCTGAAAATTTATTGATTTATATGTTGTATAGAAATACATCATGTTTCTTAATGTTTAAATCCCAAGATTAAAGTTTTAATCCAAAATATTTTTTACAGAAATTGATTTTTAATTTTTGCTTCTCTGTATTCTGTTTCTCCCTGTGGGCTCTTTTTATACTGGTTCCTTTTTATATAGTATTATTTATCTTCTTTTTTATGAATTTACTTTTTTAGATTCTTTTAAACATGAAATTTAAAGAAAATTTTATAAATTTGCATGTTGTCTTATCAAGATTAACCTTTGTAAAATCTCAAGAGAGTTTCTTAAATTTATTTTACATGGACAATATTCAAACTTAAATATATATCTATTTTTGAATTTTATAGTATAAAACATGTATATCAAGAACTTGTAATTTGATTAAATTTTTTTATGATGGAGAAATGCAAGATATTAAAATAGCAATTCAGTATCATACCTAATGGGAAAATTTACAGTCATATTAACTGATGGTTATGTGAATTAAATTTTTCTCTTTGCATATCGGTATCATTATATACATATATACTTTCAAAACTTCAATGTTTTGGTATTTTTATGGACTTTTTGTAAAACGAAGCTTATTATTAATGTTGTATACCAAGAAGTGTTTAATTAAGCATTAACTTGAAAATATGCTCTTGTTCTACTTCTACATATTGTGATTGTCATTTTCTTGGCTTGTTTACTTCAATTCTTCATGTGTATTAAAGCATTATAGTTTTTCCTGCTATTTTTTATCACTTTTTTAATTTATCATCAGCATTTTTTATATGAGAAGAGATAAATTAACTTAGACAGATTTGAATTGTGATTATCATTTTGAGGAAAAAAAATTTAAATTTATCACATTAAAGTAAAAGATGTTTTTCCATTAGTGTGATGTTAGTTTGATAGTTAATTAGATAAAAACTTTAAATGCAAATTCATATATTTTAGTTTCAGCAGGAAAGTAATAATGTCTATATGTTTGCCAGTAAACCACAATTTAAGTTGCTTTATAAAGTAGATCATGGGCACTAATTGTGTTGTAAAAATGCTTACTAATCCTTTATTTATTATCCATTGGATAGATAGAATATTGCTTTTTGCTGTTCAAAATTAAAAGAAAAAATTAAAACCTCTAGTTATAATTTTTTAAATAAATAAATAAAAGGCTATATTATGAAAACAATCCCTAGTATCTCATCTATTTAAATCTTTTATTATTATAATCATGAAGCAATATCATTTTTAATACAAATACAGAAGCTATTCATTGAGCTATAAATTGGAAGCAATAGCTTAAATTAAATAATTGCTACAACTTCTAGGCATTTATTCCCTAAAACTTTTTAAGTCTCCTAAAAATACTGGACTTATAAAATTAAAAAAAAAATCTGATTAAATTAGAAAATTGACAGATATATATACATACATATATATCTGCAACTGATCTTTGTTTTTTTTTTATTCGGTTTCAATATCTCTGTATATAATAGTGTTTATACTTATATGAATCAGTAAACAAGAATTTGACTTTAAGATAGTTATGAGGAATTCTTGTCATGAGAAATCTTTATAATCCTTTGTTTATATAATCTTAAAATACATTTCATTCTGTTCTTGAATGTAGCATTAAATGTTTTTTTATATATATTTTTAACAAATTTGTCAAATTTGCCTTTAATTTTTTATTGTTTTAAGTTTAGAAGTTTTACTTATATATATATTGCTGGAAAGTCTAGTACTGTTTTTGTACTCCTGTTTAGTAATTTTTGCCTTTTTATTCTCTCTTATCCCCATGTAAAGAATCTTATCTGTATTTATTACTATTCTTAACTGAATTTTATACAGATAAAACATTTATTATAATTTTGTTGCTTTAGCTATACAACATAATTATTTCTAAAAGCATTTATATGATGTAGAAATTTTTGCTAGCAATTTGTCTTAAGCATTTTATTTATATATGGAATGTCAAAATTTGTATAGTCAATATAAATTTCCATATGAATTAGTAATTTTTTAAGATGGGATTTTTAATTCCCCTGTCCTAATCCAATAAGAATTTTGTTTGAAAATTTTTATATGTAACCTGTGTAAAAGTTGTCAATGTAAAATGTCTTCTTGTTAGTATTGTATAGTTGCTTATTCTTGAATTTCAGTAGTGCTGCATATTGGTTTTAAATGCATATTGCTGAAATAACTATTGTGCCAAAATGCTGCATTGTTCCTTATGTTATTGGTCTAGTTTTGATGTTCAAAGATTTTTTAAAAATGTATGTTATTGTTTTTTGCGTTCCTGTATTTAAGTTTTATTGTAAGATTAGATTTGATTCTTGTCTGTTATTTAGATGTCTAATTTATAATTTTATAATTTTTCTTACCAGCTAAGTAACAAAAATTTGTATCAATTGATATTCAGTAACTTTTTATATTTTCTATTGTATGCATATTTATTGCATCTGATAACTGAATAAGGCAGTCTTATAAAGATACAAGATATTTATCATTTTATTTCTGTAATTTTATCTAAATGTTACAGTTTCTATTTTAAATGTCTTTATTCCTATAGTACTGTTAAGAAAACTTCTAGTATGTACATTTAGAATTTTGGCTATTTTTTTATTGAAATATTAATGGCAATGTCAAAATAAAATTCTATCCTTATTATCCATTTTTTTAAACATGAACATTTTCTGGTAATCTCTGATTTTTGGAACCTTTAGAAAATGTGATATACATATATATATATATTTGTATCTGTTGTTTGTTCTGAAACTACTCAAACAATCACTCAAAAATATAAGACCTATTTTAATTTGTATGTATGTTATAAACCTGCTAAATGTACTAATAGATGTATATTTCAGTGTGTAATCAAAAAATATTTTACCAAGCATTAAATTTATATTTGAAATAGATTTTTTCTAAGCAAAAAATAACTGTCCCGTAGATCCTGTGCCTTTAAAATAGAAATGTTATTCTAGACTCTATATTTATTGAATGTAGAAAATAATATATAATACTTTAATAAATGCTCTTGTGTTCCTATGCTTGTCTTGAAATCATTTCTGAAATTTTAATCTATCAAAACAATAGCTGAAAAATAAATGAATGACATTACCAAATTAATTGTAATACACTAGTTAAAATGAAATCTTAAATAATCAGAAAATATACATATATGTATGATAAGACATTGACTGTTAGATTTTCAGATAAATTTAAGTGAAAACTTGTTTATAAGATTTGGTAAGAAATTACTTACAGGAAATGAACCATATCTCAGAATATTGCCTGACTACTGTATTCTCTTAACATAAGGTTTTTAACAATTATGAGACATAAACATATATATATTTGTATCTGTTGTTTGTTCTGAAACTACTCAAACAATCACTCAAAAATATAAGACCTATTTTAATTTGTATGTATGTTATAAACCTGCTAAATGTACTAATAGATGTATATTTCAGTGTGTAATCAAAAAATATTTTACCAAGCATTAAATTTATATTTGAAATAGATTTTTTCTAAGCAAAAAATAACTGTCCCGTAGATCCTGTGCCTTTAAAATAGAAATGTTATTCTAGACTCTATATTTATTGAATGTAGAAAATAATATATAATACTTTAATAAATGCTCTTGTGTTCCTATGCTTGTCTTGAAATCATTTCTGAAATTTTAATCTATCAAAACAATAGCTGAAAAATAAATGAATGACATTACCAAATTAATTGTAATACACTAGTTAAAATGAAATCTTAAATAATCAGAAAATATACATATATGTATGATAAGACATTGACTGTTAGATTTTCAGATAAATTTAAGTGAAAACTTGTTTATAAGATTTGGTAAGAAATTACTTACAGGAAATGAACCATATCTCAGAATATTGCCTGACTACTGTATTCTCTTAACATAAGGTTTTTAACAATTATGAGACATAAACATTAACAGTTTATGAGATTGAGAGTCATCATTCTCATTGATTACCTAACTTTTTGCTTTGTGGTTCTCTCTCTCTTTTTAAATATTTTCTTAAGTGAAGATATTAAAACACTGGGGAGCACTCTTTTATATTAGTAATACTTTTTTATCATTCTGAATAATCTATATAAAAGTCAATTAATCATTTATATATATTTGTATATCAGTTTATACAAATCCACACTGTTTGTCAAAGAGTCACTGAAATTTCAGCAGAACTTCTTTAATGCCATCAAATGATTACTGTTGATATTTAAACATCTATACTCTATATAACATAAAATTTCAATGTAACTGATTTTAATTTTCTTAATCGATGATGTATTACTTAAGCTCTTTGAAAAAAATCTATCTTCACAAATACTTTTCTTCATCTTAAAAGTATTGTATATATTTATACTTCCAAAGACCTTCAAATTGATATATAGTTTATTAAAATCGAACAAATGATTTAAAAGTTATAAATATTTTAAGACTTTTTCAGTAGAATGTCAATATGTGATTCAGCTTCTGCAAACCCAATTAAAATATATATATAAAAAAATTATTTAAAAAAATTGAGTATATAAGCATCACTTTAATATTTTAATATTTTTTCCTATTCTCTTTTAAGAGTCCTACAGTTAAATTTTGATTTAGTGGTTAAAAAATTATTAATTTTTGAGTTTTTTGATATGAGGTTTCTCTTAATGACTAAACTTAAATCTACTAAACACTATGATTTATCTACAGCTTTTTTCATCTGAGTTATACAATTTTTCAGGTTGTTTAATATCATTTGATTTCACTACAAATAGGTATTAGTTTAAGAAAAATTCAACAAGTGGATAAAAATTTATAAACTTCCAAAACATATTCCATTTATGTCTACCATATAAATAAGCTCTAATTTGCTTTTTTTTTTTTAATGTCTGCAATTAATTATGTCCAATAACATTTTTATTCTCCCTTAAATTTGTTTTAGTTTTATCTCATTATCTTTTTTAATTATTTTATCCTAAATCACCGTTAATTATTAAATACATTTGTAATTTTAATTTGTTTTCACTTACGAATACCTTAATTCTATATTTTCATTTCATTACCGTCTGTACTTAATTTTTATTTCTATTACAACATTCCTATGCATTTTAATAACTCTTATTTCAATTACTTCAAATTCATTTTAGTTATGACATCATCTAAGTACAGTAGAATTTTAATTATCAAAGCTAATTGGGAACACTGGTACCTCAGGTATCGGAAATCAATAGAAACTATATATTTATTTATATTTTTTCAGTAAATTCTTTTTAACACCACATACTAAATTAAACAATGAAAAATGCATTTTCAAAAATAACACAAATCGTAAGAAAATATTTTATTATTTAAATAAAATATTTTCTTACGATTTGTGTTATTTTTGAAAATGCATTTTTCATTGTTAATTTCTTTGTAAATTTAAAAGACATTAATTCCAGTGGCACCTGGTGGACCTACATGGTCACTGGAAACAAAGCATTGTTTTCAGTTGACTTCTCAGAGTGCAATGTTTCTTGGTTAAGTGTTTAGGAGATAAAAGAGACATGGACAATGAATTTAAACAAAATATTCTTTTATGTGGCTCATTCAGAAAAAAAAATATATCAGGCCTCGTTATTTCAGACTTTAATTCTAAAATTAAAATTTACATGCATCCATTAGCTTAAATTAACTTGTAATGCCAATTATTTTAAGAAATTGAATCATTTTAATTTACCCTGATATTTCCATAATTTTTTTCCTTAGAGCTATATTTTAATAGATAGAAACCTTTTATGAAACTATTGATTACTGTATTTGATAACACTATGCATTATATATATCGATATCCAGAAACAAAATCAATTTGGTTAATAGAAATCTCAATTAATAAAAGCTTAGATAATCACAGTTTTACTGTATGATTAAAATTTGTTTGCAGCTGTCTGTACACATTGACTTTTAGGTATTAATTAAAAGCTACCCAAAATGTCAATTCTTTTAGTTTAAATGCACATTTTTCTGTGTAAGTAATTTCTGTTCATGAAAATTATGGATGAAAACAAGCCATGGAATTTGTTAAATGTTATTACATCACAACTAAATTATTTTAGGACAGCTAGCAAGATTCTAGTAATTTTTCTGGTGAATTAATTCTATATGCATTTTGTATTAACATATAATTTAAGTTTTTATTCATGCCCGCTATTTTATACAATATTTCAGAAATGGGACATTAAAGAAAATCGCTGTGTATAAGCATAATTTTTTTTATCCAATCGTATTTTAATTTAGAAAAACATTTGTTTATTTCTATCCCAATCTTCTAAATGTACTTTTCCTTTGCTATATCTCTGCATTCTGAGGTATTTCATTCATTGCTAATTTCTTTAAAATTAAGTGAAATTCTTTACAAATTGCATACAGTGAAGGTTAGAATTTATGTAGTTTTATTGTTTAGTGAACATAAATACTTAAGAATTATATAGGGTATAGCTTAAGAATTATCCTAAGTGCTACAATAAAACCTCAAAAGAGAAAACCTATGTTTAAAGGGACACTTAAGCAATCTCCAGTTCCAATATTTCCATTTGTAATGTATTTTACTTCAAAATATTGAGGATATTCTAAATAGCAAGCATTCATTTTGTCTGAAAAAATATCAACTAATTTTAATTAAGACTGTCATACTTATTCAAAATGAAAACCCACTGTACACTTTTCATGGTCTCAACAGTAAATAAAATGAACTCTTACATATGTGGCTTTCTCGGTTAGTTTTCTCTTTTTTTACTT
>CM063506.1:64739940-64839940 GCA_032207245.1 Pardosa pseudoannulata | reverse complement strand
AAAATATAAATAAATATAATAATAATTATTTCTTACTTCAAATAATTTTAGAGGTAGGAATAATAAATTAAAATATTTGTATTGAACACATTGTGTACGGGTACATTTCGCATTGAAATTGTACCGGAAGCGGGCGTTTTGTGCGTAAATTTAGTTAATTAAATCTCAATAGATCGAAAATTATTTGATTTTTTAATCAACTTTTCGTATTTTATATTGAAATATATAAACAAATATATTAATTGAAATATATAAATTACAGCCATAAGATTTTTGTAAACAAAAAATATTTTTTTTAGCGGATAATTTTATAATAGTATCGTAAATATGAAAAATCTAATAGAAATACTAGTATATAGTTTTAATTTTTTCGAATTATGTTGTATATAAACATTTTATGCATTATAAATAAAATAATATATATATATATATATATATATATATATATATATATATATATATATAAATATACATATATATATATTTTCACAAGGATAAATAAAAAGTTAATTTTAAATCTAAATTGATTTTTTTAATCAACTTTCCCGTTCTGTGGTTCCACATCGACTGATATGAAAACTAATTTTTATTTGTTTCAGTTTTTCCAAAATCTATGTAGTAGACAAAAACATTCGGCTTTGTTTTCCTGTATATACCGTTATTTTTGTACCCATAAACAAACCATGTGTTACACTAATCTTTACTGGTGCGTGACCCGCACTCAAGTATCAGTCGTCAGAAAAAGTAGCAGTACGTGACCCACATACATAGTGTTAAGGAGCAAACTTTAGCTAAAGTTACAAACAGCGAAAACAGTGCTCCGACACTAATCGCGAAAAAAATTATCAACCTTGGCGTGAAAATTATCAACCAAGTTGGCGTGAAAATATTTATCGCCAATGATGATCAAGATTTTCACGACATTGTTTAAGACTTCATTTAACAACATTAACTGGAACGATAGTTCAAAATTGAATCGAAAATCCCCTATATAATAATAGCCTAAGTTATCTGTCCGTCTGTCTTCAAATTTATGAAGCGGTTGGACCTGGAATGGATAGAGGCATTCATTTGATTCTTGATGAGTTAAGGTTAGCAAAACTAAGTCGTTTAATGCCATTATTTCAAGGCCTATTTTCCCCGGTTAAGAGCAGGAGATTAAATTCATCAATTTATTACATTATAAGTAGATGAAAATAACTTCTTTTCTAGCATTATAACGTCATTCCTTTAACCATCTCATTTTATCATTTCTTATTTTAAATTATTTATAGATCATCTGCATTATTTTCATACGTTTTATCAATGAACTTAGATATTACGTAAATAATTTTCTTTTATATTTGGCTTAAATAATAGATAAGGTACATATGTGATAATTTTAAATTTATATTGCAGTTTAAGGTCTTTAACTTTTATTTATAAGACATAGAACAATGTGAAAATTTTTAAATAAGTAACAAACTTAAACTTATAATACAAAAATAAATATATATTCAATTACTTGGATAAATTCAAACATTAACTCACTCGTTTACGAGTGGGTCATTGCAGACTCACCCATGCCCATCTCTTGCTGGGTGAAGCCTCTCCACAGTGTGCGTATTGCAAGACACCTTACACAGTCGCACATATTTTAACCTCTTGTATTTGTTTAAAATCAATGTACATAAAATTTTTTGATAATCCATCGCCGAATCTTAATTTAATCATCGGGGAAACTCCACATCCAAACTTGTTCCCCTTTCTTCGTCAAACTGGTTTTTATACCGAAATATGATTTTTGATTGTGTTTAATTTTTCTAATTTTCAATTTTTAATCTTTCAATTTTCAATTCACTCAATTTTCAATTCTTGTTAATCTGTATATAACTCAATTTTTTTTCGTGTTTTTTGTTGAATGTTTTATCTTTTTAGTTCCTTTAATCTGTTTTAGAACCTGTTTTTTTTTTTAATTTTTTTTTAAATCTAAAATTCGTTTTTAGTTTATTTCTTCATCTTGTTTGGCGCAGTTTGTCCCTAGAGGATTTAGCGCCATTAAGCTTCAATCAACCAACCAACCAAACATTAACTATGGTATTATATATATTCTGTAGTAAAAAAATTCGTCGAAATGTTTACGTTTTTTCTCTGTTCGCCTTCTCTTTACCTTTTTTTTAATGCATAGCGTAAATATATCTGGTAATTCCATATAATAATAGCCTAAGTTATCTGTCCATCTGTCCTCGAATTCATGAAGTAGTTGGACCTGGAATGGATAGAGGCATCCACATTGGATTTTTCATGAGCTAGGGTTAGCAAAATTCAAAGCAAGTAAAGTTTATCTTCTCCTAAACTATCGATCCGATTCTTTCTAAAATAAATTGGTATAAATATTCTTCATGTCACAACAAAAAATACTGTCGTCTTTAAAACGTTCGAAATCCACCCCTTTATCCCTTTTCGAGCGATGCCCTATTTTTCCCGGTTAAGAGCAGGCGATTAAAATTATCAATTTATCACATGATAAACAGATAAAAATAGCATTTTTCTCTAGCATTATGACGTCATTCCTTTAACCATCTCATTTAATCATTTCTTATTTTAAATTATTGAAATATCGTCTGCATTATTTTTATTTGTTTTATCACTGAACTTAGATATGACGTAAATAATTTTCTTTTATATTTGGCTTAAATAATAGATTAGGTATATATATATAATAATTTTAAATTTAATCTTCGATTATTTTTTGTTACAAGACAATTCTCAGTCAAAAAACAAACCCTTTTTTTACCTGCCTCAAAGGGTACTTTACAATTCTGGAAAATTAAAAATTTTACTGATCTCGTCATATGACGGACTATAAACTAGTTATTAAATAATTATATTAAGTTAAAGAAATATCAAAATTGCTAAACATTTTTTCTAAACTTCCCCTGCTGCAAGATTAGGACACGACATACAGTTTAAGAAACTGCTTTACACTAGGTGAACTCTAATAAGGTACGCGAGTTTGGACTGGTTAACCCATATTGGACCGCTGTCCTATAAACAGGACAGCAAATAAAATTCCATTTAACAATAAAGTTGTAGATATCTTCTGAGTGGATTTTATATTAACACCTTTAAAATAGACACACTTTAGCATAACACACACAAAAAAAAAACTAAGAAATCAAATTATATTGTATTGTAAAATTTATTTTCAGCAACCCCTTAAAAATTGTCACTTTTTAATCTTTAATTTTATATTCATTATTATTTTTTTTTAAACTGTGGAGGTTACTTGTAGGTTAAAAAAAGAACTAATAATGTAGCTGTTTCTTCAAAAAAATATATTTTACGCGTGTATTTTGTAAGTATAAAAAAGATATTTTGGAAGGCACATTTGCAAGATATTCATAAAAAGTATACGTATAAAATTTGGATATAAATTATGAATGTTATCATCCTACAAAGGATATCCTTTTTTCTATTATTCCTTATCAAAAATGCCAGTTCAAGAACTGCAAGAGAAAACCAAGAGCAGTGTGCTTAAAATGTAATGTTGGACTTTGCATTGACTGTTCCCACAAATTTCACCTATGAATCAGCCTAATGCAACGAAAGTGGTATTTGTTAAATTTTAGTAATGTATTGGACCGTTGTCCTATTTATAGGACAGCTAATTACTTAAAAAATTTAAAATATTTTTTCAAAATATTTGTTTTATATGATTACTTACACCATATTAATGATATGGATGAAGGTTTAATAACATACAGAAATATTTAGTTGGTGTGGTACAATATGGGTTAAACAGTCTTGGCACAACCTAAGTGCTCCTATTAGGCTAAAATATCGCCGAGAAGGCTACATTAACCATTGCGCTTGCGCATTGTTCAGATTTAAACTAGCGAATTTTAAAAAGGAGTAAAAAATGTATTTTGCGAGTTCATGAAAAATCACTACACTGACAGCGTATTTATCTGTGGATATTGAAAAAAAAAATGCCAAAAATAAAATTAGACTTACCCTTTCTGGGCGCAATACATTTATTAAAAAACAACAACATAGTTTTAATTAAAGTTAGAACAAAACCAGTTAAACTGATCACGAGCTTTCAGAGCAAAATGCATTGATCTCTACATATCCTCGCGTGGAAGGTTGGCTGAATAGGTCGGGTGCTGGAGCACCTTAGTTCGCAGGTTCGAATCCCGCTTCTACCGTAGATGCTAGAAGCCGTTCGGATCGGCTTTAAGCAGTAGTTCCTAAATTTCAACGGGGGTAGTAATGAAAAAAAATACCACACGAGTGTTTTAAGTATTTGTTTAATGCAAAGAAATTTCTTTCTATGGATATTGAAAAAGCGGTTTTTAATTTTCCTTGTTAGTTATATTTCATATCTCAATGAAATATTAATGCATTACATTTTCAGACACATTTCAGTGGACTGAAAGTCTGCTGTCACCTTAAGATAAGTATTTTAAACAATTAACTAGTGTGAACGATTCTTGTAAGTATTTACGCATTTATGTTTATCCCTCATGCAGAAAAACAATAGTAGCTCGAAGCAGCTCCAAGCAAAAGCTAAACATATCAATTCACACACCATCTCCAAAATCGGATTCATCTTTGCGTAGGAATAGCACTATCTTAAACTGTGTGTCACATAACGTCACGTTGGCTCAATAAGAAGAAAAAAAAAGGAGGAAAAACCCGAATAAATAGTGCAATAGAGAGGCTCTAGGGAAAAAAAGTTCAGTTTGAGAAAATACTTTTATTGTGGTGACGGAAATATAAAAATTCCACGATCAAATATGCCACAGACGTTAAAACTTACACACGCGTTTAAATTGAAGTTTATCTACCCAAAATTACAGTAACTTAATTCTCAATTTATTAGCTATAATAAATAATTGATAAATTTTCAAGGAAGATGGCTGATATGGAACGCTATCAATTCTCATAAAATAAAAATACTTATGGTTTAAAAAAGCTGAAATTATTAGAAATAAGTTCGACTACCGAAAATACGAAAGGGCAGTCTATATCCCAGCTGTTCCGTGAAAAGTAACAATATTTTTTCATCAGTTTTAAACAAGGTATGTATCTGTTTGATTCACATAATATTTATGTTTCATTTAAAGCCTATTTTTATTAATTTCTATTCTCGTAAAAAGTTGTCCGTAATTGTAGTGTTATAATTTTCAGTCGATCCTGCTCAAAAATGCATTTATCTCTAATAGAAAAAAAAAAGCAATCTTAGTATCTTGAACCAATACTGTTCGTCCAAGATAGTTGTCCTCCGAGGTTATCATTTTTCGACGACGGACGAAAATAATCAAGAGCTTGTTTTATCCCAGCTGCTATTTCTAAATGCGTTTTATATTAAGTGAATTTTATAAAGATAAAATATAAGATATTAAAGTATCCTTATCGTAAAAATCATTAACGCATTGTAAGCGGGACATGTACTAGTACGTTTTCTGACGATTGATCTTGAGCTCGGATCAAGTACTAGTACGGGTTAGTGTAACAGCATTGTTTGTTAGTGGGTACAAAAATAACGGTATATACAGGAAAACGAAGCCGAATGTGCTTGCCTGCTACAGAGATTCTGGAAAATTTTATACAAATAAAAACTAGTTTTTACATCAGTCAATGCGGAACCACAGAACGGAAAGGTTCATTAAAAAAATCTATTTAGATAATTAACTTTTTATTTATCCTTGTGAAAATGATATTATATATATATATATATATGTATATTTATATATTATATCTATATTTTTATTTATTTATATATTTGTTTATATATTCCAATATAAAATACGAAAAGTTGGTTAAAAAATTAAATAATTTTCGATCTATTGCGATTTAACTGAATAACTAAATTGACGCTCAAAACGCCCGCTCCCGGCACAATTTTGCTGCAAATGTACCCGTACACAAAGTGTTAAATAATTTTTTTATCATTGTTGTTTATTGTCATTGAGGGCCCAATTTATATCTCTGAGGCCCCGGGGAGCAAAGCCTCATATGGGGGCCCCATACATCTTACCTTTCTCTAACTCAAGAGTGACTTTATTTTATAAGCTTCTATGTCAGTTTAAATATTCATGACAGGTATACATAACCTAAACGTTTTGTGTATCTAATGAAATGAAATAATTTTTTTTTAAATTTAGAATTCCATTAAACAAACTTCAGACATATTATGCCGAACGATTGCCGATTGGTTAGGGTACTGGCCTGCGGTACCGGAGTTCGTAGGTTCGAATCCCCTTTGGGGCAGGGATATCAGTAGCTGTTCGGAATCGGGTTTAAACTGTAGGTCCCGTTCTCATTAGCCCTCGTGTTTCAAAAAGTAAACCGTAGCTTTCCAAGCCAAAGCCAAAAAAACCAATCAAATATATTACAGTTGTCTATGCAATCTAAGTACAGTATCTGACTTTAACGATAAAACTGTGATATTCTTGAATCAAACTCAGAATACCTGTAACATTTTTTAAAAGAAAAAGTACTGGTTTAAATTAATAAAAATTACCATTTTAAGTAAAGTATCATGTGCGACTTTGTTCTACAAAATTCCAAAAATTAAATACTTTTATTCTTAAATTAGCAAATTTAAAACTGCCTGTTCATTCTTAAATTTTAAAGAGAGAAAAAAATAGATATCAGATGCTTTTGGATAAATATATTTTCTCTAATTTATTAACTACTTCAAAAGGGAAAAAAGTGGTTAAGATTTTTTTCCCTCTCAGAAGAGATGAATTTGTAAATTGGTGTCTTCAAACTATACTAATTTCAAACATATTACAGATGTCTGTGCAATCTAAGTACAGTATCTGACTTTAACGATAAAACTGTGATATTCTTAACTCAAACTTAGAATACCTGTAACATTTTTTAAAGGAAAAAGAACTGGATTAAATTAATAAAAATTACCATTTTAAGTAAACTATCATGAGATACTTTGTTTTACAAAATTTGGAAAAAAAGTAGTTAAGATTTTTTTCCCTCTCAGAAAAGATGAATTTGTAAATTGGTGTCACTAGACTAAACTAACTTCAAACATATTACAGATGTCTGTGCAATCTAAGTACAGTATATGACTTTAACGATAAAACTGTGATATTCTTAACTCAAACTCAGAATACCTGTAACATTTTTTAAAGGAAAAAGAACTGGATTAAATTAATAAAAATTACCATTTTAAGTAAACTATTATGTGAGACTTTGTTTTACAAAATTCCAAAAATTAAATACTTTTATTCTTAAATTACCAATTTTAAAACTTCCTGTTCATTCTTAAATCTTAAAGAGAGAAAAAAATAGATATCAGATGCTTTTGGAAAAATATATTTTCTCTAATTTATTAACTACTTCAAAAGGGAAAAAAGTAGTTAGGATTTTTCCCTCTTCGAAGAGATGAATTTGTAAATTGGTGTCTTTAAACTAAACTAACTTCAAACATATTACAGATGTCTGTGCAATCTAAGTACAGTATCTGACTTTAACGATAAAACTGTGATATTCTTAACTCAAACTCAGAATACCTGTAACATTTTTTTAAGGAAAAAGGACTATTTAAATTAATAAAATTGACCATTTTAAGTAAACTATCATGAGATACTTTGTTTTACAAAATTTGGGAAAAAAGTAGTTAAGATTTTTTTCCCTCTCAGAAGAGATGAATTTGTAAATTGGTGTCACTGATGATATTCAAACATAACAGATGTCTAGAATCTAATATAAAATTTAACGATAAAACTGTGATATTTTTCAAATCAGATAGTACATTTTTAAGGAAAAAGAACTGGATTAAATTAATAAAAATTACCATTTTGTACTATTTTGAGACTTTGTTTACAAAATTCCAAAAATTAAATACTTTTATCTTAAATTACCATTTTAAAACTTCCTGTCATTCTAATCTTAAAGAGAGATAGATATCAGATGCTTTTTTTATTTTTAATTATTAATCTTCAAAAGGGGTGTAGGATTTTTTCCCTCTTCGAAGAGATGAATTTGTAAATTGGTGTCTTTACTAAACTAACTTCAAAATATTACAGAGTCTTTAATCTAAGTACAGTATCTGACTTTAGATGAAAAACTTTTTTCTTACTCAAACTCAGAATATGTCATTTTTTAGGAAAAAGGACTTAAATTAATAAAATTCCTTTTCTATATACTTTGTTTTCAAAATTTTGGGAAAAAAGTAGTTAGATTTTTTTCTCTCAAAGAGATTTTTGTAAATTTTTAGATATTTTGTATTTCTCTTGATAATATACACTTTAAAAGTTAACATTGCTTCTATTTTTTTAGAATGCTTCTTTTGACTTAAAATTAGAATAAATTTTAATTTCTGATTTTTCCTATGTTTGTCTTCATTCAAGTTTCTATTTCTTAATGTATTTTTTAAATTAGTGTCTAATTGATTTTAGCCGTAAATCCCCTTTTTTTTTTTGCTTCTGCATTCAAGCTTAGATGTTTTTCTTCAAAGTCCTGTTATCTTTCTTTAGGTTAGAAAGTCTTTTAAATTTTTAGAATACTTTTTTTCGAATAGATTAAAATTAGGATTTTAGCTGCGTTCCCCTTTTTTATGTTTGCTACTTGCGAATGCGGTTGTAGATTTCTTTCTCTTCAAAGTCCGTAAGTATCGTCTCTTTTTTACTTTTAAATTTCTGATAGAAATAACTCAATGTTAGGATTTTAGCTGCGTTCCCCTTTTTTATGTTTGCTTCTTGCGAATGAAATTGCAGATTCCTTTCTCTTCAAAGTCCGTAAGTATCGTCTCTTTTTTACTTTTAAATTTCTGATAGAAATAACTCAATGTTAGGATTTTAGCTGCGTTCCCCTTTTTTATGTTTGCTTCTTGCGAATGCGGTTGTAGATTTCTTTCTCTTCAAAGTCCGTAAGTATCGTCTCTTTTTTAGAATACTTTTAAATTTCTGATAGAAATTACTCAATGTTAGGATTTTAGCTGTATTCCCCTTTTTTATGTTTGCTTCTTGCGAATGCGGTTGTAGATTTCTTTCTCTTCAAAGTCCGTAAGTATCGTCTCTTTTTTAGAATACTTTTAAATTTCTGATAGAAATAACTCAATGTTAGGATTTTAGCTGCGTTCCCCTTTTTTATGTTTGCTTCTTGCGAATGAAATTGCAGATTTCTTTCTCTTCAAAGTCCGTAAGTATTGTCTCTTTTTTATAATACTTTTAAATTTCTGATAGAAATAACTCAATGTTAGGATTTTAGCTGCGTTCCCCTTTTTTATGTTTGCTTCTTGCGAATGAAATTGCAGATTTCTTTCTCTTCAAAGTCCGTAAGTATCGTCTCTTTTTTAGAATACTTTTAAATTTCTGATAGAAATAACTCAATGTTAGGATTTTAGCTGCGTTCCCCTTTTTTATGTTTGCTTCTTGCGAATGAAATTGCAGATTTCTTTCTCTTCAAAGTCCGTAAGTATTGTCTCTTTTTTATAATACTTTTAAATTTCTGATAGAAATAACTCAATTTTAGGATTTTAGCTGTATTCCCCTTTTTTATGTTTGCTTTTTGCGAATGCGGTTGTAGATTTCTTTCTCTTCAAAGTCCGTAAGTATCGTCTCTTTTTTAGAATACTTTTAAATTTCTGATAGAAATAACTCAATGTTAGGATTTTAGCTGCGTTCCCCTTTTTTATATTTGCTTCTTGCGAATGAAATTGCAGATTTCTTTCTCTTCAAAGTCCGTAAGTATTGTCTCTTTTTTATAATACTTTTAAATTTCTCATAGAAATAACTCAATTTTAGGATTTTAGCTGTATTCCCTTTTTTTATGTTTGCTTCTTGCGAATGCGGTTGTAGATTTCTTTCTCTTCAAAGTCCGTAAGTATCGTCTCTTTTTTAGAATACTTTTAAATTTCTGATAGAAATAACTCAATGTTAGGATTTTAGCTGCGTTCCCCTTTTTTATGTTTGCTTCTTGCGAATGAAATTGCAGATTTCTTTCTCTTCAAAGTCCGTAAGTATTGTCTCTTTTTTATAATACTTTTAAATTTCTGATAGAAATAACTCAATGTTAGGATTTTAGCTGTATTCCCCTTTTTTATGTTTGCTTCTTGCGAATGCGGTTGTAGATTTCTTTCTCTTCAAAGTCCGTAAGTATCGTCTCTTTTTTATAATACTTTTAAATTTCTGATAGAAATTACTCAATGTTAGGATTTTAGCTGTATTCCCCTTTTTTAAATTTGCTTCTTGCGAATGCGGTTGTAGTCCGTAAGTACCATCTCTTTTTTACTTTTAAATTTCTGATAGAAATAACTCAATGTTAGGAATTTAGGTGCGTTCCCCTTTTTTATGTTTGCTTCTTGCGAATGAAATTGCAGATTTCTTTCTCTTCAAAGTCCGTAAGTATCGTCTCTTTTTTATAATACTTTTAAATTTCTGATAGAAATAACTCAATGTTAGGATTTTAGCTGTATTCCCCTTTTTTATGTTTGCTTCTTGCGAATGAAATTGCAGATTCCTTTCTCTTCAAAGTCCGTAAGTATCGTCTCTTTTTTACTTTTAAATTTCTGATAGAAATAACTCAATGTTAGGATTTTAGCTGTATTCCCCTTTTTTATGTTTGCTTCTTGCGAATGAAATTGCAGATTTCTTTCTCTTCAAAGTCCGTAAGTATCGTCTCTTTTTCAGAATACTTTAATACTTTTAAATTTCTGTTAGAAATAACTCAATGTTAGGATTTTAGCTGTATTCCCCTTTTTTATGTTTGCTTCTTGCGAATGCGGTTGTAGATTTCTTTCTCTTCAAAGTCCGTAAGTACCATCTCTTTTTTACTTTTAAATTTCTGATAGAAATAACTCAATGTTAGGAATTTAGGTGCGTTCCCCTTTTTTATGTTTGCTTCTTGCGAATGAAATTGCAGATTTCTTTCTCTTCAAAGTCCGTAAGTATCGTCTCTTTTTTAGAATACTTTTAAATTTCTGTTAGAAATAACTCAATGTTAGGATTTTAGTTGTATTCCCCTTTTTTATGTCTGCTTCTTGCAAATGCGGTTGTAGATTTCTTACTCTTCAAAGTCCGTAAGTACCATCTCTTTTTTAGAATACTTTTAAATCTTTGATAAAAATAACTCAAAGTTAGGATTAAAAGAATTTGAAAGGATTTAGTGGAAATATTATCAATAAATTATTAACTGAATTAGAGTGCCTTATGCATAAAATAGTTAATCTAAATCTTCAAATTTTTAATTTTATAGCAAATCTAATGATCTGATTTTCAAGTATTCTTGAAATTTTGGATTTAGGTTTCTTTTTTTATTGAAATACTTTAAGTTTTCTATGAAATAGCTCCGTAATAAATGCGCTAAAGTCGAAATCGTTGATTTAATTCAAGAAATTTTGTCTTATTATTGTAACAAAGCCGATACTACAATTATTATATCATGTATTTTTGCAGTTTTATTTTAGCCTATTTCTCAAATACTTTAAATTTTTATAGAAAATTTTTAATAAAAAAAAAAAATTTAAATTAAAAAGGTCTTGAAATTATTACTGTTTTCTCAATAGCTAGCTTAAATTCACTCTTCTCAAATTAGAATGGTAAATGTATTATTAAAACTATTCAATAGATCTAATATTAAATATATAAGACAAATTAATAAATCATATTAAAATTATGCAGAAGATGGCGAAAAAAATCAATACAGTAAACACATAAAAATTAATAATAAAAAAAATAAAATTGGATTCGAAAAAAAAAGTACCATCATGATAAGTTGGATCCACTAATAATTAAATATATGTACAAAACAATTAAGATTTCTTGAATATTATTTAATAAATTACTCACATCAGGCTATCAAGATGCTGGAAATTTGCACAATTAGTTTTCTTAATATTTTGACCAGCAATCAAGCTCCTTGATAAGTAGCCATTTTCAAAATTTAAATTTTTTAGCCGCAATGAAAAAGTATTTAAAAGGTATGCAAAGATATAAAATTTTTTTTAGTGAAATTATATTAATTGATGTTATTTAAAGTTCTTCGTCCTTTAATTTTTTCCAGAAAAATTTGAATTGTCGATGATTTTTTGCATTTAATGTAATTTTACAATGTATTGCACTGTTTTCATAACATATATTTTAAATATTTAACGAGATGTTCTCGGTGAATTATGCAGTGAATCGGTATAATTGTGAATTGAGAAGCATCTCTTAAAATCCAATAGAGACTTTTTACCAGCATTGATGGAACTCCATCAGTTGTAATAATGTTTAAAATTAAAAAAAAAATAAAATCGGTACATTTATAGCTACAAATAATTAAAGACAATTAAAGTTATTAGAAAAATTTAGTTTTTTTATAAGCAAATATTCGAAGCATATTAAAACAATAGAATTAAGTAAATACAACAGAATAATTATTTTATAATAAACATCAATGGCTTCCTGTAAAATTCACACTACAAAATGTTTCGATTATATACTACAAAAGATAAAGAAAAATAAAATTTTAAATATAAATATTGTTGTCTTTTGATAAGCTGGACTTTCGATAATGTAGAATGGTTAAAATTAAAGCAAGAAATTAATGAAATAAATTTTTTATTAAAAAATATTACATATATTTATCTAATAGAAAATTGGGACAAAGACCAGAGAAGTCATAAATTATTTTAAAATAAGAGATGGATGTCCTCAGTTATATGTCTTCTCTGGAATATTAAATAAAATAAATCATTTTGAAGAAAGACACTGTAAATTTGGTTACGTATGCAGATGATTTTCATTGATCTTCTCAGCTAATTAAATAACATTGAAGATTTAGGAAATGATTTAATAGAAGAATTTGTACGTATTACAAAACAGCTAAACTTAAAAATTTCAGTCAAAAAAAATCAAGCAATTAACTTTGGAAGAGTATGAGCAAAAAATATATTTTAAAAATAAATAACAAGAATATTAAATTTGTAAAGCACTTAAAATATTTGGGTATAATTTGATAGAGGGATAACTTTTCAGCAACATTTAAAGTACTTGAAACAGATATCAGTAAATTAATAATAAATACTAATAGACTCGGTAATGCATATTGCATAAAGTCAAGTATAATTATTGATAGATAAATTTTCAACATTTAAAGTACTTAACAGAAATCAGTAGATTAATAAAAAATACTAATAGACTCGGTAATGCATACAATAAAGTCAAGTATTAAAACCTAGTATATCACAGTAGTAAGAAAATTTTTTATATGGAATAGAGGCTTTATGGCTTCTTAATAGTAATGGAGTTAATAAACTATACTCAATACAAAAAAATCTCTGATAAATATCCTGCACAATAATCAACAAATTACTTAAATTACATTAACTGATTTAGATTAAGTCCATATAATATAAAAAATTAAAAATATTTCTATCAAAATTTCAAAAATGTTAAAGTCTTTTTTTAATATCATCATGGAGCTATTTCATAAAAATTTAAAGTCTTTGAGTAAAATTAAAAAAAAATCTAATTCCAAAACTGCAAGACTATTTGAAAATTAGATTATCGGATTTGTTATTTTAATTAAACTCAACAAAGTTTTAAGAATTAAATTTATTATTTAGATATAAAGCACTTTAATTCAGTTGTTAAATTTATTGATGATATTTCCAAGAAATCAATTCAGATTCTTTTTAAATTTCGTATATTTGATAATTGATAAAATAAAAAAAAAATCCAAGTTTCGTAATATTTGTGTTAGATACTGTAAACGTTAAAATGGTTGTTTTCTTGAATCTCGTATATTTTTTTAACTGTAAAATAGAGTACGAATGTTCGATTTTCATTGCTCCTTTTAGAATTTTAATTTGAAATATCATTTTAGGCTTTCATAACGAGTTATGTTAAAGAATCAGAAAAAAAAAAAGATAAAAGTAAAATAAAAAATATTTTTTTTCTGTAAAATTTGTGTATAATAATATTTTGTAGAAAATCATCAGATTATTTTTCAGAAAATAATGTTAATTAACTGTTATTTATTTCCTTTCTGTGTAAGGTTAAATAATTAACAAATTTCAAAAGATAGAAATTAGAGAAATATTACTGAAGTGTACCAAGTATTCGTTAAATAAAGAAAATTGTTTTTATGTTTATTAAAAAACATTTAATCATTCTTAGTTATATTTCGTAATGCAATGAAATACATGTATCGAATTTTCCGACACATTTCGGAGAGTTTAAAGTCAAAATATTAATTTAAAATAAGTATTTAAAGAAATTAGAGTAGTTTGAACATTTATTCTTGCTTAAAAATTGCTTGTAAGTATTTGCGCATTTATATTTCAGAAAACGAAAAACTATTCTCCAGATCTGTCTAAATGAATGCTTGTATTCATTTGCTGTTGTGATTAAATCTAACAGTAAATGTACATGCTTTCTTTTGGCTCTTCCTGAAGAAGATGCACCTCCCGCATCTCACGTCCGCAGCTAATGATGTCTGAACAGTGAATGAGAATCAGACGTTAGATGCCCCACTCGTAAAAAAAAAAAAAAAAAAAAAAAAAAAAAAATTTTTTTTTTTTTTGTGGCCCTTTATCTGGAATGGCTTTACCAGCTCTTCACTTTTTCACTATTTTACAACTCAGATTATGGAAAAACAACAGTTTCAGAAATTGTTACATCATTTTTACCGGAATGGAATTGCACCGTTGTTACTTGATGAACGACCGAGGCAAAACACGGTGTTGTACTGTGTCATCCGTCAGCATCGGAAGAGAATTATCAACTATGCCTCTCGTATACTTCAGCCTTATGTGCGGATGGATTACTTAAAATATTTGGATTGTGTTATCATTTCCGAAGTGTATAATATATTACACGACACCGGTGAGAATCATCCATTTTGAAGAATTTACAATTATTTAAGTTATTTATTTTTTTTAATTTTACAAATCTATATATGTTCCAAGCACTTTGTTTTCTAATGGTATCATTAGTTGATTGTTTTAAACAACGCTCACTATTTCAACAAAACTGCTCATATTACTTTATTTACGGAATATTGATACCTTTTCAAGGATGTTTTATTTATAAATCCTGAGATCAAAGCTCAAGATTGCTATAGCAGAAAGAAAGATGTATGCAAGCACTAAGAACTTTACCTTTTGTGAATTGATTTCTGTGTTCACCTTGTATTACTTCAATTGTATTTCATATTTATTTTTCAATATATTCTGAAAATTACATATGTGTAATGTTTTATTTGTCTTCTCATTTCCTCTTCAAAATGTATTATACATGCCAACTTTTATGGATTATCTGAAAAATATACGGTTTTCCATTTAATGGTACGGAAAATATTAACGTTAATTAATTTTATTTTATTTTCTCCATATAGTAAATGATTAACAAATATAAAAAAAGATAGAAATTAGAAACATACTACTGCAGTGTTACAAGTATTCGTTAAAAACAAAGACATTTGTTTCAATTAATATTAAAAAACGTTTGATTTTCCTTATTATTTTTATTTCATAAAGCAATGAAATACATGTGTCGAATTTTCAGCATTTCAGCGAGTTCAAAGTCAACTATCCATTTCATATAAGTATTTAAAGAAATTTAACTAGTTTTAACATTTTTTCTTACATAAAAAGTTTTGTAAGTATTTGCTCATTTATATTTCATAGAACGGAAAAACATTCTCAAGATCTGGGTAAATGAATACTTGTAACTGAATGTATATAATAGATTTTAATTCTATAAGTCGGATATGTTATATGTGGAATATTACAGATAATTTTACTAAAAATATTAATATTAATTAACTTTTATTTTTCTCTATAAATAATTAACAAATATAAAAAAAGATAGAAATTAGAGAAATACTACTGGATGTTGCAAGTATTGTTAAATACAAAACATTTGTTTCTATGAATATTAAAAACGTTTTTTTTTTTTGTTATTATATTTCATAATGCAATGAAATAGATGTGTCGAATTTTCAGATACATTTCGGCGAGTTAAAAGTCACCTATCACCTTCAAATAAATATTTAAAGAAATTTATCTAGTTTGAACATTTTTTCTTACATAACAAGTTTTGTAAGTATTTGCACATTTATATTTCATAGAACGGAAAACTATTCTCAAGACCTGGCTAAATGAATACTTGTAACTCTATGTATATAACAGATCTTAATTCTATAAGTCGGATATGTTATATGTGGAATATTACAAATAATTTTACGGAAAATATTAATGTTAATTAACTTTTATTTTATTTTCTCTATAAATAATTAACAAATATAAAAAAGATAGAAATTAGAGAAATGCTACTGGATTGCTACAAGTATTCGTTGAATACAAAGATATTTGTCTCTATGAATATTAAAAACGTTTGATTATCCTTATTAATTATATTTCATAATGCAATCAAATACAAGTGTCGAATTTTAAGGCACATTTCGCCGAGTTCAAAGTCAACTATCACCTTCAAATATGTATTTAAAGAAATTTAAATACTTACTTAAATACTAGTTTGAACATTTCTTCTTACATAACAAGTTTTGTATTTGCACATTTATATTTCATAGATGGGACAACCATTCTCAAGAACTGGGTAAATGAATATATATAACTGCATGTATATAATAGATCTTAATTGTATAAGTCGGATATGTTATATGTAGAATATTACAGGTAATTTTACGGAAAATATTAATGTTAATTAACTTTTATTTTATTTTATCTTTAAATAATTAACAAATATAAAAAGGATAGAAATTAGAGATATACTACTGTAGTGTTACAAGTACTCGTTAAATACAAAAACATTTGCTTCTATGAATATTAAAAAAACGTTTTATTTTCCTTATTATTTATATTTCATAATGCAATGGAATACATGAGTCGAATTCTCAGACACATTTCGGTGAGTTCAGAGTCAACTATCACCTTCAAATAAGTATTTAAAGAAATTTAACTAGTTTGAACATTTCTTCTTAAATGACAAGTTTTGTAAGTATTTGCGCATTTATATTTCATAGAACGGAAAACCATTCTCAAAACCTGGCTAAATGAATACTTGTAACTGCACATGTATATAATACATCATAATTCTATAAGTCGGATATGTTATACGTGGAATAGTAAAGAAAATTTTAAGGAAAATATTATTGTTAATTAACTTTTATTTTATTTTATCTTTAATTAACAAATATAAAAAGGATAGAAATTAGAGAAATACTACTGGAGTGTTACAAGTATTCGTTGAATACAAAGATATTTGTCTCTATGAATATTAAAAACGTTTGATTTTTTTATTTATATTTCATAATGCAATCAAATACAAGTGTCGAATTTTAAAGACACATTTCGCCGAGTTAAAATTCAACTATCACCTTCAAATCTGTATTTAAAGAAATTTAAATACTTACTTAAATACTAATTTGAACATTTCTTCTTACATAACAAGTTTTGTAAGTATTTTCGCCTTTATATTCATAGAACGGAAAACCATTCTCAAGACCTGGCTAAATGAATACTTGTAACTGAATGTATATAAAAGATCTTAATTCTATAAGTGGGATATGTTATATGTTAAATATTACAGAAATTTTAAGGAAAATATTGTTGTTAATTAACTTTTATTTTATTTCTCTATAAATAATCAATAAATATAAAAAAGATAGAAATTAGAGAAATATTACTATAGTGTTACAAGTACTCGTTAAAACACAAAAACATTTGTTTCTATGAAATTAAAAACGTGTTGTTTTTTTTTTATATTTATTTATAATGCAATCAAATACAAGTGTCGAATTTTAAGACACATTTCGCGAGTTCAAAGTCAACTATCACTTCAAATCAGTATTTAAAGAAATTTAAAACTAATACATGAACATTTCTTCTTACATAACAAGTTTTGTAAGTATTTGCGCAATTATATTTCATAGAACGGAAACATTCTCAAGACCCGGCTAAATGAATACTTGTAACTCTATGTATATAACAGATCTTAATTCTATAAGTCGATATGTTATATGTGGAATATTACAGATTTTTAGGAAAATAGTAAAATATTAACTTTATTTTATTTTCTATAATAAATAATTAACAAATAAAAAAAATAAGAAATTAGAGAAATACTACTGGAGTGTTACAAGTATTCGTTAAATACAAAAACATTTGTTTCTATGAAAATTAAAAAACGTTTGATTTTCCGTATTATTTTTATTTCATAATGCAATGGAATATATGTGTCGAATTTTCAGACACATTTCGGCGAGTTCAAAGTCAACTATCATATTCAAATAAGTATTTAAAGAAATTTAACTAGTCTGAACATTTCTTCTTACATAACAAGTTTTGTAAGTATTTGAGCCTTTATATTTCATTGAACGGAAAAAATTCTCAAGACCTGGCTAAATGAATACTTAACTGCATGTATATAACATCTTAATTCACTAAGTGGATATGTTATATGTGGAATATTACAGATAATTTTACGGAAAATAGTAATATTAATTAACTTTAATTTTCTCTATTAATAATTAACAAATATAAAAAAAGATAGAATATTAGAAAAATACTGTAGTGTTACAATATCGTTAAATACAAAAACATTTGTTTCTATGAAAATTAAGAAACGTTTGATTTTATATTATTAAAATTTCATGATACATGAAATACAAGTGTCGAATTTTCAACACATTTCGGCGAGTTCAATCAACTAACATTAAAATCAGTATTTAAAGAAATTTAACTAGTCTGAACATTTCTTATTACATAACAAGTTTTATAAATATTTGTATTTATATTTCATAGAAAGGAAAAATTCTCAAGACCTGGCTAAATGAAAACTTGTAACTGCATGTATATAATAGATCTAATTCGATAATCGATTATGTTATATGTGGAATATTACATATAATTTACGAAAATATTAATGTTAATTAACTTTTATTTTATTTGTAAAATAATTAACAAATATAAAAAAGATAGAAATTAGAGAAATACTACTGTAGTGTTACAAGTACTCGTAAATACAAAAACATTTGTTCTATGAATATTAAAAAAACGTTTGATTTTTATTTTCATTTCATAATGCAATGTGTCGAATTTTAAGACACATTTCGGCGAGTTCAAGTCAACTATACCTTCAATAAGTATTTAAAGAAATTAACTATTTGAACATTCTTCTTATATAACAAGTTTTGTAAGTATTTGCCCATTTATATTTCATAGAAAGGAAAAAAAATTCAAGAATGGCTAAATAAACTTGAATCTGTATGTATATAACAGATCCATTTTAAAAGTAATTGTTATATGTGGAATTAAATTTATAGATAATTTAAGAAATGTCTTAGAAATGAATTAAGATATGTTAAATACATACTGTCAAAGATTATATAAAAGTAATTTTTTTAAAATAGGTTCCTTATACCTTGTTGCTAATAAAATACGTGACTTTATTTATGTTATTTTTTTTACTAAAAGAAAGAATAAAACAATGATGTCTTAAAATTATGCTCAGTAACAATAAAATGTATCGATAGCTATTCACTGCTCAATATAATTTCTTAAGGAGATTTCAAAATTGCAACTTTAATATACAATTTGAGAATTAGAAACATGATTTAGTATGGTATTTGTATTTTCTTAAATATAACAATAAGCAGTGTGTTCGCATGAAAATACTGAAAAATATTAATGAATTGTTTTTAAAGTATTATTTTTTATTAGCTTTTTACAATTATCTTTATTGATCATAAATTAACTTTTAATAAAAGTACAGTTTTACAGAATTAAAGATATTACATTATAAATATTATTTTAAATGCATATAATATGTAATAAATATGTAGCAAATATGTCAAGAAATAAAAAATTGAATTGATATAATTTTAAAGCATAACATTGTCATTTTAGAGAGGGATTAAACAGTCTTTGAAAATGGGTCGACTGTTGCTTGAACACTGGACGAATGATAGTGTGAATCTACATAATACTTGAAGAAAGATGGAAGAATAAGTAAGGCGAGGCTCTTGGGTAGGGGATTCGAACTCCACTGCTGGCATGGATTTTCATAGCCATTTGGAATTAATTTAACAGACGTGTCTCATTAACCTCATTTTCTAAAAGTAAACTGTAGCACACAACCAACAACCTGGAATAATAATACTATAACTTTTGGAAAATTTGCAAACTATGAGTAATTACAATCCTTTGAGGTTTGTTTTTTTTTTAATATTGAAAACATGAGAGTTTTTATTTTTTATTCATTAAAGCTTCACTGCCGAGCAATGAGATCAGTACAGACAATTAAAATTAACTTTTAACTTCTTACTCTTTAATTGTATTGAGAATTATTACAAATTCTGCAAAAAGGATTGAACAAATTTTTTAAACGTATGCACCCATATATTTTTAAAAAATGAATCAAATATGAATATAAAAAAAAATGATATGAATATAAATATGATATAAATCAAAAATGTAACAACATTTTAGAGAGGGATTAAACAGTCTTTGAAAATGGGTCGACTGTTGCTTGAACACTGGACGAATGATAGCTGTGAACTTCTACATAGATACTTGAGGAAAGATGGAAGAATGAGTAAGGCGATGCTCTTGGGTAGGGGATTCGAACTCCACTGCTGGCATGGATTTTCATACCATTTGAAATCAATTTTAAAAGCACTTAATGGTCTCATTAACTCTCATTTCGCTAATAGTAAACTGTAGCACACCAAACTAACTACCTGGAATAATAAAACTATAACTTTTGGAAAATTTGCAAACTATAAGTAATTACGATCATTTCGTGTTTTTTTAATATTGAAAACATCAGAGATTTTATTTGGTATTCTTTAAAGCTGCACTACCGAGCAATGAGAACAGTACAGATAATTAAATTTAACTTTTAATTTCTTACTCTTTAATTTTATTGACAATATTACAAATTCTGCAAAAAGAATTGAACAAATTTTTTTAAACGTATGTACCCATATATTTTCAACAAATGAATCAAATATCATATAATGTTTTGAATAAATTTAAATAGCAGAAAAATGATCTCGATTATTGAAAATGTTTTAAATTTAGACTAAATTTAATTTAATTTTATTTTACCCCTATTAAACCTTTATTTAAAAATTAATTTGAAATCCGTTTTTTAAGTAAACCCATTATCATCTGAAATTTAAAAATTTATTTAATTCTCAATTTATATTGTTTAATAATTGCAAATCCAATAACTGCAATACAACTTTAAAGAAATATCAATTCTAATTTTCTCTTTATTAGAATATTAGAGGAACAGATTTTCAATGTAGGATTTTACAGAATTATATATGAAAATGGAAATATGCACAGATTTCATATGTAGGATTTA
Source organism: Pardosa pseudoannulata (assembly GCA_032207245.1). Taxonomy (NCBI): domain Eukaryota; kingdom Metazoa; phylum Arthropoda; class Arachnida; order Araneae; family Lycosidae; genus Pardosa; species Pardosa pseudoannulata. The sequence goes on along the minus strand of CM063506.1, from coordinate 64,818,608 downwards.
TGTACAGAATTTTTATTATAATTGAAATATCACAGATTTTATATGTAGGATTTATGTACAGAATTTTATATGAAATTGAAATATGCATAAATTTCATATGTAAATTTAATACCTTTTTATATATGTACAGATTTTACATGTAGGATTTATTACAGAATTTTATATATGAAATTAAAATTTATATATGAATACAGTATAAATATATTTCAACAAATTATCAAAAAATCATAAAATGTTTGAATAATGTTTTAAAAGCAGAAAAAATGATATGTATTGATGAAAATTTTTAAATATTAGACAAAATTTAATTTCATTTTATATTTTCCCACATTAAACTTTTGTTAAAAAAATAATTTGAGATCCACTTATTAAATAAACCCATTATCATCTCAAAGTTTAAATATTTATTTAATTATCAATTTATATTGTTTAGTAATTGCAATTGCAATAACTGCAATTACAACTTTAAAGAAATATCAATTCTAATTTTCTTTTTATTAGATCTATTAGATGTTCAGATTTTCATATGTAGGATTTATGTACAGAATTTTTGTATATCAAATTATAAATATGCACAGATATTCATATGTAGGATTTATGTACAGAATTTTTATATATGAAATTGGAAATATGCACGGATTTTCATATGTAGGATCTATGTACAGAATTTTTATATATGAAAATGGAAATATGCACAGATTTTCATATGTAGGATTTATGTACAGAATTTTTATATATGAAATTGGAAATATGCACAGATTTTCATATGTAGAATTTATGTACAGAATTTATATATGAAATAAGAAAATTTCATTAAATATTATGAATAATGGAATACAGTGGATGGTACCCTTATATATTTTCAATAAATTCATGAAATATCATATAATGTTTGAATAACTGGTTTTAAATAGCAGAAAAGCTTGATATTGATTTTGATGAAAATGTTTAAAATTTAGACTATATTTAATTACATTTTATATTTTCCCACATTAAACCTTTGTTTAAAATTGAATTTGAAATCCGTTTTTTAAGTAAACCCATTATCATCTCAAAGTTTAAATATTTACTTCATTCTCAATTTATATTGTTTAGTATAATTGCATCAATAACTGCAATTACAATTTTAAAGAAATATCAATTCTAATTTTCTCTTTATTAGATCTATTAGATGTAGAGATTTTTATATATAGGATTATGTACAGAATTTTTTATATGAAATTGGAAATATGCACAGATTTTCATATGTAGGATTATGTACAGAATTTTTATATATGAAATTGGAATATGTACAGATTTCATATGTAGGATTTATGTACAGAATTTTTATATATGAATGATATGTACAGATTTTCATATGTAGAATTATGTACAGAATTTATTATATGATTGGAAATATGTACAGATTTTCATATGTAGGTTATGTACAGAATTTTTATATATGAAATTGGAAAATTTAATTAAATAATATGAATAATGGAATACAGTGTACCCTTATATATTTTCAACAAATGCATCAAATATCATATAATTTTGAATAAATGGTTTCAAAAGCAGAAAAACTATTACATTGATATTGATGAAAATATTTAAATTTAGACTAAATTTAATTTCATTTTATGTTTTCCCACATTAAATTTTGTTTAAACTGAATTTGAAATCCGTTTTTAAGTTAAACCCATTATCATCTCAAAGTTTAAATATTTACTTCATTCTCAATTTATATTGTTTATTAATTGCAATTTCAATAACTGCAATTACAACTTTAAAAAAATATCAATTCTAATTTTCTCTTTATTACATCTATTAGATGTACAGATTTTATATGAAATTGGAAAATGAAACTAAATATATGAATAATGGACTGAATGGATATAATTTAATTTCATGTTACCATACGTCAAAAAAATTATTTGTGTGATTCCATGATGACTGCAGAGGTAGTCTTTTTAACTTTGGAACGGTAGACCAACTTATCTTTGTTTCTCCTTCTTTACCTTCAGTATTTTCCGTTTCTAGTGTCCGGTGCAGTATTTCTCATGGGCTACGTAAAAATTTTATTACACATTCCCATTTTTATTCGTCGTTTCAGTATTGTTAAACCATTGAATAAGAGTCTAATTTGACCCTGCCATAACTTTCTAAATACCAATTGGTGCTGACGGTGTTTTTCAGTGCTTAAATATGGATTGTGTTAACTTGTATTCTTAAATCGTTTAGGTTCTCCGTTCTCAGACAGTAGAACGAAGCTGATGGACATGTTTTAGGTGGTAGAGGCATGTGAAAAACTGCTGCATGAATGTTTGTAGCCGTGCGGAATGCTTAAGCTGTAGGTCTGTCAAATTCGTCCTGTAGCAAACATAGACCATAATAGAGGACTAAGTTGGATGCAATTTAGTTTTATGTGCCCGTATGTCAGGACATTTGTGTGTGTTCCATAACGACAGTGTCTGCGGTAGTCTGTTTGCAACAGTAGAATGAGAGGTCCACCCTTATTTCTTTCTCCCTCTTTACCATTCTCAATTTTCCGTTTTCAGAGGTATGGACGGTACTTAGTAGTGTCTCACAAGTTTCAGTTGGTAGGGGGGGCAATGTGAGAATCCCGCTGCAGGCATGGATATATATAGCCGTGCGGAATGGGCTAAAGCTCTACGTCTCCGTCACATTTGTCATCCTGTAGCAAACCAATACACCATAAGAGTTGACTAAATTGGACAGAATTTAGTTTTATGTGCCCATATGTCAGGAAATTAGTGAGTGTTCCATAATGACAGTATCTGACTCAGTTTGGAAGTTACACACTTATTTCTTTCTCCTTTACTCTTCTCAATATCCCGTTTTTTATAGGTGTTGATGGTGCTAGTAGTGTCACATGTTTTAGGTGTTAGTGGGGCAATGTGAGAATCCCGCTGCCGGAATGGATGTTTGTAGCCATGAGAAATTGGCTTAAGCTGTAAACTGTACATTAGTCATCCAGTAGCAACAATACAAAATAGTGACTAAGTTGGATAGAATTTAGTGTTTTATGTGCAATTATGTCAGGAAATTTGTGTGTTTCCATAACGACAGTGTCTGCGTAGTCTGTTTGACTCAGAATGGGAGGTCCACCCTTATTTCTTTTCTTTCTCTTTACTCTTCTTAATTCCGTTTTCATAGAGACCTTTTAAATAAGCTTGGCACAGAGTACATGTGTCTACATCGCACTTGTGAGTGAAGAATTAGCCTTGAAAACCGGATATGGTCAGGGGAAAAAATCACCCTGATTGCACGGTCCATCAAAGAAAAGACCTTGAAAACAAGTTTGGCACAGAGTACATGTATCCTACATCGCACGTGTTAGTGATGAATTGGCCTTGGAAACCGGATATGGGCAGAGAGAAAAAATCACCCTGATTGCACGGTCCATCAAAGAAAAGACCTTGAAAACAAGTTTGGCACAGAGTACATGTATCCTACATCGCACGTGTTAGTGATGAATTGGCCTTGGAAACCGGATATGGGCATAGAGAAAAAATCACCCTGATTTCACGGTCCATCAAAGAAAAGACCTTGAAAACAAGTTTGGCACAGAGTACATGTATCCTACATCGCACGTGTTAGTGATGAATTGGCCTTGGAAACCGGATATGGGCATAGAGAAAAAATCACCCTGATTGCACGGTCCATCAAAGAAAAGACCTTGAAAACAAGTTTGGCACAGAGTACATGTATCCTACATCGCACGTGTTAGTGATGAATTGGCCTTGAAACCGGATATGGGCAGAGAGAAAAAATCACCTGATTGCACGGTCCATCAAAGAAAAGACCTTGAAAACAAGTTTGGCACAGAGTACATGTATCCTACATCGCACTTTTTAGTGAAGAATTGGCCTTGAAACCGGATATGGGCAGAGAAAAAAAAAGCACCCTGATTGCACGGTCCATCATAGAAGAGACCTTGAAAACAAGTTTGGCAAAGAGTACATGTATCCTACATCGCACTTGTGAGTGAAGAATTAGCCTTGAAAACCGGATATGGTCAGGGGAAAAAATCACCCTGATTGCACGGTCCATCAAAGAAAAGACCTTGAAAACAAGTTTGGCACAGAGTACATGTATCCTACATCGCACGTGTTAGTGATGAATTGGCCTTGGAAACCGGATATGGGTAGAGAGAAAAAAATCACCCTGATTGCACGGTCCATCAAAGAAAAGACCTTGAAAACAAGTTTTGGTCAGAGTACATGTATCCTACATCGCACGTGTTAGTGATGAATTGGCCTTGGAAACCGGATATGGGCAGAGAGAAAAAATCACCCTGATTTCACGGTCCATCAAATAAAGACCTTGAAAACAAGTTTGGCACAGAGTACATGTATCCTACATCGCACGTGTTAGTGATGAATTGGCCTTGGAAACCGGATATGGGCATAGAGAAAAAATCACCCTGATTTCACGGTCCATCAAAGAAAAGACCTTGAAAACAAGTTTTTCACAGAGTACATGTGTCCTACATCGCACGTGTTAGTGATAAATTTGGAAACCATATGGGCAGAGAGAAAAATCACCTGATTGCACGGTCCATCAAAGAAAAGCTTGAAAACAAGTTTTGGCACAGAGTACATGTATCTACATCGCACTTGAGTGATGATTGGCCTTGAAGTATGGCAGAGAGAAATCACCCTGATGCACGGTCCATCAAAAAAAAAAAAACAAGTTTGCACAAAGTACATGTTATACATCGCACTTGGGAATTGTTGAAACCGGATATGGGCAAGAAGTCACAGAAAGAAACATTTGTTCATTCCATCTTAGACCTCGCTTTCACAGAGTACACGTATCCTAATAGTGTGAGCGAAGAATTTTATCTACATTTTATGCTACATAAATGTGTTGCATATCAAAAGTGTATTCATATTTTTTGGTATATATATTTCTGAACTTAATTGAAGACTCTTAAACTTCATATGTAGTCATTCAAATCTCTAATGCTTAGCAACAATTCCGAACAATGTCCGAATGGTATGTTTAGGTACTGGCAATGTGAATCCACTGCTGCATGGATGTTGTAGCCTACGGAATCGGCTTAAGCTGTAGGTCCCGGTAACATTAGTCGTCCTGTAGCAAAACTACACCATAATGGACTGAGTTGGATAGATTTTAGTTTTATGTGTCCATATGTCAGGAAATTTGTGTGTGTTCCATAATGACAGTATCTGCGATAGACTGTTTGGCTCAGCAGAATGGAAGTTCACCCTTATTTCTTTCAATTATTTATCCTTCTCAATTTCCCGTTTTCAGAGGTGTGGACAGTACTGAGTAGTGCCTGACAAATTTCAGTTGGTAGGGGGGCAATGTGAGAATCCCGCTGCTGGCATGGATGTATTTAGCGGTGCAGAATGGATAAAACTGTAGGTCTCTATCTCTAGTCCCTGTAGCAAAACAATACACCATAAAGGACTAAGTTGGATTTTTAGATTTATGTGTCATAAGGAAATTTTTGTGTGTTCCATAATTACAGTGTCTGGAATCTCTACGACTCAGCAGAAGGGAGGCACCCTTATTTCTTCTTTTTTACCCTTCTTAATTTCCCGCTTTCATAGGAGTGCACTGTGCTAAATAGTGTGTGACACGTTTCAGTGGTAGACAACATGAGAATCTGGCATGGATATTTGTACCGTGTATTCAGTGCTTGAATATGAGTGATTTTTTAACTTGTAATTCTTAATTCGTTAGATTCTCCATTCTCAGCGGGAGCAGTAGACGAACCTCTCATGTTTTAGTGACCAATGTGAGATCCCGCTGCTGGCATGAATGTGTACGTGCGGAATCGGCTTAAGCTGTAGGTTCATATTAGTCATACTGTAGCAAAACAATACACCATATAGTGGACTTTGATTTTATTATGCGTTATGTCTGGAAATTTGTATGTTCCATAATGACAGTATCTGCGATAGACTGACTCAGCAGAATGGAAGGTTCACACTTATTTCTTTTAACCTCTCAATTTCCGTTCAGAGGTGTGGACAGTATGAGTAGTGTCTGACAAACAGTTGGTAGCTGTGAGAATCCCGTTGCTGGCATGGATGTATTTAGTGGTGCTGAATCGGCTTAAGCTGCAGTCTGGTCAGATTAGTCATCCTGTAGCAAAACAGAAGACCGTAACGCTGTAACCAAACGAAATATAAAACAAATCCTAAAATACGCTGTTTTCTTTGGTAATGAAAAAAGTGTTTGGATTGCTGTAATGTATTTTTTTTTGGTTTCAGCGCTACGGTCTACTTTTTGCAACACGACTAATGAGACCGGGACCTACTGCTTAAAGACGATTCCGAAGCTACGAACATCCATGTATTCGAACCCACTAACTCCGGTTCGAAGGCCAAACTAACCATTCGGCTATCGTTGGCCAACCACGTCAGGAGCTAGATATTAAACTCCCAAAAGGCAGCGCTGTAACGACGGCCGTCATCCGATTGAAAAAACTTTATTTTTGAGTGTTTTTATGCAATATTAGTATTCAACTATGAGATCAAAAAACATCTTAATTCCTAATTTTTTTATATTTACCTACCATAATCTAAAAGGATGCGTTGAGATTATGAGTAAGTAAACGTGGATGTTATAATTAACGTGACCAAGTCCCATTTTGAACGGACTGTCCCTTTTACAATTACGCTTCCCGGTATTCCCGAAATGGACTGTGGGACGCAAAATTGCTCCTTTTTCAGAAACCACGCAAAAATTTACGTGTGATTTCTAATTAAAAAATTGTTAGTGTTTACTGTAGATATTTTCATATGCTTTTTAAGAGATGTTTTATGTTGTGATGATCGATATTACCGATTTTAAGACAAGAAAAATTAAAGTAATCAAACTTTACAAAAAATGTCATTTTAAAAGAAATCATAGCAGTTGGCATGATTATAAATGTACCTGCCTTTTTTCAGACTGGATGCATTAATTGAAAAGCAATATATTGACTGTAATAAAGATATTGAAGTTTTTGACGAATTTTCATTAATTTCTAATTACATTACATCGCAAAAAATAACGGAATGCAATAATTTAAACATTTCCAAGGAAACCGCTGGGTGGAAGTATTCAAACACTTTCTGGCCAACAATCTTCAGTATAAAAACTCTTCTATTGTATTTGAATGAATTTGCTCTAGTAGAAAGAGTATTTTCTATTATGAACAAATTGTGGACATCTGAGAAAACCCAGCTACAAATTTCAGTTCTAAAGGCGATGTTGATAATTAAGGTGAATATAAAAAAACGTGCCAAAAGTTTCATTCTTACTTGAAATCGTCACCATCTGTATTAAAACAAATTTGCTCTTCTGATAAATATGCCGAACGATGGCCGAATGGTTAGCATGCTGGCTTTCGGAACCGGAGTTCGTGGGTTCAAATTCCCCTATGTCATGGATGTTCGTATTCGTTCGGAATCGGCTTAAATCAGTAGGTCCCGGTCTCATTAGCCCTCGTGTTGCAAAAAGTAGATCGTAGCGCTCCAAACCAAACCAAACCAAAATCTCCTAAACGACTGGCCTGATTTTGATGAAATTTTGTGTACGTAATTAAGCTGATTCGAGAATGGTTTAGATTCACAATTTGATCCGATAGAAAATGTTTTTTTTTATTAAAAATCCAGAATTGCGCTTTTAATGATATTATTATAATGCCGCTTGAAATCTTTTTATACTAAAGTATCTGTGGCGCAGTGGTCAGCGCAACTGGCATCGGTACAAGAAGTTCCAGGATCGAATCCTCGAACAGGCGATGTAGGAATTTTAACTTAATCTAAATACGTTTGCAATGACTGTACGCATTGTGGCGTCAAATATTTTTAAAATGATTTTTTTCGGAATCGGCTTAAAGCAGTAGGTCCCGGTCTCATTATCCTTCGTGTTGCGAAAAGTAGACCGTAGCGCTCCAAAACCAAACCAAACTTCTCATAAATAGAACTAAACATTTTGGGTACCTATATTTTGTAATTCGTAACTTTTAAGCCAACTAACTTTTTCTGAATAAATAACTTTAAAAAAGTGTTGTTTTTTCCATTGACTACCTGTGATTTGACTTAAATAAACCAATGTCCCGTTTTGAGTCAAAAAACAAATGGTCACGTTAGTTATAATACATATTCTTTTTATTCGTTGTTCATATTTTTATAACTGAAAATGTTCTGTGAAGTATTTAAAAGCAGTTATGTAAATTCAGTGGAGAGAATATAAATAAATTAAATTATATGCCTGTAGCTTCCCTAGAATTTCACGTGATCAGCAGATAAGGAGCTTGTCAATCATATGCCGTTCACTGACTTTTAAAATCTATGTACACATTCGAAATTTGCTTACAGCAGATTTTCCAAGATAAATGCTAGCAGCGGAATTCGAACCCGCTGTTCCCGTATCGAAAGCAGCATACCCATTTACCCTCGCCTGGCCCCAAAAAGAATTTTAAAAAACTTAAGGTATCCGTCTACGTTCGGAGAATTTTTTCTTTAAACGTAAAAACTAGTTCATGTTTTTACATTTTTAGATTTATTTTTTATATTATCATAAAGAATTACACTTAAAAAATTTATTTCTGTGAAAGTTTTTATAATATTTCTAATAAATGAAGAAAATTGAGTGAAAAAACCGGGTTTTTTCAAAACATCTAATGTTTTAATAAATTAAATTATTTCAATATTTTTTGATGCAATACATTTCTTATACACTGGACTAGTGAATTACCTAAAATCTTTGCTTAATTTACATTTGGTAAACAAATTTGGTGCTTCAAAATCATACACATTGAATTTTTAACGAATTTTTATTACCTTCATATCTATGAGTGCAACATCATTAAAAATGATCGAAATTTAAAGCTTTTAGGTCATTTGCTAGTCAATACTATCAAAAGCATTCATAATAATTTTCAACAAAATATTTTAAGAACTTTTTGAGAAATCCCATTTCCAGTTTCAACATTTTATTAAAAATACCGTTCTGAGAAAAACGCCTTTGAAGTTTATGAAAGCAACTTTAACTGTTAAAAAATTTAAATTCATTTTTAAAATTCGCCACACTTTTGCTTCAAAACTTTCTAATTGCCAATTTGCTAATTATTAAAAAATAGAAAAATGTTTAAACTAATCGTAATGAAAATTTAAAAATTTTTGTCCAAAAAATGCTCTTTAAAAGGCTTTAAATTCACAACTTCCGAAGTCGCTTCTTCCGTTTTGTTTTGACAGGTGTCATTGATGTTTAAACAGCTGTAACTTTTCTTTAAAATGCCTTAGAGACAAGCAAAACAGATTTAGAAGCCTAAAAGTTGAAATTTTACAATAAAGAAATAAAAAAATATAATTTTTGCAAAAAAAATACGTTTTTAACGTAGACGGATACCTTATTATACTTAAAAACCGTTTTATACTTAAAACTGACTGCCATGATAGCCTGACAGTTTTGGAAAAAAATTTAGAAAAACAGACAATAGAGCTGATAGAAAAAAGATTATCAGTCTGCACAGCTAAAACTAGCCTTTAAACCAGGGGTGGCAAATACTTTTAAGCTGGGCCAAAATGAAATTTTCAAAATGTCTCTCGAAGACTATACATGTGCACACGCAAATGTTTTGTGGAGTTTTTTCCTGCCCCCAAAATTTTTTTTGACAAAAACACTATAAGTATCATTTTAAAGCATTTGGACAGAGAAATTTGTAAGTTGTAAAAGATAATAGTAATAATAAATTGTCTTACTTAGGTGTATATGCGAGCAATTTGTGCCCAGTGAAATATGTCACGTAATTTTTAAAGAAATAGGGTCCATTACATTAAATTAATGGTCATTAAATAAATCAGTTAATGAAAGATTTTATTTTGATATTTATTTATATCTTAACGATACAAATTATTTTATTTTGATCATAGTTATTACATTTTTATATTTATATTACATTTTGTAAATATAATAGTAAATAGAATTATAAAAAGGAAAGACAAACATCAAACGTTAAAATAGAAGTTTTAGTTAATGCGAAACGTGAAATCTGGAATGTTCATTTGATATTATTTCTTCAAAATTTGGATCGAAATCACTTGTAGCAGTCGTTTATACCGAGTGTAAATTTTCGTCAAATTATAATATTATTTATATATTTTTCATTATTTATATGTACACCACGCATACAAATATTGTTGATTTAAAAAAAAATCGCACATAAGAGATTAAAAAAAATTATATGCAGGATTCGTCCCGTGGGACGGTTTTTGCCCTCCTCTGCTTTAAACAAAGGTAATTACCAAACAAATGAGAATTAAAAACTTTGTTGAAGAGTCGATGATATATGATGCAGTTTCATTTTCTTTTAGTGTATTACTATGTGTGCGGTTTATACGTCAGGCGGGTTAACCTATAAAATTTTTCTAAAATCAATTTTCACGTGTAAGGGATATACTGCAGGGAAACTTATATCTACTTGAAATTACGGTTCGTTGTCTAAATCAGTGGTGCGCAAACTAGGGGTCGAGACCCCAGTGGGGGTCGCTAGAAGTTTTTGGGGTCGCCAAACTTTTATGAAATGCATTATCCCTGCATGGTGCATACCATACAGTGTACATATAAAGAGTGAAGCGCCGTCACTCACTGTTTAATTGCAATTTCATGCTGTCCACTCTTTCTTTGACCTTAAAGCGTAATATATGTAAAGTGTGAAGACGCAAGTTTTTCACTCCGGTAGATAGCGCCCTCTTCGCGGTAATTCGCCAGTTTAAAAGTTGTTTAGTGAGAAAGAGCAATTAATAGATCTAATTAGTGATTATACTCTTCAAAATCAATTTAAGACTCAGCCTTGCCAAAAATTTTGGCTATCCGTGGAAAAACAATATCCCGTTTTATGCAAGAATGCCATCAGAGTGTTAATACAATTTGCATCAACGTATCTATGTGAAACTGTATTTAGCAAACTAGTTTCAATAAAAACTAAATACCGCTCGCGTTTTAACCAGGGCTTCGAACCGTAATTTTTTTTGTTCCGGTTTTCGTTCCGGTTCAACTAAAAAATTAATATCGGTTCAGTTCCGGTTTTCGCTCCGCCAAAAATAACTGTTTTCGGTTCAGTTCCGGTTTTCGCTCCGCCAAAAATAACTGTTTTCGTTTCAGTTCCAAATGAATAATTTCATTTTATGTATATTCTTATTTGTACTAAAAATATAATTCTATCATAAACAAAAAAATGTAATTCTATCAAAATTTAGAAGATTTTATTCTTTTTTTAATTGGTACACTATGTGAATTGATACAAACAGCAGGCCTAATGAAATACTACTATTACGAAACATTTGAATCGCCGCCATTACCAAACACCCATTTGATGCGCAGAAAATTTGATAGATGCTTCATGCTACGTCACTTAGGGCCTCTCCTGTCTATTTACTCCTCCCTGATCTAAACAGTCTATACAAACATCCGTGGATGATCGCATGCTGAGATGTGAAAAATAAAATATAACTCGATATTTTTCTTAAAAAATCATCTATACATCTAGTTTAATCAACTGAATTAAATATGTCTTCTACAAGTAGTTTCATGCGAAACTGAAACAGAAAAATACTAGTGAATATCAAAATAGGAAATCGAGAAGCAGTATACATGTAATGATAATTATAAAGTTGACGTTAAATTAGAAAATATTGATAAGTTGGTAACAGTAACAAAATGACTGAAAGATATATCGAACCGAAATAAACCGATATTTTTTTCGGTTCAGTTCCGGTTTTCGTTCCGACCAAAATAACGGTTTTTTTCCGGTTTTCGGTTCAGTTCCGGTTCGAAGCCCTGCATACTACTACGTTTTCTGACGATTGATACTTGAGCGCGGATCAAGTACTAGTACAGGTTAGTGTAACAACATGGTTTGTTTGTGGGTACAAAAATAACGGTATATACAGGAAAACGAAGCCGAATGTTCTTGTCTACTACATAGATTCTGGAAAAATTTAGACAAATAAAAACTAGTTTTTACATTAGTCGATGCGGAACCACAGAACGGGAAGGTTGATTAAAAAAAAATCAATTTAGATAATTAACTTTTTATTTATCATTACGAAAATGATATATATGTATATTTATATATTATATGTATATGTTTATTTATTTATGTATTTGTTTATATATTTCAATATAAAATACGAGAAGTTGGTTAATAAATGAAATAATTTTCGATCTATTGAGATTTAACTGAATAACTAAATTGACGCGCAAAACGCCATCTCGCGGTACAATTGTGCTGCGAAATGTACCCGCACACAATGTGTTAAATAGTGATTTTTGTATCATTGTTGTCTACTGTTACTGAGGGCCTGATGTATATCCCTGAGGGCCATGGGCCAAAGTCTCATACGGGGGCCCCCATACATCTTATCTTTCTCGAGAGGGATTTTCGAGGAATATTACTGATATGGAATGTTACCACTACTCATAAAATATAAATACTTATGATTTTAAAAAATTTGAAGTTATTAGAAATAAGTTCGACTAGCGAAAATACGACAGGGCAGTCTATATCCCACCGATCTGTGAAAAGTAACAATATTGTTTCATCAGTTTTAAACAAGGTATGTATCTATTTGATGCATATATTTATGTTTAATTTAAAGCATATATTCATTACTTTCTATTCTCTTAAACATTTGTCCGTAACTGTAGTGCTATAATGAAAAAAAAAAAAAAGCAATCTTAGTATCCCGAACCAATCCTGTTCGTACAAAATAATTGTCCTCCGAGGTTATCATTTTTCGACGACGGACGAAAATAATCAAGAGCTTGTTTTATCCCAGCTTCTGTTTCTAAATGTGTTTTATATTATGTGAATTTTATAAAAATAGAATGTAAAATATTAAAATACTCTTATCTTAAAAATCATTAACACATTGTAAGCGGGACACGTACTACTACGTTTTCTGACGATTGATCTTGAACGCGGATCAAGTACGAGTTAGAGTAACAACATGGCTTGTTTGTGGGTACAAAAAAAAAAACGGTATATAGAGGAAAATTCTGGACATAGATTCTGGAAAATTTTAGACATGTAAACATCAGTCGATGCGGAACCACAGAACGGAAAGGTTAATTAAAAAAATCAATTTAGATAATTAACTTTTTATTTATCCTTGCGAAAATGATATTATATATATATATGTATATTTATATATTGTATCTCATATATATTTTTATTTATTTATATATTTTGTTATATATTTCAATATAAAATACGAAAAGTTGGTTAAAAAATGAAATAATTTTCGATCTATTGAGATTTAACTGAATAACTAAATTGATGCGCAAAACGCCCGCTCCCGGTACAATTCTGCTGCGAAATGCACCCGCATACAATGTGTTAAATAATGCTTTTTTATCATTGTTTTCTACTATCACTCATGGTTATATTCATATCCCTGAGGGCCCCGAACGAAAGCCTCATATGGGGGTCCACCATGCATCTTACCTTTCTCGAACTCAAGAGTGATTTTATTTTATAAGCTCCTAAGTCAGTTTAAATATTCATGACAGGTATACGTAACCTAAACGTTTTGTGTATTTAACCCTCCGAGTGGAACAACACCGAGGAAAAAAGTCTCCAAAAATACGCTAAAGTTTCATTGTGTCAGTGACCAAAGTGTTCTATGATTTTTTACTTCACCCTTTGTCGACTAGATTGGAATACGGGAAACCTACCCTCGTTACTGTCCCTTTACTTCCGGTTATAAATAGATATATAAATAGACATTATAGATTGTTAATTTTTAATACATATAAAGCTCGTCAAGTCTCGAAGATCATCCATAAGAAATAATGGGTTCTAAAAGTACAAATAAAAATATTCTTTAAGAGAATGATTTATATCTTTTTTACGAAATTCATCCAATCTATTTAAGTGGTGCAATTAGAGATACATCTGTTACCGCAGACGAAATACTTCGAAATAGAGATTTACAAAGCCATGAAAAACTATCAGAGTCTTTGTGCCTCAGGGAGTAGGTGTGCAGTTCCTAAACAATCGACCTGACCCTCCTACCTCAAAACTCCATAGGGAAAACACTGGCAGAAATGTACATTACATCCATTTTCGGAACGTTTTTGGAGGTCGAAAATTGTACGTGACAACCGCTTTGAAGACATCATCGGTTTGGTGGAATTGTACGTGCGAACCGCTTAGAGGGTTAATGAAATGAAATAATTTTTTTTTTTAAGTTTAGAACTCCACTAAATTAACTTCGAACATAGTATGCCAAACGATGGCCGATGGCCGATTGGTTAGGACAGTGGTGCGCAAACTTTTTTCGACTGCGACCCCTTTTGTAGAGAGAAAATTTTTTGGCAACCCCTAGGGATAAATGTTCACAAATACGATGTATATTTCGAGTATTTCTTTCGTTTCATCGAATAAAAAAATCATCATATTTGACTCATATTAATTTTATTTATAATTTTAAGAAAATACTTTTTGTATAACACAAAAATCAGTAAATTGCCCTTTAATGAGATGTATGTCGCTGCAAGTTTCTAATTATCTCATGGATGTTTGGATGTATGTTGCTAATTGCAATTCGCATATCATCTTCAGGGTTTAAACGCGAGGGGTATTTAGTTTTTATTGAAACTAGTTTGCTAAATCCAGTTTCACATAAATACGTTGATGCAAATTGTATTAACACTCTGATGGCATTCTTGCATAAAACGGGATATTGTTTTTCCACGGATAGACTAAATTTTTGGCAAGGCTGGGTCTTAAATTGATTTCAAAGAGTATAATCACTAATTAGATCTATCAATTACTCTTTCTCACTAATTTGAAGAGATGAACTGCATATGTCAAAGGAAAATGGATCACGAATCCACCCAAGATCGTTTTCAGGAAAATCCTCGAATCTTCTTGAAAAATTTTTCTTTAACTTTTCAATGTGATTGGAAATGATGTGTTTAAATGTAAATATATGTATATTATTTTCAGCAGCATGCAGGGATAATGCATTTCATAAAAATTTGGCGACCCCCCAAAAACGTCTGGCGACCCCTAGTTTGCGCACCACTGGGTACTGGCCTTCGGTACCGGAGTTCGTAGGTTCGAATCCCCTTTGGGGCAGGGATATCAGTAGCTGTTCGGAATCGGGTTTAAGCTGTAGGTCCCGTTCTCATTAGCCCTCGTGTTGCAAAAAGTAAACCGTAACACTTCAAACCAAAGCCAAAAAAAACCAATCAAATATATGACAGATGTCTGTGCAATCTAAATACAGTATCTGACTTTAACGATAAAACTGTGATATTCTTGAGTCAAACTCAGAATACCTGTAACATTTTTTAAAGAAAAAAGAACTGTTTAAATTAATAAAAATTACCATTTTAAGTAAACTATCATATGAGTCTTTGTTTTACAAAATTCCAAAAATTAAATACTTTTATTCTTAAATTACCAATTTTAAAACTTCCTGTTCATTCTTAAATCTTAAAGAGAGAAAAAGATAGATATCAGTTGCTTTTGGATAAATATATTTTCTCTAATTTGTTAACCACTTCAAGAGGGATAAAAAGTAGTTAATATTTTTTCCCTCTTCGAAGAGATGAATTTGTAAATTGGTGTCACTAAACTAAACTAAATTCAAACATATTACAGATGTCTGTGCAATCTAAGTACAGTATCTGACTTTAACGATAAAACTGTGATATTCTTAACTCAAACTCAGAATACCTGTAACATTTTTTAAAGGAAAAAGTACTGGTTTAAATTAATAAAAATTACCATTTTAAGTAAACTATCATGAGATAGTTTGTTTTACAAAATTTGGGAAAAAAGTAGTTAAGATTTTTTTCCCTCTCAGAAGAGATGAATTTGTAAATTGGTGTCACTGATATGGTAGGTATTTCAATCTTTTGAATAATATACACATTTAAAATGTTAACATTGCTTCAGAGTATTTTTTTAAGCAAATAAAAGCTTACTTTTGACTTAAAATTATGGAATAAATTTAATTTACTGACTTTTGAAGCCCACCAACAACATACACACTCCAGTTTGTCATTAACAAAAGAAAATTCAGGAGTGAATTCTGAGATTTACCAAAAAATTAATGTGTATTTTCTTAAATTAGGGTCTCTTCTAGAGTGGGGTCCCCGGCCCAGTGCCCCGAATGCTTAGTCGTAAATCAGGCCCTGCTTTCACTGTCTATATTTGAAGAAAATGCAAGAGAAAAATTAAAGAGCACTAAAGCATTCGAAGGCTGAAGATGAAATGATGTTTTTACTCATGACACAAATTCTGACTATCAACTCCGCCCCTTTCTTATGATAGGTTAGAAAGTCTTTTTCGAGGACACGCTATTACACAATTGGATGAACATTTGTTTCGCCAAAAAATTTAGATATAAAACCCCTAGATTTTAGCTGCTTTTCCCTTTTTTATATTTGCTCCTGGAGAATGCGGTTGTAGATTTCTTTCTCTTCAAAGTCCGTAAGTATCGTCTCTTTTTTAGAATACTTTTAAACTTCTGATAGAAATAACTCAATGTTAGGATTTTAGCTCCATTCCCCTTTTTTAAGTTTGCTTCTTGCGAGTGGGATTGTAGATTTCTTTCTCTTCAAAGCCCGTAAGTACGATCTCTTTTTTAGAATACTTTTAAATTTCAGATAGAAATTACTCAATGTTAGGATTTTTGCTGTATTCCCCTTTTTTATGTTTGCTTCTTGCGAATGCGGTTGTAGATTTCTTTCTCTTCAAAGTCCGTAAGTACCATCTCTTTTTTACTTTTAAATTTCTGATAGAAATAACTCAATTTTAGGATTTTAGCTGCGTTCCCCTTTTTTATGTTTGCTTCTTGCGAATGAAATTGCAGATTTCTTTCTCTTCAAAGTCCGTAAGTATCGTCTCTTTTTTACTTTTAAATTTCTGATAGAAATAACTCAATTTTAGGATTTTAGCTGCGTTCCCCTTTTTTATGTTTGCTTCTTGCGAATGGGATTGTAGATTTCTTTCTCTTCAAAGTCCGTAAGTATCGTCTCTTTTTTAGAATACTTTTAAATTTCTGTTAGAAATAACTCAATGTTAGGATTTTAGCTGTATTCCCCTTTTTTATGTTTGCTTCTTGCGAATGCGGTTGTAGATTTCTTTCTCTTCAAAGTCCGTAAGTACTATCTCTTTTTTACTTTTAAATTTCTGATAGAAATAACTCAATTTTAGGATTTTAGCTTTGTTTAGTGCGAATATTTCTAAATTATTAACATTAGATCCTTATGCATAAAATAGTTATCTAAATCTTCTTTTTTATTATTTTATCTAATGTTCTGATTTTCAAGTAAACTTGAAATTTTAGGATTTTAGGTTTCTTTTTTTATTGAAATACTTTGTTTTCTATGAAATAGCTCCGTAATAAATGCGCTAAAGTCGAAATCGGTTGATTTATCAAGAAATTTTGTTACTTTATTATTTTACAAATATACTCAATTATTATATCATGTATTTTTGCAGTTTTTAATTTAGCCTTTATTTCTCAATACTTTAAATTTTATAGAATATTTTAATGCTGATAAAATAACTCACTTTAAACTTAGTCTTGAAATTTTATGTTTTCCTCATTAGCTAGCTTAAATTCACTCGCAGTGTCTCAAAAAACAGAATGGTAATGTATTATAGAAATATGCCAATAGATTCTATATTAAAGGTATATAAGACAAATTAATAAATCACCACTCTAAAATTACTGCAGAAGATGCGAAAAAATCAACAAAAGGGAAACACATACCAAAAATTAATAATAAAAAATAAAAATTTCTGTAGATCGAAAAAAAAGTACCAGGTCATGATAAATTGGATCCAGTAATAATTAAAAATTATGTACAAAACTTAAAAGATTTCTTGTATTATTTAATAAATTACTCACAAAGCTATTTCAGATGCTGGAAATTTTACAATTAGTTTCTTCCATTAGTTTTGACCAGCAATGGCCGAGCTCCTTATAGTAGCCATTTTTCAAAATTTGAAATTTTTCTCGCGAGCCGCAATGAATACGTATTAAAAGGTATGCAAAAGAGGTATTAAAAATTTTTTTTAGAGAAATTATTTATTGAATGTCATTTAAAAGTTCTTCGTCCTTTAATTTTCCAGAAAATGTTTTGAATTGTCGATGAATTTTGCTTTGGTGCGAATGTAATTTACAATGTGTTAACTGTTTTCATAACATGAGGATATTTTAAATATTTTGTAACGAGATGTTCTCGGTGAATTATGCAGTGAATCGGTATGAATTGTGGAATTTGAGAATCATCTCTTAAAATCCCAATAGACCGATTTTTTTTACCCAGCATTGATGGAACTCCATCAGTTGTAATAATTGTTTAAAATATAACACAAAAAAATGAAAAGGGAACTCGGGTACATTTATTGAGAGCTACAAATAATCCCTCAAAGAGCCGCATGTGGCTCGCGAGCCGCAGGTTGGCCACACCTGATATACATTTAAAAGTTTCCTTTTTTCCATCAGCAAAATATTCGAACGCATATGAAACAATAGAATTAAGTATGAACTACAACAGAATAATTATTGTAATAGACATCAATTTGGCTTCCTGTAAAATTCGGACACTACAAAATGTTTCGATTAATATACTGCAAGAGATAAAGAAAATGAATAAAAATTTTAAATATACCATATTGTTGTCTTTTGATATAGCTGGATCTTTCGATAATGTAGAATGGCTAAATTAAGCAAGAAATTAATGAAAGCAATATTTCCTTACATTTAAAAATATACTACACAGCTATTTATCTAATAGAAGAGTTGGGACAAAGACCAGAGAAGTCATAAATTATTTTAAAATAAGAGATGGATGTCCTAGAGCTCAGGTTGGGACCTCTTCTCTAATATTATGGCGAATAAAATTTAAATCATTTTGAAGAAAGACACTGTAAATTGGTTACGTATGCAGATGATTTTGCATTGATCTCAGCTAATTTCCGAAATAACATTGAAGATTTAGGAAATGATTTAATAGAAGAATTTGCACGTATTACAAAACAGCTAAACTTAAAAATTTCAGTCAAAAAAAACTCAAGCAATTACTTTGGAAGGGATATGAGCAAAAAATATATCTTAAAAATAAATAGCAAGAATATTAAATTTGTAAAGCACTTAAAATATTTGGGTATAATTGATAGAGGGCTAAAATTTCAGCAACATTTAAAGTACTTGGAAACAGATATCAGTAGATTAATAAAAAATACTAATAGACTTGGTAATGCATACTGGAGAATAAAGTCAAGTATAATTATTGATAGAGGGCTAAATTTTTAGCAACATTTAAATTACTTGGAAACAGATATCAGTAGATTAATAAAAAATACTAAGAGACTCGGTAATGCATTTAATAAAGTCAAGTATTGGAACAAATATCACAGTAGTGGAGAAAATTTTTTTTATATGGAATAGAGGCTTGTTATGGCTTTCTTAATAGTAATGGAGTTAATAAACTATACTCAATACAAAGAAAATCTCTGATAAAAATCCTGCACAATAATCAACAAAAATTACTTAAATTACATTATCCGATTTAGATTAAGTCCATATAATATTAAAATATTAAAAATATTTCTATCAAAGAGTTCCATCAGTTAACTGATTTAGATTAAGTCCATATAATATTAAAATATTAAAAATATTTCTATCAAAGAGTTTCAAAAATTTCAAAGTCTTTTTTTAATATCATCATGGAGCTATTTCAAAAAAATTTAAAGTCTTTGAGTAAAATTAAAAAAAAAATCTAATTCCAAAACTGCAAGACTATTTGAAAATTAGATTATCGGATTTGTTATTTAATTAAAACTCAACAAAGTTTTAAGAATTAAATTTATTATTTTAGATATAAAGTACTTTAATTCAGTTGTTAACTTATTGATAATATTTCCAAGAAATCAATTGTTTCTTTTTAAATTTCGTATATTTCTGATAATTGATAAAATATATAAAAAAAATCCAAGTTTCCTAATATTTGTGTTAGATACTGTATACGTTAAAATAGTTGTTTTCTTGAATCTCGTATATTTTTTAACTGTAAAATAGAGAACGAATGTTCGATTTTCATTGCTCCTTTTAGAATTTTAATTTGAAATATTATTTTAAGCTTTCCCATAACGAGTTATGTTAAAGAATCAGAAAAAAAATTAAGATAATGTAGTAATATTAATTAAAATATTCGTTTTTACTGTAAAATTTGTGTATAATAGACCTATTTTGTAGAAAATCATCAGATTAATAGTTTCAGAAATATAAATGTTAATTAACTGTTATTTATTTCCTTTTCTGTGTAAGGTTAAATAATTAACAAATTTCAAAGAGATAGAAATTAGAGAAATATTACTGAAGTGTACCAAGTATTCGTTAAATACAGAGAAAATTGTTTTTATGTTTATTAGAAAACATTTAATTTTTATTCTTAGTTATATTTCGTAATGCAATGAAATACATGTATCAAATTTTCCGACACATTTCGGAGAGTTTAAAGTCAAATATTAATTTAAAATAAGTATTTAAAGAAATTAGAGTAGTTTGAACATTTATTCTTGCTTAAAAATTGCTTGTAAGTATTTGCGCATTTATATTTCAGAAAACGAAAAACTATTCTCCAGATCTGTCTAAATGAATGCTTGTATTCATTTGCTGTTGTGATTAAATCTAACAGTAAATGTACATGCTTTCTTTTGGCTCTTCCTGAAGAAGATGCACCTCCCGCATCTCACGTCCGCAGCTAATGATGTCTGAACAGTGAATGAGAATCAGACGTGCACGCCCACGTGACCCACTCGTAAAAAAAAAAAAAAAAAAAAAAAAAAAAAAAAAAAAAAAAAAAAAAAAAAAATTTTTTTTTTTTTTGTAGCCCTTTATCTGGAATGGCTTTACCAGCTCTTCACTTTTTCATTATTTTACAACTCAAATTATGGAAAAACAACAGTTTCAGAAATTGTTACATCATTTTTACCGGAATGGAATTGCACCGTTGTTACTTGATGAACGACCGAGGCAAAACACGGTGTTGTACTGTGTCATCCGTCAGCATCGGAAGAGAATTATCAACTATGCCTCTCGTATACTTCAGCCTTATGTGCGGATGGATTACTTGAATATATTACTGGATTGTGTTAAAATCATTTTCGAAGTTTATAATATATTACACGACACCGGTGAGAATCATCCATTTTGAAGAATTTACAATTATTTAAGTTATTGATTTTTTTAATTTTACAAATCTATATATGTTCCAAGCACTTTGTTTTCTAATGGTATCATTAGTTGATTGTTTTAAACAACGCTCACTATTTCAACAAAACTGCTCATGTTACTTTATTTACGGAATAGTTGATACCTTTTCAAGGATGTTTTATTTATAAATCCTGAGATCAAAGCTCAAGATTGCTATAGCAGAAAGAAAGATGTATGCAAGCGCTAAGAACTTTACCTTTTGTGAATTGATTTCTGTGTTCAACTTGTATTACTTGAATTGTATTTCATATTTATTTTTCAATAAATTCTGAAAATTACATATGTGTAATGTTTTATTTGTCTTCTCATTTCCTCTTCAAAATGTATTATACATGCCAACTTTTATGGATTATCTGAAAAATATACGGTTTTCCATTTAATGGTACGGAAAATATTAACGTTAATTAATTTTATTTTATTTTCTCCATATAGTAAATGATTAACAAATATAAAAAAAGATAGAAATTAGAAACATACTACTGCAGTGTTACAAGTATTCGTTAAAAACAAAGACATTTGTTTCAATTAATATTAAAAAACGTTTGATTTTCCTTATTATTTTTATTTCATAAAGCAATGAAATAGATGTGTCGAATTTTCAGGTACATTTCAGCGAGTTCAAAGTCAACTATCCATTTCAAATAAGTATTTAAAAAAATTTAACTAGTTTGAACATTTTTTCTTACAAAAAAATTTTGTAAGTATGGGCGCATTTATATTTCATAGAAAGGAAAAACATTCTCAAGATCTGGGTAAATGAATACTTGTAACTCATGTATATAATAGATTTTAATTCTATAAGTCAGATATGTTATATGTGGAATATTGCAGAAACTTTTACAGAAGATATTATTGTTAATTAACTTTTATTTTATGTTCTCTATAAATAATGAAGAAATATTAAAAAAAAGATAGAAATTAGAGAAATACTAATGGAGTTTTACAAGTACTCGTTAAATACAAAAACATTTGTTTCTATGAATATTAAGAAACGTTTCATTTTTTTTTTTTTTTTTTTTTGTTATTTACATTTTATAATGCAATCAAATACAAGTGTCGAATTTTAAGGCACATTTCAGCGAGTTTAAAGTCAACTATCGCCTTCAAATATGTATTTAAAGAATTTTAACTAGTTTGAACATTTTTTCTTACATAACAAGTTTTGTAAGTATTTGCATATTTATATTTCATAGAACGGAAAACCATTCTCAAGACCTGGCTAAATGAATACTTGTAACTCTATGTATATAACAGATCTTAATTCTATAAGTCGGATATGTTATATGTGGAATATTACAAATAATTTTACGGAAAATATTAATGTTAATTAACTTTTATTTTATTTTCTCTATAAATAATTAACAAATATAAAAAAGACAGAAATTAGAGAAATGCTACTGGATTGTTGAAGTATTCGTTGAATACAAAGACATTTGTCTCTATGAATATTAAAAACGTTTGATTATTCTTATTAATTATATTTCATAATGCAATCAAATACAAGTGTCGAATTTTAAGACACATTTCGCCGAGTTCAAAGTCAACTATCACCTTCAAATAAGTATTTAAAGAAATTTAAATACTTATTTAAACACTAGTTTGAACATTTCTTCTTTCATAACAAGTTTTGTAAGTATTTACACATTTATATTTCATAGAACGGAAAACCATTCTCAAGATCTGGCTAAATGAATACTTGTAACTGTATGTATATAACAGATCTTAATACTATAAGTAGGATACGTTATATTTGGAATATTACAGATAATTTTGCGGAAATAGTAATATTAATTAACTTTAATTTTATTTTCTCTATAAGGTAAATAATTAACAAATATAAAAAAAGATAGAAATTAGAGAAATACTACTGTAGTGATACAAGTATTCGTTAAATACAAAAGCATTTGTTTCTATGAAAATTAAGAAACGTTTGATTTTCCTTATTATTTTTATTTCATAAAGCAATGAAATAGATGTGTCGAATTTTCAGATACATTTCGACGAGGTCAAAGTCACCTATCACCTTCATATAAGTATTTAAAGAAATTTAACTAGTTTGAACATTTCTTGTTACATAACAAGTTTTGTAAGTATTTGCCCATTTATATTTCATAGCACGGAAAACCATTCTCAAGACCTAGCTAAATGAATACTTGTAACTGTAGGTATATAACAGATCTTAATTCTATAAGTTCTTAATTCTATAATTCTATATGTTATACGTGGAATTAAATTATTAGATATAGAATTAAGGTGTCTTATAAATAGAATTAAGATATGTTATATACATATGGTGTCATCGCCACGGAAGCAGCCTATATATAATTTTAATCATATAATTTTTAAAGTAATTTTTTAAAATAGGAATGCAATATTACCGTGTTGCTCCCAGGATACAAATACGTGACTTTTATTTATGTTAGTTTTTTTGCACAAAAAGAAAGAAGAAAACTAATTGATGTCTTAATTATGCTGTCAGTAATAATAACACAAATGTACGCGTATAGCTACCTGTCACCTGTCTCACGTTATCGGGTAATTTTATTAAGGAGATTCTCAAAACTTTCAGGCAACGGTGTGTAAGTGAGCCTACAACCTTTGCCGAGAGCAGATTAGAAAGCAATGTTAATTTAGTGATGGTAGGTTGGTCGGAAGGTGTAAGTTTCTTACGAACGGCTATGAACATCCATGCCAGCAGTGTGATTCGAACTTATGAACACCAGTACTGAAGATAAGCACTCCATCCAATTGGATATTGTTCATCGAGGTTCACTGAAGTATTATTTTTTTATTTTCTAGCTTTGATTACAATTATCTTTAGGTCCCCTGATCATAAAGTTTAAGACTTTTTAACTAAAAGTACAGTTGAACAGAATTCAAAGATATTACATTATAAATACTAATTTTAATATGCATACACATTTATGTAGCATTAAATGTTATGTAGCACCCATCAATGTCAAGAAATGAAAAAGCACCTCTGGATGCTTGATATAACTTTTAAAAGCATTAACAGATTGTTACATTTTAGAAAGGGATTAAACAGTCTTTGAAAATGGGTCGACTGTTGCTTGAACACTGGACGAATGATAGCTGTGAACTTCTACATAAATACTTGAAGAAAGATGGAAGAATAAGTAAGGCGAGGCTCTTGGGTAGGGGATTCGCACTCCACTGATGGCATGGATTTTCATAGCCATTTGGAATTAACTTTAACAGACGCCCTGGTCTCATTAGCTCTCATTTTGCTAAAAGTAAACTGTAGCATTCACAACCAAGCACCTGGAATAATAAAACTATAACATTTGGAAAATTTTCCAGCTATGAGTAATTACGATCCTTTGATGTTTTCTTTAGTATTGAAAACATCAGAGTTTTTATTTGGTATTCCTTAAAGCCTCACTATCGAGAAATGAGAACAGTACAGGCAATTAAAATTAACATTTAACTTCTTACTCTTTAATTGCATTGACAATTATTACAAATTCTGCAAAAAGAATTGAACAAATTTTTTAAACGTATGTACCCTTATATTTTAAGAAAATTAATCAAATATGAATATAAATCAAAATGAATATGAATATAAATATGAATATAAATCAAAAATGTAACAACATTTTAGAGAGGGATTAAACAGTCTTTGAAAATGGGTCAACAGTTGCTTGAACTCTGGAAGAATGATAGCTGTGAACTTCTACATAATTAATCGAAGAAAGATGGAATGAGTAAGGTGTCGAAGGCGTCCTCTTGGGTAGGGGATTCAAACTCCACTGCTGGCATGGATTTTCATACCATTTGCAATCAATTTTAACAGCACGTAATGGTCTCATTAACTCTCATTTCGCTAATAGTAAACTGTAGCACTCTAAACTAACCACCTAGAATAATAAAGCTATAACTTTTTTTAAATTTTCAAACTATGAGTAATTACGATTCTTTGATGTTTTCTTTAGTATTGAAAACAGAGTTTTTATTTGGTATTCTTTAAAGCTTTACTACAGAGCAATGAAAACAGAACAGGCAATTAAAATTAACTTTTGACTTCGTACTCTTTAATTGTATTGACAAATATTACAAATTCTGCAGAAAGAATTGAACAAATTTTTAAACGTATGTACCCTTATATTTTCAAAAAATGAATCAAATATGAATATAAATCAAAATGAATATGAATATAAATATGAATATAAATCAAAAATGTAACAACATTTTAGAGAGGGAATTAAACGGTCTTTGAAAATGGGTCAACAGTTGCTTGAACTCTGGAAGAATGATAGCTGTGAACTTCTACATAATTAATCGAAGAAAGATGGACGAATGAGTAAGGTGTAAGGTGTAAGGCGTTGGGTAAGGGATTCGAACTCCACTGCTGGCATGGATTTTCATAGCCATTCGGAATAAATTTTAACAGCACGTAATGCTCTAATTAACTCTCATTTAACTAATAGTAAACTGCAGCAATCCAAATCAATAACCTGGAATAATAACACTATAACTTTTGGAAAATTTGCGAACTATGAATAATTACGATCCTTTGGTGTTTTTTTTTTAATATAGAAAACATCAGAGTTTTTATTTGGTATTCTTTAAAGCTTCACTACAGAGCAATGAGAACAGAACAGGAAATGAAAATTAACTTTTAACTTCTTACACTTTAATTGTCTTGACAATTATTACAAATTCTGCAGAAAGAATTGAACAAATTTTTAAACGTATGTACCCTTGTATTTTCAAAAAATGAATCAAATATGAATATAAATCAAAATGAATATGAATAATATGAATATAAATCAAAAATGTAACAACATTTTAGAGAGGGATTAAACAGTCTTTGAAAATGGGTCGACTGTTGCTTGAACACTGGACGAATGATAGCTGTGAACTTGTACATAATTACTCGAAGAAAGATGGAAGAATGAGTAAGGTAAGGTGTAAGGCGTGCTCTTGGGTAGGGGATTCGAACTCCACTGCTGGCATGGATTTTCATAGCCATTTGGAATCAATTTTAACAGCACGTAATGCTCTAATTAACTCTCATTTAACTAATAGTAAACTGCAGCAATCCAAATCAATAACCTGGAATAATAACACTATAACATTTGGAAAATTTGCAAACTATGAATAATTACGATCCTTTGATGTTTTCTTTAGTATTGAAAACATGAGAGTTTTTATTTGGTATTCTTTAAAGCTTCACTACAGAGCAATAAGAACAGAACAGGCAATTAAAATTAATTTTTAACTTCGTACTCTTTAATTGTATCAACAATTATTACAAATTCTGCAAAAAGAATTAAACAAATTTTTTAAACGTATGTACCCTTATATTTTCAAAAAATGAATCAAATATGAATATAAATTAAAATGAATATGAATGTAAATATGAATATAAATCAAAAATGTAACAACATTTTAGAGAGGGATTAAACAGTCTTTGAAAATGGGTCGACTGTTGCTTGAACACTGGACGAATGATAGCTGTGAACTTCTACATAAATACTTGAGGAAAGATGGAAGAATGAGTAAGGCGATGCTCTTGGGTAGGAGATTCGAACTCCACTGCTGGCATGGATTTTCATAGCCATTTGGAATCAATTTTAACAGCACGTAATGCTCTAATTAACTCTCATTTAACTAATAGTAAACTGCAGCAATCCAAAACAATAACCTGGAATAATAACACTATAACTTTTGGAAAATTTGCAAACTATAAGTAATTACGATTCTTTGAACTTTTTTTTTTTTTTTTTAAAAAAATATTGAAAACATGAGAGTTTTTATTTGGTATTCTTTAAAGCTTCACTACCGAGCAATGAGAACAGTACAGGCAATTAAATTTAAC
The DNA here is from genome assembly GCA_032207245.1 of Pardosa pseudoannulata. NCBI lineage: Eukaryota > Metazoa > Arthropoda > Arachnida > Araneae > Lycosidae > Pardosa > Pardosa pseudoannulata. The sequence continues at coordinate 64,791,491 of CM063506.1, read as the reverse complement.
TTTTAATTTCTTACTCTTTAATTTTATTGAAAAATATTACAAATTCTGCAAAAAGAATTGAACAAATTTTTTAAGCGTATGCACCAATATATTTCCAACAAATGCATCAAATATAATATAAATTTTGAATAAATGGTTTTAAATAGCAGAAAAACTTGATCTCGATATTGGTGAAAATGTTTTAAATTTAGACTAAATTTAATTTAATTTTACATTTTACCCCTATTAAACCTTTATTTAAAAATTAATTTGAAATCCGTTTTTTAAGTAAACCCATTATCATCTGAAAATTTAAAAATTTATTTAATTCTCAATTTATATTGTTTAATAATTTCAAATCCAATAACTGCAAATACAACTTTAAAGAAATATCAATTCTAATTTTCTCTTTATTAGAAATATTAGAGGAACAGATTTTCACATGTAGGATTTATGTACAGAATTTTTATATATGAAAATAGAAATATGAACAGATTTTCATATGTAGGATTTATGTACAGAATTTTTTTAATATTGAAAAACACAGATTTTATATGTGGTATTCTTTAAAGCTTCACTACCGGAAATATGCAGAACAGTACAGGATTTATGTGCAGAATTTTTATATATGAAATTTAAATACTGCTTTTATTTTATTGAAAATATTACAAATTTAAAAATAATGGAACACAGTTTATGGTACCCTTATATATTTTCAATAAATGCATAAAATATCATATAATGTTTGAATAACTAGTTTTAAATAGTAGAAAAACTTGATATTCATATTGATGAAAATGTTTTAAATTTAGACTAAATTTAATTTAATTTTACATTTTATCCCTATTAAACCTTTATTTAAAAATTAATTTGAAATCCGTTTTTTAAGTAAACCCATTATCATCTCAAAGTTTAAATATTTATTTAATTCTCAATCCATATTGTTTAGTAATTGCAAAAGAATAACTGCAATTACAACTTTAAAGAAATATCAATTCTAATTTTCTTTATATTAGATGTATTAGATGTTCAGATTTTCATATGTAGGATTTATGTACAGAATTTTTATATATTAAATTGGAAATATGCACGGATTTTCATATGTAGGATTTATGTACAGAATTTTTATATATGAAATTGGAAATATGCACGGATTTTCATATGTAGGATCTATGTACAGAATTTTTATATATGAAAATGGAAATATGCACAGATTTTCATATGTAGGATTTATGTACAGAATTTTTATATATGAAATTGGAAATATGCACAGATTTTCATATGTAGAATTTATGTACAGAATTTATATATGAAATTGGAAAATTTAATTAAACAATATGAATAATGGAATACAGTGGATGGTACCCTTATATATTTTCAATAAATTCATGAAATATCATATAATGTTTGAATAACTGGTTTTAAATAGCAGAAAAACTTGATATTGATTTTGATGAAAATGTTTACAATTTAGACTAAATTTAATTACATTTTATATTTTCCCACATTAAACCTTTGTTTAAAGTTGAATTTGAAATCCGTTTTTTAAGTAAACCCATTATCATCTCAAAGTTTAAATATTTACTTCATTCTCAATGTATATTGTTTAGTAGTAATTGCAATTTCAATAACTGCAATTACAGTTTTAAAGAAATATCAATTCTAATTTTCTCTTTATTAGATCTATTAGATGTAGAGATTTTTATATATAGGATTTATGTACAGAATTTTTATATATGAAATTGGAAATATGCACAGATTTTCATATGTAGGATTTATGTACAGAAGTTTTATATATGAAATTGGAAATATGTACAGATTTTCATATGTAGGATTTATGTACAGAAATTTTATATATGAAATTGGAAATATGTACAGATTTTCATAGGTAGAATTTATGTACAGAATTTTTATATATGAAATTGGAAATATGAATTTTCATATGCAAATACAGAATTTTATATATGAAAATTGGAAATATGCACAGATTTTCATATGTATAATTTATGTACAGAATTTTTATATATGAAAATGGATATATATAAATTTCATATTATTATGTCAAATATTTTATGAAATTAAATATTCAATTTATATGTAATTTAAATAGAATTTTTTATATATGAAATTAAATATGTACAGATTTTCATATGTAGGATTTAACAGAATTTTTATATATGAAATTGGAAAATTTAATTAATATATGAATAATGAATCATTTTCTTAATATTTAACTGTATCATATAAATTGAATATGCAAAAACAGAAAAACTATACTCTGATAATTTATGAAAATTTTAAATTAGACTAAAATTTAATCATTTATGTTATTAAATTTGTTTAAAACTGAATTTGAAATCCGTTTTTTAAGTAAAATTATCATCTCAAATTTAATAACTTTCTCAATTTATATTGTTTAGTAGTAATTGCAATTTCTAACTGCAATTACAATTTTATATCAATCTAATTTTCTCTTTATTAGATCTATTAGATGTACAGATTTTATTATGAAATTGGAAAATGAAACTAAATAATATGAATAATGAACTGAACTGGATATAATTTAATTTCATGTTACCATACGTCAAAAAATTTATTTTTGTGAATTCCATGATGACTCTCGAGGTAGTCTTTTTAACTTTGCCGAACGGTAGACCAACTTATCTTTGTTTCTCCTTCTTTACCTTCAGTATTTTCCGTTTCCGGGGGGGGGGAGGAAGTGTCCGGTGCAGTATTTCTCATCTGCTACTTCACAATTTTGTTACACGTTCCCATTTCTAATTCGTCGTTTCCGGGACGTATTGTTAAACCATTTGAATAAGAGTCTACTTTGACCCTGCCATAACTTTCTAAATACCAATTGGTGCTTGACGGTGTTTTTCAGTGCTTAAATATGAGTGATTGTGTTAACTTGTAATTCTTTATTCGTTTAGGTTCTCCGGTCCTCAGCGGGAGCAGTAGGACGAAGCCCCGGGGTGATGGACATGTTTTAGGTGGTAGAGGGGCATGTGAAAATCCCTCTGCTTGCATGAATGTTTATAGCCGTGCGGAATCGGCATAAGCTGTAGGTCTCTGTCAAATTAGTAACCCTGAAGCAAAACAGTAGACCATAATAGAGGATTAAGTTGGATGCAATTTAGTTTTATGTGCCCGTATGTCAGGACATTTATGTGCGTTCCATAACGACAGTGTCTGCGGTAGTCTGTTTGACACAGCAGAATGAGAGGTCCACCCTTATTTCTTTCTCCCTCTTTACCATTCTCAATTTCCCGTTTTCAGAGGTATGGACGGTACTTAGTAGTGTCTCACAAGTTTCGGTTGGTAGGGGGGGGCAGTGTGAGAATCCCGCTGCAGGCATGGATATATATAGCCGTGTGGAATGGGCTAAAGCTGTAGGTCTCTGTCACATTTGTCGTCCTGTAGCAAAACAATACACCATAAGAGTGGACTACGTTGGACAGAATTTAGTTTTATGTGCCCATATGTCAGGAATTTGGTGTGTTTTAAATAATGACAGTATCTGGTGTAGTCTGTTTGACTTAGCAGAATGAGAGGTCCACACTTATTTCTTTCTCCCTTTTTAGGTTCTCAATTTCCCGTATTCAGAGGTATGGACGGTACTTAGTAGTGTCTCACAAGTTTCAGCTGGTAGGTGGAGGGTAATGTGAGAATTCCGTTGCAGGCATGGATATATATAGCCTTGCGAAATGGGTTAAAGCTGTAGGTCTCTGTCACATTTGTCGTCCTGTAGCAAAACAATACATCATAATAGTCGAATAAGTTGAACAGAATTTAGTTTTATGTGCCCATTTGTCAGGAATTTAGTGTGTGTTCCATAATGACAGTATCTGGGGTAGTCTGTTTGACTCAGCAGAATGAGAGGTCCACACTTATTTCTTTCTCCCTTTTTACAGTTCTCAATTTCCCGTTCTCAGAGGTATGGACGGTGTCTCACAAGTTTCAGGTGATAGGGGGGGATTGTGAGAATCCCGATGCAGGCATGGATATATATAGCCGTGCGGAATGGGCTAAAGCTGTAGGTCTCTGTCACATTTGTCTTCCTGTAGCAAAACAATACACCATAATAGTGGACTAAGTTGAACAGAATTTAGTTTTATGTGCCCATATGTCAGGAAATTAGTGTGTGTTCCATAATGACAGTAATCTGACTCAGCAGGATGGAAGTTACACCCTTATTTCTTTCTCAATCTTTACTCTTCTCAATATCCCGTTTTTATAGGTGTTGGTGATGCTTAGTAGTGTCTGACATGTTTTAGGTGGTAGTGGGGGCAATGTGGGAATCCCGCTGCCGGAATGGATGTTTGTAGCCATGAGAAATTGGCTTAAGCTGTAGGTCTGTGTCACATTAGTCATCCAGTAGCAATACAATAAAAAATAATAGTGGACTAAGTTGGATAGAATTAAATGTTTTATGTGCAATTATGTCAGGAAATTTGTGTGTGTTTCATAACGACAGTGTCTGCCGTAGTCTGTTTGACTCAGAATGGGAGGTCCACCCTTATTTCTTTCTTTCTCTTTACTCTTCTTAATTTCCCGTTTTCATAGAGACCTTTTAAATAAGCTTGGCACAGAGTACATGTGTCCTACATCGCACGTGTTAGTGATGAATTGGCCTTGGAAACCGGATATGGGCAGAGAGAAAAAATCACCCTGATTGCACGGTCCATCAAAGAAAAGACCTTGAAAACAAGTTTGGCACAGAGTACATGTATCCTACATCGCACGTGTTAGTGATGAATTGGCCTTGGAAACCGGATATGGGCAGAGAGAAAAAATCACCCTGATTGCACGGTCCATCAAAGAAAAGACCTTGAAAACAAGTTTGGCACAGAGTACATGTATCCTACATCGCACGTGTTAGTGATGAATTGGCCTTGGAAACCGGATATGGGCAGAGAGAAAAAATCACCCTGATTGCACGGTCCATCAAAGAAAAGACCTTGAAAACAAGTTTGGCACAGAGTACATGTATCCTACATCGCACGTGTTAGTGATGAATTGGCCTTGGAAACCGGATATGGGCAGAGAGAAAAAATCACCCTGATTGCACGGTCCATCAAAGAAAAGACCTTGAAAACAAGTTTGGCACAGAGTACATGTATCCTACATCGCACGTGTTAGTGATGAATTGGCCTTGGAAACCGGATATGGGCAGAGAGAAAAAATCACCCTGATTGCACGGTCCATCAAAGAAAAGACCTTGAAAACAAGTTTGGCACAGAGTACATGTATCCTACATCGCACTTGGGAGCGAAGAATTGGCCTTGTAAACCGGATATGGGCAGAGAAAAAAATTCACCCTGATTGCACGGTCCATCACAAAAAAAAAAAAAAAAAAAAAAAAAAAAAACCTCGAAAACAAGTTTTGCACAAAGTACATGTATCCTACATCGCACTTGTGAGCGAAGAATTGGCTACATAAATTGGCTACATTTTATGGCTACATAAATGTGTATGCATATCAAAAGTTTGTATTCATATTTTTATGTAATATATATGAATTCTGTTCAACTGTTAGTTGAAGACTCTTAAACTTCATGAATCACTGGACCTAAAGATCATTCTATCAAATCTAGGAAATAAAAACTAATGCTTCAGAAAAACAACAATGTCCGAACAATGTCCGAATGGGTGGAATGCATATCTTCGGTACTGGTGTTCAATAGCTCGAATTCCACTGCTGACATGGATGCTTGTAGCCTACGGAATCGGCTTAAAGCTGTAGGTCCCGGTCTCATTAGTCGTCCTGTAGCAAAACAATACACCATACTAGTGGACTAAGTTGGATAGAATTTAGTTTTATGTGTCCATATGTCAGGAAATTTGTGTGTGTTCCATAATGACAGTGTCTGTGATAGTCTGTTTGATTCAGCACAACGGGAGGCCCACCCTTATTTCTTTCACCCTATTTATCCTTCTCAATTTCCCGTTTTCAGAGATGTGGACGGTACTTAGTAGTGTCTGACAAGTTTCAGTTGGTGTGGGGGGGGCAATGTGAGAATCCCGCTGCTGGCATGGATGTATTTAGCGGTGCAGAATCATCTTAAGCTGTAGGTCTCTATCTCATTAGTCGTCCTGTAGCAAAACAATACACTAAAATAACGGACTAAGTTGGATAGATTTTAGATTTATGTGTCCATATGTCTGGAAATTTCTGTGTGTCCCATAATTACAGTGTCTGCGGTAGTCTCTATGACTCAGCAGAAAGGGAGGTCCACCCTTATTTCTTTCTCCCTTTTTACCCTTCTTAATTTCCAATTTTCATAGGAGTGCACTGTGCTTAATATTGTGTGACACGTTTCAGGTGGTAGTGGGGGCAACATGAGAATCCCGCTGTTGGCATGGTTATTTGTAGCCGTGATGGGGGATTGTGTATATGAGGGATTGTGTTAACTTGTAATTCTTAATTCGTTTAGATTCTCCAGTTCTCAGCTTGAGCAGTAGGACGAAGCCTCGAAGTGGTGGACATGTTTTAGGTGATAGGGGGCAATGTGAGAATCCCGCTGCTGGCATGAATGTTTGTAGCCGTGCGGAATCGGCTTAAGCTGTAGGTCTCTCATATTAGTCATACTGTAGCAAAACTGTACACCATAATAGTGGACTTTGGATAGATTTTAGTTTTATGCGTCCATATGTCTGGAAATTTGTGTGTGTTCCATAATGACAGTATCTGCGATAGACTGACGCAGCAGAATGGAAGGTTCACACTTATTTCTTTCCCCCTTTTTAACCTTCTCAATTTCCCGTTTTCAGAGGTGTGGACAGTACTGAGTAGTGTCTGACAAATTTCAGTTGGTAGGGGGGCAATGTGAGAATCCCGTTAATGGCATGGATGTATTTAGTGGTGCTGAATCGGCTTAAGCTGCAGGTCTTGGTCAGATTAGTCATCCTGTAGCAAAACAGAAGACCGTAACGCTGTAAACCAAACGAAATATATAAGGACAAATGGGCCTAATAGGTGGGACGCTGTTCTTTGGTAATGAAGTTAAAGTGTTTGGATCCCACTGCTGTAATGTTGTTCTTATACATTCGGAATCGGACTAAAGCAATAGCTCCTGGTCTAATTAATCATCTTGTAGCAAAAACGTACACCGCAGCATTTCGAATTAAGCCAAATTGAATGCATTTCTATGAACAACCATGTAAGGTTTTTGGTTTGGTTTGGTTTGGGGCGCTACGGTCTACTTTTTGCAACACGGGGGCTAATGAGACCGGGACCTACTGCTTAAAGACGATTCCGAATGGCTACGAACATCCATGCCAGTGTGGGATTCGAACCCACGAATTTCGGCTCCGAAGGCCAGCACCCTAACCATTCAGCTATCGTTCGGCCAACCACGTCAGGGGAGAGATATTAAACTCCCAAAAGGCAGCGCTGTAACGACGACCGTCATCCGATTGAAAAAACTCTATTGTTTGAGTGTATTTATTGCAAACATATTAGTATTTAATTATGCCAGATAAAATAACATCTTAATTCCTAAATTTTTCGATATTTTACCTACCATAATATAGAATGATGCGTTGAGTTATGAGGTAGGTAAACGATGTGTAGATGAGTTATAATTAACGTGACCAGACTCGTCCCGTCTTGAACGGGACAGTCCCTTTTTACAATTACGAATCCCGGTGTCCCCGAAATGGACTGTGGGACGCAAAATTGTCCCGTTTTCAGAAATCAAGCAAAAATTTACGTGTGATTTTTAATTAAAAAAAGTGTTAGTTTTTACTGTAGATATTTTCATATGGCTTTTTCAGACTGATGCATTTATGTTGTGTTGATCGATATTACCGATTTTAAGACAAGAAAAATTAAAGTAATCAAACTTTACAAAAAATGTCATTTTAAAAGGAAATCATAGCAGTTGGCATGATTATAAATGTACCTGCCTTTTTTTCAGACTGGATGTTTTAATTGAAAAGCAATATATTGACTGTAATAAAGATATTGAAGTTTTTGACGAATTTTCATTAATTTCTAATTACATTACATCGCAAAAAAATAACGGAATGGAATAATTTAAATGTTTCCACAAAAACCTGTTGGGTGGAAGTATTCAAGCACTTTCGCGCCAACTATCTTCAGCTTAAAAACTTTTCTATTGTAATTGAATGTACTTTATGTTTGCCTGCTACAAATGCTCCAGTAAAAGGAGTATTTTCTGTTATTAACAAATTGTGGACATCTGAGTAAACTCAGTTACAAATTTCAGTTCTAAAGGGGATGTTGATAATTAAGGTGAATATAAAAAAACGTGCCAAGAGTTTCATTCTTACTTGAAATCGTCACCAGCTGTATTAAAACAAATTTGTTCTTCTGATCAATGTGCCAAACGATGGCCGAATGGTTAGGATGCTGACCTTCGGAACCGGAATTCGTGGGCTCAAATCCTACTATGGCATGGATGTTCGTAGCCGTTCGGAATCGGCTTAAATCAGTAGGTCCCGGTCTCATTAGCCCTCGTGTTGCAAAAAGTAGATCGTAGCGCTCCAAACCAAACCAAACCAAAATCTCCTAAACGGCTGGACTGATTTTGATGAAATTTTGTGTACGTAATTAAGCTGATTCGAGAATGGTTTAGATTCACAATTTGATCCGATAGAAAATGTTTTTTTTTTATTAAAAATCCAGAATTGCGCTTTTATTGATATTATTATAATGCCGCTTGAAATCTTTTTCTACTAAAGTATCTGTGGCGCAGTGGTCAGCGCAACGGGCATCGGTACGAGAAGTTCCAGGATCGAATCCTCGAATAGGCGATGTAGGAATTTTAACTTAATCTAAATACGTTTGTGATGACTGTACGCATTGTGGCGTCAAATATTTTTAAAATAAGTTTTTTCGGAATCGGCTTAAAGCAGTAGGTCCCGGTCTCATTATCCCTCGCGTTGCAAAAACTAGACCGTAGCGCTCCGAAACCAAGCCAAACCTCGGATAAATATAACTAAACATTTTGGGTACCTATATTTTGTAATTCGTAACTTTTAAGCCAACTAACTTTTTCTGAATAAATAACTTTAAAAAAGTGTTGTTTTTTCCATTGACTACCTGTGATTTGACTTAAATAAACCAATGTCCCGTTTTGAGTCAAAAAACAAATGGTCACGTTAGTTATAATACATATTCTTTTTATTCGTTGTTCATATTTTTATAACTGAAAATGTTCTGTGAAGTATTTAAAAGCAGTTATGTAAATTCAGTGGAGAGAATATAAATAAATTAAATTATACGCCTGTAGCGTCCCTAGAATTTCACGTGATCAGCGGAGATAAGGAGCTTGTCAATCATATGCCGTTCACTGCCCCCCCCTCCGGTTGCAAAATCTATGTACACATTCGAAATTTGCTTCGAGACGTATTGCTTACAGCAGATTTTCTAAGATAAATGCTAGCAGCGGAATTCGAACCCGCTGTTCCCGTATCGAAAGGCAGCAGCGTACCCATTCCACCCTCGCCTGGCCGCAAAAAGAATTTTAGAAAAAGCTTAAGGTATCCGTCTACGTTCGGAGAACTTTTCTTTAAACGTAAAAACTAGTTCATGTTTTTACATTTTTAGATTTATTTTTTATATTATCATAGAGAATAACACTTAAAAAATTTATTCCTGGAGAAGTTTTTATAAAATTTCTAATAAATGAAGAAAATTTAGTGAAAAAAACGGGTTTTTTCAAAAGGTCTAATTTTTTAATAAATTAAATTATTTCAATATTTTTTGATGCAACACATTTCTTATACACTGGACTAGTGAATTACCTAAAATCTTTGCTTAATTTACATTTGGTAAAAAATTTTGGTCCTTCAAAATCATACACATTGAATTTTTAACGAATTTTCATTACCTTTATATCTAACTATGAGTGTAACATCATTAAAAATTATCCAAATTTAAAGCTTTTAGGTCATTTGCTAGTAAATACTATCAAAAGCATTCATAATAATTTTCAACAAAATATTTTAAGAACTTTTTGAGAAATCACATTTCAAGTTTCAACATTTTATTAAAAATACCGTTCTGAGAAAAAAGCATTTGAAGTTTATGAAAGCAACTTTAACTTAAAAGTCACATTTGTCTTCCTGTAATAAAACAATAAGCCATAATAGTGGACTAAATTGGACAGAATTTAGTTTTATGTGCCCATATGTCAGGAAATTAGTGTGTGTTCCATAATGACAGTAATCTGACTCAGCAGGATGGAAGTTACACCCTTACTTCTTTCTCAATCTTTACTCTTCTCAACATCCCGTTTTTATAGGTGTTGATGGTGCTTAGTAGTGTCTGACATGTTTTAGGTGTTAGGGGGGCAATGTGAGAATCCCGCTGCCGAAATGGTTATTTGTAGCCATGAGAAATTGGCTTAAGCTGTAGATCTCTCTCACATTAGTCATCCAGTAGCAATACAATACAAAATAATAGTGGACTATATTGGATAGAATTTAATGTTTTATGTGCAATTATGTCAGGAAATTTTTGTGTGTTTCATAACGACAGTGTCTGCCGTAGTCTTTTTGACTCAGAATGGGAGGTCCACCCTTATTTCTTTCTTTCTCTTTACTCATCTTAATTTCCCGTTTTCATAGAGACCTTTTAAACAAGTTTGGCACAGAGTACATGTATCCTACATCGCACGTGTGAGTGAAGAATTGGCCTTGAAAACCGGATATGGGCAGGGGAAAAAAATCACCCTGATTGCATGGTCCATCATAGAAAAGACCTCGAAAACAAGTTTTGCACAAAGTACATGTATCCTACATCGCACGTGTGAGTGAAGAATTGGCCTTGAAAACCGGATATGGGCAGAGAAAAAAATTCACCCTGATTGCACGGTCCATCACAGAAAAGACATTAAAAACAAGTTTGGCACAGAGTACATGTATCCTACATCGCACGTGTGAGCGAAGAATTGGCCTTGAAAACCGGATATGGGCAGAGAAAAAAAATCACCCTGATTGCACAGTCCCTCACAGAAAAGACCTTGAAAACAAGTTTTGCACAAAGTACATGTATCCTACATCGCACTTGTGAGCGAAGAATTGGCCTTGTAAACCGGATATGGGCAGAGAAGTAACAGAGGAGGGAGAGGAAAAAATCACCCTGATTGCACATTCCATCCCAGAAAAGACCTCGAAAACAAGTTTAGCACAGAGTACATGTATCATACTTCGCACTTGTGAGCGAAGAATTGGCCTTGAAAACCGGATAAGGCAGAGAAAAAAAATCACCCAGAGCGTAAGGCAGAGAGGAGGGAGAAAAAAAATCACTCTGACTGCATGTTCTATCACAGAAAATACCATGAAAACAAGTTTTACACAGAGTACACGTATCCTACATCGCACGTGTCAGCGAAGAATTGGCTACATAAATTGGCTACATTTTATGCTACATAAATGTGTATGCATATCAAAAGTTTGTATTCATATTTTTATGTAATATATATGAATTCTGTTCAACTGTACTTTAGTTGAAGACTCTTAAACTTCATGATCACTGGACCTAAAGATCATTCTATCCAAATCTAGGAAATAAAAATTAATACTTCAGAAAAACAACAATGTCCGAATGGGTGGAATGCTTATCTTCGGTACTGGTGTTCAATAGCTCGAATTCCACTGCTGACATGGATGCTTATAGCCTACGGAATCGGCTTAAGCTGTAGGTTCCGGTAACATTAGTCGTCCTGTAGCAAAACAATAGACCATAATAGAGGACTAAGTTGGATAGAATTTAGTTTTTTATGTGCCCATATGTTAGGAAATTTGTGTTGCTCCATAATGACAGTATCTGCGGTAGTCTATTTGACTCAGCAGATTGGAGATCCACCCTTATTTCTTTCTACCTCTTTACCCTTCTCAGTTTCGCGTTTTCAGAGGTGTGGACGGTGCTTAGTAGTGTCTAACATGTTTAGGTGGTAGGGGGGCAATGTGCGAATCCCGCTGCTGGCATGGATGTATTTTGCCGTCTGGAATCGGCAAAAGCTGCAGGTCTCAAACACTTTTATGATATTGTAGCAAAATAATACAGCAAAATAGTGCACTAAGTTGGATAGAATTTTGTTTTATGTGCCCATATATCAGGAAATTTGTGTGTGTCCCATAATGACAGTATCTGCGGTAGTCTTTTTGACTCAGCAGAATGAGAGGTCTACAGTTATTTCTTTCTCCCTTTTTACGGTTCTCAATTTCCCGTTTTCAGAAGTGTGGATGGTACTTAGTAGTGTCTGACAAGTTTTAGTTGGTAGGAGGGGCAATGTGAGAATCCCGCTGCTGGCATGGATGTATTTAGCGGTGCAGATTCGGCTTAAGCTGTAGGTCTCTATCACATTAGTCGTCCTGTAGCAAAACAATACACCATAATAATGGACTGAGTTGGATAGATTTTAGTTTTATGTGCCCTTATGTCTGGAAATTTGTGTGTGTTCCATAAGTACAGTATCTGCGATAGACTGTTTGACTCAGCAGAATGGAAGGATCACCCTTATTTCTTTCACCCTATTTATCCTTCTCAATTTCCCGTTTTCATAGAAGTGGACTGTGCTTAGTAGTGTCTGACATGTTTCAGTTGGTAGTGGGGGCAATATGAGAATCCCACTGCTGGCATGGATGTTTGTAGCCGTGTATTTTTCAGTGCTTGAATATGAGTGATTTTGTTTAGATTCTCTGATTCTCAGCGGGAGCAGTAGGACAAAACCTCGTAGTGGTGGACAAGTTTTTGGTGGTAGGGGCAATGTGAGAATCTCGCTACTGGCATGGATGTTTGTAGCCCAGCGGAATCGGCTTAAGCTGTACGTCTTTGTCACATTAGTCGTCCTGTAGAAAAACAATACACCATACTAGTGGACTAAGATAGATTTTAGTTTTATGTGCCCATATGTTAGGAAATTTGTGTGTGTTCCATAATAACAGTATCTGCGATAGAATGTTTGACTCAGCAGAATGTAAGATTCACACTATTTCTTTCCCCCTTTTTATGCTTCTCAATTTTCCATTTTCAGAGGTATGGACGGTACTTAGTAGTGTCTTACAAGTTTCAGTTGGTAGGGGGGGGAGAAGATCAATGTGAAAATCCCGCTGCTCTCATGGATGTATTTAGCCGTGCAGAATTGGCTTAAGCGGTAGGTTTCGATCAGATTAGTCATCCTGTAGCAAAACAGTAGACCGTAACGCTGTAATCCAAACGAAATGTATAAGGACAAACGGGCCCAGAGGGTTGGACGCAGTTCTTTGGAAATGAAGTTTAAATATTTGAATCTCACTGCTGTAATGTTGTTCGGAAAACATTTTGCTAAAACAATAGCTTCTGGTCTAATTAACCATAGTGTAGCAAAAACGTACACCGCAGAATTTCCAATCAATCCAAAATGAATTTCTATGAACAACGATGTGAGGTTTTTTGGTTTGGAGCGATTCAACCTACTTTTTGCAACATGAGGGCTAATGAGACCGGGACCTACAGCTTAAAAACGATTCCGAAAGGCTACAAACATCCATGCCAGTGTGGGAATCGAACCGACGAACTCCGGCTCCGAAGGCCAGCACCCTAACCATTTGGCTATCGTTCGGCCAACCACGTCAGGAGCGAGATATTTAACTCCCAAAAGGCAGAATTGTAACGACGACCGTCATCCGATTGAAAAAACTCTATTGTTTGAGTGTTTTTATTGCAAAATATTAGTATTCAACTATGCCAGATAAAATAACATCATAATTCTTAAATTTTTCGCTATTTTACCTACCATAATCTGAAAGGATGCTTTGAGATTATAAGGTAAGTATACGTGGATGAGTTATTATTAATTTGGCCAGATGTCCCATTTTGAACGGGACTGTCCCTTTTTGCAATTACGCTTCCCGGTGTACCGGAAATATACTGTGGGAAGCAAAATTGTCCCGTTTTCAGAAATCACGCAAAAAGTTACGTCTGATTTCTAATTAAAAAAAGTGTTAGTGTTTACTGTAGATATTTTCATATGGCTTTTTTAGACCGATGTATTTATGTTGTGGCGATCGATATTACCGATTTTAAGACAAGAAAAATTAAAGTAATCAAACATAGAAGTTGGCATGATTATAAATGTACCTGCCTTTTTTTCAGACTGGATGTATTAATTGAAAAGCAATATATTGACTGTAATAAAGATATTGAAGTTTTTGACGAATTTTTATTAATTTCTAATTACATTACATCTCAAAAGATAACGGAAGGGAATAACTTAAATGTTTCCACGGAAACCCGTTGGTTCGGCTGGAAACCCGTTGGGTGGAAGTATTCAAACACTTTCGCGCCAACAATCTTTAGCATAAAAACTCTTCTATTGTAATTGAATGTATTTTATGTTTTCCAGCTACAAATGCTCCAGTAGAAAGAGTGTTTCTTTTTATGAACAAATTGTGGACATCTGAGAAAACCCAGTTACAAATTTCAGTTCTAAAGGCAATGTTGATAATTAAGGTGAATATAAAAAAACGTTCCAAGAGTTTCATTCTTACTTGAAATCGTCACTAGCTATATTAAAACAAATTTGCTCTTCTGATAAACATGCCGAACGATGGCCGAATGGTTAGGATGCTGGCCTTAGGAACCGGAGTTCGTGGGTTCGAGTCCCACTATGGTTTGGATGTTCGTAGCGTTTCGGAATTAGCTTAAAGCAGTAGGTTCCGGTCTCATTATCCTTCGTGTTGCGAAAAGTAAACCGTAGCGCTCCAAAACCAAGCCAAACCTCGGATAAATATAACTAATCATTTTGGGTACCTATATTTTGTAATTTGTAACTTTTAAGCCAACTAACTTTTTCTGAATAAATAACTTTAACAAAGTGTTGTTTTTCCCATTGACTACCTATGATTTGACTTAAATAAACCAAAGTCCCGTTTTGAATCAAAAAATAAATGGTCACGTTAGTTATAATATATATTCTTTTTATCCATTGTTCATATTTTTATAACTGAAAATGTTCTGTGAAGCATTTAAAAGCAGTTATGTAAATTCAGAGGAGAGATTATAAATAAATTAAATTATATGCTTGTAGCGTCCCTAGAATTTCACGTGAACAGCGGAGACAAGGAGCTTGTCAATCATATGCCGTTGACTGACCCCCCCCGCGCGGTTGCAAAATCTATGTACACATTCGAAATTTGCTTCGGGACGTATTGCTTACAGCCGATTTTCCAAGATAACTGCTAGCAGCGGAATTCGAACCAACTGAGAATCGAAAGGCAGTAGTCTACCCATTCCACCCTCGCCTGGCCCCAAAAAGAATTTTAGAAAAAACTTAAGTTATCCGTCTACGTTCTGAGAACTTTTTTCTTTAAACGTAGAAACTAGTTCATGTTTTTACATTTTTAGATTTATTTTTTATATTATCATAGAGAATTGCACTTAAAAAATTTATTCCTGGAGAAGTTTTTATAAAATTTTTAATAAATGAAGAAAATTTAGTAAAAAAAACGGGTTTTTTCAAAAGGTCTAATTTTTTAATAAATTAAATTATTTCAATATTTTTTGACGCAACACATTTCTTATACACTGGACTAGTGAATCCCCTAAAATCTTTGCTTAATTTACATTTGGTAAAAAATTTTAGTCCTTCAAAATCATACGCATTGAATTTTTAACGAATTTTCACTACCTTTATATCTAACTATGAGTGTAACATCATTAAAAATTATCCAAATTTAAAGCTTTTAGGTCATTTGCTAGTAAATACTATCAAAAGCATTCATAATAATTTTCAACAAAATATTTTAAGAATACCGTTCTGAGAAAAACGCATTTGAAGTTTATGAAAGCAAATTTAAGTATTAAAAATTTAAAATACATGTTTAAAATTCTCCACACTTTCTTGCTTCAAAACTTTCTAATTGCCAAGTTGCTGATTATTAAAAACACTAGAAAAATGTTTAAACTAATCTTCATGAAAATTTAAAAAGTTTTGTCCAAAAAGTGCTCTTTAAAATGCTTTAAGTTCCCAACTTCCGGTTCCGAAGTCGCTACTTCCGTTTTGTTTTGACAGCTGTCACTGATGTTTAAACAACTGTAACTTTTCTTTAAAATGCCTTAGAGACAAAACAAAAACAGATTTAGAAGCCTAAAAGTTGAAATTTTACAATAGAGAAATAAAAAAATATCATTTTTGGCAAAAAATGACGTTTTCAACGTAAACGGATATCTTATTATACTTAAAACTACCGTTTTATACTTAAAACTGACTGCCATGATAGCCTGACCAGTTTTGGAAAAAAAATTTAGAAAAAATAGACAATAGAGCAGAGAGAAAAAGGATTATCAGTCTGCACAGCTAAAACTAGCCTTTAAACCAGGGGTGGGCAAATACTTTTAAGCGCGGGCCAAAATGAAATTTTCAAAATGTCTCTCCGGCCGGAGGACTATACCTGTGCACACTCAAATGTTTTGGGTGGAATTTTTTTCCCTGTCCAAGAGTTTTTTTTTTTTTTTTTGACAAAAACATTATAAGTATCATTTTAAAGCATTTGGACAGAGAAATTTGACAGTTAGTAAAGGATAATAGTAATAATAAATTGTCATACTTAGGTGTATATGCGAACGATTTGTGCCCAGTAAAATATGTCACGTAATTTTTAAAGAAATAGGATCCATTATATTAAATTAATGATCAATTAATAAATCAGTTAATGAAAGATTTTTTTATATTTATTTATATCTTAACGATACAAATTATTTTATTTTGATCATAGTTATTACATTTTTATATTTATATTACATTTTGTAAATATAATAGTAAATAGAATTATAAAAAGGAAAGACAAACATCAAACGTTAAAATAAAATAGTTTTAGTTAATGCGAAACGTGAAATCTGGAATGTTCATTTGATATTATTTCTTCAAAATTTGGATACAAATCACTTGTAGCAGTCGTTTATACCGAGTGTAAATTTTCGTCAAATTATAATAATATTTATATATTTTTCATTATTTATATGTACACCACG
Source organism: Pardosa pseudoannulata (assembly GCA_032207245.1). Classification (NCBI taxonomy): domain Eukaryota; kingdom Metazoa; phylum Arthropoda; class Arachnida; order Araneae; family Lycosidae; genus Pardosa; species Pardosa pseudoannulata. The sequence goes on along the minus strand of CM063506.1, from coordinate 64,774,525 downwards.
CATACAAATACTGTTGATTTCAATAAAATCGCACATAAGAGATTAAAAAAAATTATATGCAGTATTCGTCCAGTGGGCCGGTTTTTGCTTCCCTCTGCTTTAAACAAAGGTAATTACCAAACAAATGAGAATTAAAAACTTTGTTGAAGAGTCGATGATATATGATGCAGTTTCATTTTCTTTTAGTGTATTACTATGTGTGCGGTTTATACGTCAGGCGGATTAACCTATAAACTTTTTCTAAAATCAATTTTCACGTGTAAGGGATATACTGCAGGGAAACTTATATCTACCTGAAATTACGGTTCGTTGTCTAAATCAGTGGTGCGCAAACTAGGGGTCGCGACCCCAGTGGGGGTCGCCAGAAGTTTTTTGGGGGTCTCCAAATTTTTATGAAATGTATTATCCCTGCATGGTGCATACCATACAGTGTACATATAAAGAGTGAAGCGCCGTCACTCACTGTTTAATTGCAATTTCATGCTGTTCACTCTTTCTTTGACCGTAATGCGTAATGTATGTAAAGTGTGAAGACGCAAGTTTTTCACTCCGGTAGATAGCGCCCTCTTCGCGGTAATTCGCCAGTTTAAAAGTTGTTTAGTGAGAAAGAGCAATTAATAGATCTAATTAGTGATTATACTCTTCAAAATCAATTTAAGACTCAGCCTTGCCAAAAATTTTGGCTATCCTTGGAAAAACAATATCCCGTTTTATGCAAGAATGCCATCAGAGTGTTAATACAATTTGCATCAACGTATCTATGTGAAACTGTATTTAGCAAACTAGTTTCAATAAAAACTAAATACCGCTCGCGTTTTAACCAGGGCTTCGAACCGTAATTTTTTTTGTTCCGGTTTTCGTTCAGTTCCGGTTTTCGCCAAAAATAACTGTTTTCGGTTCAGTTCCGGTTTTCGCTCCGCCAAAAATAACTGTTTTCGTTTCAGTTCCAAATGAATAATTTCATTTTATGTATATTCTTATTAGTACTAAAAATATAATTCTATCATAAACAAAAAAATGTAATTCTACTTTCTGTGAAATAGGCAGAGAATCTTTATCTCGTTTAAAGTGACCAGCCCAAACAATGACTTTTAATTTATTTATTGCTATTTATTTTAAAATGGTTCACAATTATTTTAATTTGTATTAAGCCTTTAGTGAAACCCCCAAACCTTGCCTACACATTCCCAAATTAATTTTTATGAGTGAAACTTTCAATTTCTTCACTTGTGCTCTGTAATATACTATTGCAGTTTTAGGTCTTTAACTTTTATTTATAAGACATAGAACAATGTGAAAATTTTTAAATAAGTAACAAACTTAAACTTATAATACAAAAATAAAAATATATTCAATTACTTGGGTAAATTCAAACATTAACTCACTCGTTTACGAGTGGGTCATTGCAGACTCACCTATGCCCATCTCTTGCTGGGTGAAGCCTCTCCACAGTGTGCTTATTGCAAGACACCTTACACAGTCGCACAGATTTTAACCTCTTGTACTTGTTTAAAATCAATGTATATAAAAATTTTTGATAATCCATCGCCGAATCTTAATTTAATCATCGGGGAAACTCCACATCCAAACTTGTTCCCCTTTCTCCGTCAAACTGGTTTTTATACCGAAATATGATTTTTGATTGTGTTTAATTTTTCTAATTTTCAATTTTTAATCTTTCAATTTTCAATTCACTCAATTTTCAATTCTTGTTAATCTGTATATAACTCAATTTTCGTGTTTTTTGTTGAATGTTTTATCTTTTTAGTTCCTTAATCTGTTTTAGAACCTGTTTATTTATTTATTTTTTTAATCTAAAATTCGTTTAGTATTTCTTTTTGTTTGGCGCTTTGTCCCTATTTAGCGCCATTAAGTTTATTTTTTTTTTTTTCTGTAGTAATTCGTAAATGTTTACGTTTTTTCTTTGTTCTTCTCTTTACTTTTTTTTAATGCATGGTTTGGTAATTTTATATAATAGCCTATTATCTGTCCATCTGTCTCAATCATGAAGTACCTGGAATGGATAGAGGCATCCACATTGGATTTTTCATGAGCTAGTTAGCAAAATTCAAAGCGAGTAAAGTTTATCTTCTCCTAAACTATCGATTCGGTTCTAAAATAAATTGGTATAAATATGCTTCACATCACACCAAAAAATACTGTCGTATTGAAAACGTTCGAAATCTTTATTTTTCGAGCGATGCCCTATTTTTCCCGGTTAAGAGCAGGGTTAAAATTATCAATTTATCACATGATAAACAGTTAAAAATAGCATTCTCTAGCATTATGACGTCATTCCTTTAACCATCTCATTTAATTCTTATAAATTATAAATATCGTCTGCATTATCTCCTCTTCTTAGCCCACTCTCCTGTTTCTAATCATGGATTTTGTTGGTGCTTCAACCACATTTGGCGAAATCGTTTGCAGCTTGCGTGTCTTTTGCAGTGTGGCGTTTGAAATCTGGCGAGAGGATTGTACTCAACAAATTGATACATAAACAAAAAAAAACTTTTTAAAAATTTTACATTGAATATTTAAAATCTAATTGATCAAAGAACATTTGTTAACTCTACTTAAGTACACAAGTTAAAAAATATTTGGTCATCTCATTTTTATTGCTGTATTTTGAGTGGAGGTTGAAGAGGAGTTGTAAAATTGAAAATTTTTTTTCAAATCTCTTATTTTTATTTGTTTTATCACTGAACTTAGATATAAAGTAAATAATTTTCTTTTATATTTGGCTTAAATAATAGATTAGGTATATATATATAATAATTTTAAATTTAATCTTCGATTATATTTTGTTACAAGACAATTCTCAGTCAAAAAACAAACCCTTTTTTACCTGCCTCAAAGGGTACTTTACAATTCTGAAAAATTAAAAATTTTACTGATCTCGTCATATGACGGGCTATAAACTAGTTATTAAATAATTATATTAAGTTAAAGAAATATCAAAATTGCTAAACATTTTTTCTAAACTTCCCCTGCTGCAAGATTAGGACACGACATACAGTTTAAGAAACTGCTTTACACTAGGTGAACTCGAATAAGGTACACGAGTTTGGACTAGTTAACCCATATTTGACCGCTGTCCTATAAACAGGACAGCAAATAAAATTCCATTTAACAATAAAGTTGTAGATATCTTCTGAGTGGATTTTATTTTAACACATTTAAAATAGATACACTTTAGCATAGTAACAAAAAAAAAAACTAAGAAATCAAATTATATTGTATTGTAAAATTTATTTTCAGCAACCCCTTAAAAATTGTCACTTTTTAATCTTTAATTTTATATTCATTATTATTTTTTTTTTCAAAAACTGTGGAGGTTACTTGTAGGTTAAAAAAAGAACTAATAATGTAGCGGTTTCTTCAAAAAATATATTTTACACGTGTATTTTGTAAGTATAAAAAAGATATTTTGGAAGGCACATTTGCCAGATATTCATAAAAAATATACGTATAAAATTTGGATATAAATTATGGATGTTAACATCCTACAAAGGATATCCTTTTTTCTATTATCCCTTATCAAAAATGCCAGTTCAAGAAATACAAGAGAAAACCAAGAGCAGTGTGCTTAAAATGTAATGTTGGACTTTGCATTGACTGTTCCCACAAATTTCACCTATGAATCAGCCTAATGCAACGAAAGTGGTATTTGTTAAATTTTAGTAATGTATTGGACCGTTGTCCTATTTATAGGACAGCTAATTACTTAAAAAATTAAAAATATTTTTCCAAAGTTTTGGTTTTATATGATTAGTTACACCATATCAATGATATGGATGAAGGTTTAATAACATACAGAAATATTTAGTGGTGTGGTACAATATGGGTTAAAAGGACTTGGCACAACCTAAGTGCTCCTATTAGGCTAAAATATCGCCGAGAAGTTTACATTACCCATTGCGCTTGCGCATTGTTCAAATTTAAACTAGCGAATTTTAAAAATTAGAAAACAATGTATTTTGCCAGTTCATGAAAAATCACTACGCTGACAGCGTATTATCTGTGGATATTGAAAAAAAAATGCCAAAAATAAAATTTGACTTACCCTTTCTGGGCGCAATACATTTATTAAAAAACAACAACATAGTTTTAATTAAAGTTAGAACAAAACCAGTTAAACTGACCACGAGCTTTCAGAGCAAAATGCATTGATCTCTACATATCCTCGCGTGGAAGGTTGGCTGAATAGGTCGGGTGCTGGAGCACCTTTGTTCGCAGGTTCGAATCCCGCTTCTACCGTAGATGCTAGAAGCCGTTCGGATCGGCTTTAAGCAGTAGTTCCTAAATTTCAACGGGGGTAGTAATGAAAAAAAATAACCACACGAGTGTTTTAAGTATTTGTTTAATGCAAAGAAATTTCTTTCTATGGATATTGAAAAAGCGGTTTTTAATTTTCCTTGTTAGTTATATTTCATATCGCAATGAATATTAATGCATTACATTTTCAGACACATTTCAGTGGACTGAAAGTCTGCTGTCACCTTAAGATAAATATTTTAAACAATTAACTAGTGTGAACGATTCTTGTAAGTATTTACGCATTTATGTTTATCCCTCATGCAGAAAAACAATAGTAGCTCGAAGCAGCTCCAAGCAAAAGCTAAACATATCAATTCACACACCATCTCCAAAATCGGATTCGTATTTGCGTAGGAATAGCACTATCTTAAACTGTGTGTCACATAACGTCACGTTGGCTCAATAAGAAGGAAAAAAAGGAGGAAAAACCCGAATAAATAGTGCAATAGAGAGGCTCTAGGGAAAAAAAGTTCAGTTTGAGAAAATACTTTTATTGTGGTGACGGAAATATAAAAATTCCACAATCAAATATGCCACAGACGTTAAAATTTACACACGCGTTTAAATTGAAGTTTATCTACCCAAAATTACAGTAACTTAATTTTCAATTTATTAGTTATAATAAATAATTGATAAATTTTCAAGGAAGATGACTGATAGGGAACGCTATCAATGCTCATAAAATAAAAATACATACAGTTTAAAAAAGTTGAAGTTATTAGAAATAAGTTCGACTAGCGAAAATACGAAAGGGCAGTCTATATCCCAGCCGTTCCGTGAAAAGTAACAATATTTTTTCATCAGTTTTAAACAAGGTATGTATCTGTTTGATTCACATAATATTTATGTTTCATTTAAAGCATATTTTTATTAATTTCTATTCTCGTAAAAAGTTGTTCGTAATTGTAGTGCTATGATTTTCAGTCGATCCTGCTCAAAAATGCATTTATCTCTAATAGAAAAAAAAAAGCAATCTTAGTATCTCGAACCAATCATGTTCGTCCAAAATAGTTGTCCTCCGAGGTTATCATTTTTCGACGACGGACGAAAATAATCAAGAGCTTGTTTTATCCCAGCTGCTATTTCTAAATGTGCTTTATATTAAGTGAATTTTATAAAGATAAAATATAAGATATTAAAGTATTCTTATCGTAAAAATCATTAACGCATTGTAAGCGGGACACGTACTACCAGGACTTCGAACCGTAATTTTTTTTGTTCCGGTTTTCGTTCCGGTTCAACTAAAAAATTAATATTGGCTCAGTTCCGGTTTTCGCTCCGCCAAAAATAACTGTTTTCGTTTCAGTTCCAAATGAATAATTTCATTTTATGTATATTCTTATTTGTACTAAAAATATAATTCTATCATAAACAAAAAATGTAATTCTATCAAAATTTAGAAGATTTTATTCTTTTTTTAATTGGTACACTATGTGAATTGATACAAACAGCAGGCCTAATGAAATACTACTATTACGAAACATTTGAATCGCCGCCATTACCAAACACCCATTTGATGCGCAGAAGATTTGATAGATGCTTCATGCTACGTCACTTAGGGCCTCTCCTGTCTATTTACTCCTCCCTGATCTAAACAGTCTATACAAACATCCGTGGATGATCGCATGCTGAGATGTGAAAAATAAAATATAACTCGATATTTTTCTTAAAAAATCATCTATACTTCTAGTTTAATCAACTGAATTAAATATGTCTTCTACAAGTAGTTTCATGCGAAACTGAAACAGAAAAATACTAGTGAATATCAAAATAGGAAATCGAGAAGCAGTATACATGTAATGATAATTATAAAGTTGACGTTAAATTAGAAAATATTGATAAGTTGGTAACAGTAACAAAATGACTGAAAGATATATCGAACCGAAATAAACCGATATTTTTTCGGTTCAGTTCCGGTTTTCGTTCCGACCAAAATAACGGTTTTTTCCGGTTTTCGGTTCAGTTCCGGTTCGAAGCCCTGCATACTACTACGTTTTCTGACGATTGATCTTGAGCGCGGATCAAGTACTAGTGCGGGTTAGTGTAACAACATGGTTTGTTAGTGGATACAAAAATAACGGTATATACAGGAAAACGAAGCCGAATGTTCTTGTCTACTACATAGATTCTGGAAAAATTAAGACAAATAAAAACTAGTTTTTACATTAGTCGATGCGGAACCACAGAACGGGAAGGTTCCTTAAAAAATCAATTTAGATAATTAACTTTTTATTTATCATTACGAAAATGATATATATGTATATTTATATATTATATGTATATGTTTATTTATTTATGTATTTGTTTATATATTTCAATATAAAATACGAGAAGTTGGTTAATAAATGAAATAATTTTCGATCTATTGAGATTTAACTGAATAACTAAATTTACGCGCAAAACACCCGCTTCCGGTACAATTTCTCTGCGAAATGTACCCGCACACAATGTGTTAAATAGTGATTTTTGTATCATTGTTGTCTACTGTTACTGAGGGCCTGATGTATATCCCTGAGGGCCATGGGCCAAAGTCTCATACGGGGGCCCCCATACATCTTATCTTTCTCGAGAGGGATTTTCGAGGAATATTACTGATATGGAATGTTACCACTACTCATAAAATATAAATACTTATGATTTTAAAAAATTTGAAGTTATTAGAAATAAGTTCGACTAGCGAAAATACGACAGGGCAGTCTATATCCCACCGATCTGTGAAAAGTAACAATATTGTTTCATCAGTTTTAATCCTCCTAGTGAAACACATCGAGGAAAAAAAAGTCTCCAAAAATACGCTGAAGGTTTACTGCGTCAGTGGCTAAAGCGTTCTATAATTTTTCATTCACCCTTTGTCGACTAGAACGGAATACGGTAAACCCACACATCGTCGTTAGTGTCCGTTTATAAATAGATATATAAATAGATATTATAGATTGTTAATTTTTAATACGCATAAAGCTCTTCAAGTATCGAAGATCATCCCATAAGAAATAATGGATTCTAAAAGTACAAATAAAAATAATCTTTGAGAGAATGATTTATATTTTTTTACGAAAGACATCCAAGATATTTAAGTTTTTCAGTTAGAGATAGATCTGTTACCGCAAATGAAATACTTCGAATTAAAGATTTACAAAGCAATGAAAAGCTATCAGCGTCTCTCTGCCTCAGGGGGTAGGGGGGCATACCTCAATAAATGTTAGCCAAAGAGGGTTGTAATTCCCAACAGTCAACCTGACCCTCCTACCAAAAAACTCCATGGGGGAAAGCACTGGCAGAAATGTACATTACATCCATTTTCAGAACGTTTTTAGAAGTCGAAAATTGTACGTTTTGAAGACATCATCGGTTTAGCAGAATTGTACGTGCGAACCGCTTAGAGGGTTAAACAAGGTATGTATCTATTTGATGCATATATTTATGTTTAATTTAAAGCATATATTCATTACTTTCTATTCTCTTAAACATTTGTCCGTAACTGTAGTGCTATAATGAAAAAAAAAAAAAAGCAATCTTAGTATCCCGAACCAATCCTGTTCGTACAAAATAATTGTTCTCCGAGGTTATCATTTTTCGACGACGGACGAAAATAATCAAGAGCTTGTTTTATCCCAGCTTCTGTTTCTAAATGTGTTTTATATTATGTGAATTTTATAAAAATAGAATGTAAAATATTAAAATACTCTTATCTTAAAAATCATTAACACATTGAGCGCGGGACACGTACTAGTACGTTTTCTGACGATTGATCTTGAACGCGGATCAAGTACGAGTTAGTGTAACAACATGACTTGTTTGTGGGTACAAAAATAACGGTATATAGAGGAAAACGAAGCCGAATGTTCTTGTCTACTACATAGATTCTGGAAAATTTTAGACATGTAAACATCAGTCGATGCGGAACCACAGAACGGAAAGGTTAATTAAAAAAAAATCAATTTAGATAATTAACTTTTTATTTATCCTTGCGAAAATGATATTATATATATATATGTATATTTATATATTGTATCTCATATATATTTTTATTTATTTATATATTTTGTTATATATTTCAATATAAAATACGAAAAGTTGGTTAAAAATGAAATAATTTTCGATCTATTGAGATTTAACTGAATAACCAAATTGACGCGCAAAACGCCCGCTCCCGGTACAATTCTGCTGAGAAATGCACCCGCACTCAATGTGTTAAATAATGATTTTTTTTTATCACTGTTGTCTACTGTCACTCAGGGCTATATTCATATCCCTGAGGGCCCCGAGCAAAAGCCTCATATGGGGGTCCACCATACGTCTTATCTTTCTCGAACTCAAGAGTGATTTTATTTTATAAGCTCCTAAGTCAGTTTAAATATTCATGACTAAACGTTTTGTGTATTTAATGAAATGAAATAATATTTTTTTTAATTTAGAATTCCACTAAACTAACTTCGAACATAGTATGCCAAACGATGGCCGATTGGTTAGGACAGTGGTGCGCAAACTTTTTTCGACTGCGACCCCTTTTGTAGAGAGAAAATTTTTTGGCAACCCCTAGGGATAAATGTTCACAAATACGATGTATATTTCGAGCATTTCTTTCGCTTCATCGAATAAAAAATCATCATATTTGACTCATATTAATTTTATTTATAATTTTAAGAAAATACTTTTTGTATAACACAAAAATCAGTAAATTGCCCTTTAATGAGATGTATGTGGCTGCAAGTTTCTAATTATCTCATGGATGTTTGGATGTATGTTGCTAATTGCAATTCGCATATCATCTTCAGGGTTTAAACGCGAGGGGTATTTAGTTTTTATTGAATCTAGTTTGCTAAATCCAGTTTCACATAAATACGTTGATGCAAATTGTATTAACACTCTGATGGCATTCTTGCATAAAACGGGATATTGTTTTTCCACGGATAGCCTAAATTTTTGGCAAGGCTGGGTCTTAAATTGATTTCGAAGAGTATAATCACTAATTAGATCTATCAATTACTCTTTCTCACTAATTTGAAGAGATGAACTGCATATGTCAAAGGAAAATGGATCACGAATCCAACCAAGATCGTTTTCAGGAAAATCCTCGAATCTTCTTGAAAAATTTTTCTTTAACTTTTCAATGTGATTGGAAATGATGTGTTTAAATGTAAATATATGTATATTATTTTCAGCAGCATGCAGGGATAATGCACACACATTTCGACACATTAGACACATTTCGCCGAGTTCAAAGTCAACTATCATCTTCAAATCAGTATTTAAAGAAATTTAAATATTTACTTAAATACTAATTTGAACATTTCTTCTTACATAACAAGTTTTGTAAGTATTTGCGCAATTATATTTCATAGAACGGAAAACAATTCTCAAGACCCGGCTAAATGAATACTTGTAACTCTATGTATATAACAGATCTTAATTCTATAAGTCGGATATGTTATATGTGGAATATTACAGATAATTTTACGGAAAATAGTAATAATAATTAACTTTAATTTTATTTTTTCTATAAGGTAAATAATTAACAAATATAAAAAATGATAGAAATTAGAGAAATACTACTGGAGTGTTACGAGTATTCGTTAAATACAAAAACATTTGTTTCTATGAATATTAAAAAACGTTTGATTTTCCTTATTAATTATTATATTTCATAATGAAATGAAATACATGTGTCGTATTTTCAGACACATTTCGGCGAGTTCAAATTCAACGATCACCTTTAAGTAAGTATTTAAAGAAAATTAACTAGTTTGAACATTTCTTCTTACATAACAAGTTTTGTAAGTATTTGCGCATTTATACTTCACAGAACGGAAAACCATTCTCAAGACGTGGCTAAATGAATACTGGTAATTGCATGTATATAACATCTTAATTCTCTAAGTTGGATATGTTATATGTGGAATATTACAGATAATTTTACGGAAAATAGTAATATTAATTAACTTTAATTTTCTCTATAAGGTATATAAGTAACAAATATAAAAAAAGATAGAAATTAGAAAAATACTACTGTAGTGTTACAAATATTCGTTAAATACAAAAACATTTGTTTCTATGAAAATTAAGAAACGTTTGATTTTCCTTATTAATTATATTTCATGATACAATGAAATACATGTGTCGAATTTTCACACACATTTCGGCGAGTTCAGAGTCAACTACCACATTCAAATCAGTATTTAAAGAAATTTAACTAGTCTGAACATTTCTTATTACATAACAAGTTTTATAAATATTTGCGTATTTATATTTCATAGAAAGGAAAAACATTCTCAAGACCTGGCTAAATGAAAACTTGTAACTGCATGTATATAATAGATCGTAATTCGATAAATCGATTATGTTATATCTGGAATATTACATATAATTTGACTAAAAATATTAATATTAATTAACTTTTATTTTATTTTCTCTATATGGTAAATAATTAACAAATATAAAAAAGATAGAAATTAGAGAAATACTACTGTAGTGTTACAAGCACTCGTTAAATACAAAAACATTTGCTTCTATGAATATTAAAAAACGTTTTATTTTCCTTATTATTTATATTTCATAATGCAATGTGTCGAATTTTAAGACACATTTCGGCGAGTTCAAAGTCAACTATTACCTTCGAATAAGTATTTAAAGAAATTCAACTAGTCTGAACATTTCTTCTACCATAACAAGTTTTGTAAGTATTTGCCCATTTATATTTCATAGAACGGAAAAAAATTCTCAAGAACTGGCTAAATAAATACTTGAATCTGTATGTATATAACAGATCTTAATTTTAAAAGTAGGATATGTTATATGTGGAATTAAATTATTAGATATAGAATTAAGAAAGTTGTCTTATAAATAGAATTAAGATATGTTATATACATACGGTGTCATCACCACGGAATCTGATATATTTTTTAAAGTAATTTTTTAAAATAGGAATTCCTTATTACCTTGTTGCTCCCAGGATACAAATACGTGACTTTTATTTATGTTAGTTTTTTTGCACAAAAAGAAAGAAGAAAACTAATTGATGTCTTAATTATGCTGTCAGTAATAATAACACAAATGTACGCGTATAGCTACCTGTCACCTGTCTCACGTTATCGGGTAATTTTATTAAGGAAATTCTCAAAACTTTCAGGCAACGGTGTGTAAGTGAGCCTACAACCTTTGCCGAGAGCAGATTAGAAAGCAATGTTAATTTAGTGACGGTAGGTTGGTCGGAAGGTGTAAGTTTCTTACGAACGGCTATGAACATCCATGCCAGCAGTGTGATTCGAACTTATGAACACCAGTACTGAAGATAAGCACTCCATCTAATTGGATATTGTTCGGCGAGGTTCACTGAAGTATTATTTTTTATTTTCTAGCTTTTATTACAATTATCTTTAGGTCCCCTGATCATAAAGTTTAAGAATTTTCAACTAAAAGTACAGTTGAACAGAATGAAAAGATATTACATTATAAATAATAATTTTAATATGCATACAGATTTATGTAGCATTAAATGTTATGTAGCACCCATAAATGTCAAGAAATGAAAAAGCACCTCTGGATGCTTGATATAACTTTTAAAAGCATTAACAGATTGTTACATTTTAGAAAGGAATTAAACAGTCTTTGAAAATGGGTCGACTGTTGCTTGAACACTGGACGAATGATAGCTGTGACCTTCTACATAAATACTTGAAGAAAGATGGAAGAATGAGTAAGGCGAGATTCTTGGTTAGAGGATTCGCACTCCACTGATGGCATGGATTTTCATAGCCATTTGGAATTAACTTTAAAAGACGCCCTGGTCTCATTAGCTCTCATTTTGCTAAAAGTAAACTGTAGCATTCACAACCAAGCACCTGGAATAATAAAACTATAACATTTGGAAAATTTGCGAACTATGAGTAATTACGATCCTTTGATGTTTTTTTTTTAATATTGAAAACATCAGAGTTTTTATTTGGTATTCCTTAAAGCTTCACTACCGAGAAATGAGAACAGTAGAGGCAATTAAAATTAGCATTTAACTTCTTACTCTTTAATTGTATTGACAATTGTTACAAATTCTGAAAGAAGAATTGAACAAATTTTTCAAACGTATGTACCTTTCTATTTTCAAAAAATGAATCAAATATGAATATAAATCAAAATGAATATGAAAATAAATATGAATATAGATAAAAAAATGTAACAACATTAGGGATTAAACAGTCTTTGAAAATGGGTCGACTGTTGCTTGCACACTGGACGAAGGATAGCTGTGAACTTCTACATAATTACTCGAAGAAAGATGGACGAATGAGTAAGGTGTAAGGTGTAAGGCGTTGCTCTTGGGTAGGGGATTCGAGCTCCACTGCTGGCATGGATTTTCATAGCCATTTGGAATCAATTTTAACAGCAAGTAATGATCTCAATAACTCTCATTGCGCTAATAGTAAACTGCAGCATTCCAAACTAACAACCTGGAATAATATAACTATAACTTTTGGAAAATTTGCAAACTATGAGTAATCACGAATTTTTGATGTTTTTTTTTTTTTTTTAATATTGAAAACATCACAGATTTTTATTTGGTATTCTTTAAAGCTTCACTAATGAGCAATGAGAACAGTACAGGCAATTAAAATTAACATTTAATTTCGTACTCTTTAATTGTATTGACAATCATTACAAATTCAGCAAAAAGAATTGAACAAATTTTTTAAACGTATGTACCCTTATATTTTCAAAAAATGAATCAAATATGAATATAAATCAAATTGAATATGATTAAACAGTCTTTGAAAATAGGTCGACTGTTGCTCTTGGGTAAGGGATCTTTAGTATTGAAAAAATCAGAGTTTTTATTTGGTATTCTTTAAAGCTTCACTACCGAGCAATGAGAACAGTGCAGACAATTACAATTAACATTTAACTTCTTACTCTTTAATTGTATTGACAATTATTACAAATTCTGCAAGAAGAATTGAACAAATTTTTCAAACGTATGTACCTTTCTATTTTCAAAAAATGAATCAAATATAAATATAAATCAAAATGAATATGAAAATAAATATGAATATAGATAAAAAATGTAAAAACATTAGGGATTAAACAGTCTTTGGAAATATATCAACTGTTGCTTGAACAATGGACGAATGATAGCTGTGAACTTCTACATAATTACTCGAAGAAAGATGGAAGAATGAGTAAGGTGCAAGGTGTAAAGAGTTGCTCTTGGGTAGGGGATTCGAACTCCACTGCTGGCATGGATTTTCATAGCCATTTGGAATCAATTTTAACAGCACGTAATGCTCTAATTAACTCTCATTTCGCTAATAGTAAACTGTAGCACTCCAAACCAATAACCTGGAATAGCAACACTATAACTTTTGGAAAATTTGCGAACTATGAATAATTACGATCCTTTGATGTTTTTTTTTTTTTTAATATTGAAAACATGAGAGTTTTTATTTGGTTTTCTTTAAAGCTTCGCTACAGAGCAATGAGAACAGAACAGGCAATTAAAATTAACTTTTAACTTCGTACTTTTTAATTGTATTGACAAATATTACAAATTCTGCAAAAAGGATTGAACAAATTTTTTAAACGTATGTACCCTTATATTTTCAAAAAATGAATCAAATATGAATATAAATCAAAATGAATATGAATATAAATATGAATATAAATCAAAAATGTAACAACATTTTAGAGAGGGATTAAACAGTCTTTGAAAATAGGTCGACTGTTGCTCTTGGGTAGGGGATTCGAGCTCCACTGCTGGCATGGATTTTCATAGCCATTTGGAATCAATTTTAACAGCAAGTAATGATCTCAATAACTCTCATTGCGCTAATAGTAAACTGCAGCATTCCAAACTAACAACCTGGAATAATATAACTATAACTTTTGGAAAATTTGCAAACTATGAGTAATCACGAATTTTTGATGTGTTCTTTAGTATTGAAAACATGAGAGTTTTTATTTGGTATTCTTTAAAGCTTCACTACTGAGCAATGAGAACAGTACAGGCAATTAAAATTAATATTTAACTTCTTACTCTTTAATTGTATTGACAATTATTACAAATTCTGCAAGAAGAATTGAACAAATTTTTTAAACGTATGTACCCTTATATTTAAAAAAAAAAAATGAATCAAATATGAATATAAATTAAAATGAATATGAATATAAATATGAATATAAATTAAAAAGGAATATGAATATAAATATGAATATAAAATAAAACGAATATGAATATAAATATAAATATAAATCAGAAATGTAACAACATTTTAGAGAGGGATTAAACAGTCTTTGAAAATGGGTCGACTGTTGCTTGCACAATGGACGAATGATAACTGTGAACTTCTACATAAATACTTTAAGAAAGATGGAAGAATGAGTAAGGCGAGACTCTTGGGTAGGGGATTCAAACTCCACTGCTGGCATGGATTTTCATACCATTTGCAATCAATTTTAACAGCACGTAATGGTCTCATTAACTCTCATTTTGCTAAAAGTAAACTGTAGCACACCAAACCAACCACCTGAAATAATAACACTATAACTTTTGAAAAATTTGCAAACTATGAGTTATAAAAAAATCCTTGGATGTTTTTTTTTTTTTTTTAATATTGAAAACATGAGAGTTTTTACTTGGTATTCTTTAAAGCTTCGCTACAGAGCAATGAGAACAGAACAGGCAATTAAAATTAACTTTTAACTTCTTACTCTTTAATTCTATTGACAATTATTACAAATTCTGCAAAAAGAATTGAGCAAATTTTTTAAACGTATGCAACCTTATATTTTCAAAAAATGAATCAAATATGAATATAAATCAAAATTAATATGAATATAAATATGAATATAAATCAAAAATGTAACAACATTTTAGAGAGGGATTAAACAGTTTTTGAAAATCGGTAGACAGTTGCTCTGGGGTAAGGGATTTGAAATCCACTGCTGGCATGGATTTTCATAGCCATTTTGAATCAACTTTAACAGTACATCCTGTTCTCATTAGCTCTCATTTTGCTAAAAGTAAAATGTAGCACTCAAATCCAACCACTTGGAATAATAAATCTATAACTTTTGGAGAATTTGCAAATTATGAGTAATTCATGTTATTCTTTCGTGTTTCCTTTAAAATTGAAAATATCAGAGATTTTATTTGGTATTCTTTAAAGCTTCCCAACAGAGTAATGAGATCAGTACAGACAATTAAAATTAACTTTTAACTTCTTACTCTATAATTTTATTGACAATTATTACAAATTCTGAAAGAAGAATTGAACATTTTTTTTAAACGTATGTACACTTATATTTTCAAAAAGTGAATCAAATATGAATATAAATCAAAATGAATATGAATATAAATCAAAAATTTAGCAACATTTTAGAGAGGGATTAAACAGTCTTTGAAAATGGGTCGAATGTTGCTTGCACACTGGACGAATGATAGCTGTGAACTTCTACATAATTACTCGAAGAAAGATGGACGAATGAGTAAGGTGTAAGGTGTAAGGCGTTGCTCTTGGGTAGGGGATTCGAGCTCCACTGCTGGCATGGATTTTCATAGCCATTCAACTTTAACAGACGTCCTGGTCTCAAGTACTAAAAGTAAACTGTAGCACACCTAACCAAGCACCTGGAATAATAAAACTATAACATTTGGAAAATTGGCGAACTATGAATAATTACGATCCTTTGATTTTTTTTTTAGTATTGAAAACATCAGAGATTTTATTTGGTATTCTTTAAAGCTTCCCTACAGAGCAATGAGAACAGAACAGGCAATTAAAATTAACTTTTAACTTCGTACTTTTTAATTGTATTGACAAATATTACAAATTCTGCAAAAAGGATTGAACAAATTTTTTAAACGTATGTACCCTTATATTTCAAAAAATGTATCAAATATGAATATAAATCAAAATGAATATGAATATAAATATGAATATAAATCCAAAATGTAACAACATTTTAGAGAGTGATAAAACGGTCTTTGAAAATGGGTCGACTGTTGCTTGAACACTGGACGAATGATAGCTGTGAACTTCTACACATAATTACTCGAAGAAAAATGGAAGAATGAGTAAGGTGCAAGGTGTAAGGCGTTGCTCTTGGGTAGAGGATTCAAACTCCATTGCTGGCATGGAATTTTATAGCCATTTGGAATTAACTTTAACAGCACGTAATGCTCTAATTAACTCTCATTTCGCTAATAGTAAACTGTAGCATTCCAAACCAACAACTTGGAATAATAAAAATATAACTTTTGAAAAATTTGCAAACTATGAGTAATTACGATCCTTTGATGTTTTTTTTTAATATTGAAAACATCAAAGATTTTATTTGGTATTCTTTAAAGCTACACTACTGAGAAATGAGAACAGAACAGGCAATTAAAATTAACTTTTAACTTCTTACTCTTTAATTGTATTGACAAATATTACAAATTCTGCAAAAAGAATTGAAAAATTTTTTTAAACGTATGTACCCTTATATTTTAAAAATATGAATCAAATATGAATATAAATTAAAATGAATATGAATATAAATATGAATAAAAATAAAAAATGTAACAACATTATCGAAATTGTTTAAACAGTCTTTGAAAATGGGCCGACTGTTGCTTGAACACTGGACGAATGATAGCTGTGAACTTCTACATAATTACTCGAAGAAAAATAAAAGAATGAGTAAGGTGCAAGGTGTAAGGCGTTGCTCTTGGGTAGAGGATTCAAACTCCATTGCTGGCATGGAATTTTATAGCCATTTGGAATTAACTTTAACAGACATCCTGGTCTCATTAGCTCTCATTTTGCTAAAAGTAAACTGTAGCACACCAAACCAACCATCTGAAATAATAACACTATAACTATGAGTAATTACGATCCTTTGATGTTTTCTTTAGTATTGAAAACATAAAAGTTTTTATTTGGTATTCTTAAAGCTAACTGAGCAATGAGATCAGTACATGTAATTAAAATTAAATTTTAATTTTTACTCTTTAAAATATTGACAATATTACAAATCAAAAGAATTGAACAAATTTTTTATTATGTAATATTTAAAAAAAATGAATCAAATATGAATATAAATTAAAATGAATATAAATATTTAAAAAGTATGAATATATATGAAAATAAATCTATGATTAAAATTTTAAAATCAGAAATGTAACAACATTTTAATTAAACAATCTTTGAAAATTATTTACAACTACGAATGATAACTAAAAGAATTGAACAAATTTTTTACGTATGTACCAATATATTTTCAAAAAATGCATCAAATATCATAAATGTTGAAAAAATGGTTTTCAATAGCAGAAAAATTGATCTCGATATTGGTGAAAATGTTTTAAATTTAGACTAAATTTAATTTCTTTTTATATTTTCCCACATTAAACCTTTCTTTAAAACTGAATTTGAAATCCGTTTTTTAAGTAAACCCATTATCATCTCAAAGTTTAAATATTTATTTCAATCTCAATTTATATTGTTTAGTAATTCCAATTTCAATAACTGCAATTACAGCTTAAAAAAAATATCAATTCTAATTTTCTCTTTATTAGATCTATTAGATGTACAGATTTTCATATGTAGGATTTATGTACAGAATTTTTATATATGAAATTTGAAATATGCACAGATTTTCATATGTAGAATTTATGTACAGAATTTTTATATATGAAATTGGAAATATGCACAGATTTTCATATGTAGGATTTATGTACAGAATTTTTATATATGAAATTGGAAATATGCACAGATTTTCATATGTAGGATTTATGTACAGAATTTTTATATATGAAATTGGAAAATGAAACTAAAATAATAATGACTGAACTGGATATAATTTAATTTCATGTTACCATACGTCAAAAATTATTTGTGTGAATTCCATGATGACTCTCTGAGGTAGTCTTTTTCACTTAGCAGAACGGTAGACCAACTTAATCTTTGTTTCTCCTTCTTTACCTTCAGTATTTTCCGTTTCGGGGTGGAGGAAGTGTCCGGTGCAGTATTTCTCATCTGGTCTCACAATTTTGTTACAATTCCATTTTTAATTCGTCGTGGGAGTATTGTAAAACCATTGAATAAGAGTCTATTTGACTGCCATAACTTTCTAAATCAATTGGTGCTTGACGGTGTTTTTCAGTGTTAAATATGAGTGATTGTGTAACTTGTAATTCTTAAATCCCTTATTTCTTTCTCGTTCTCAGAGGGAGCAGTAGGATGGACGGGTGATGGACATGTTTTAGGTAGGGGGGGGCAATGTGAAAATCCCGCTGCTGGCATGAATGTTATATAGCCGTGTGGAATGGGCTAAAGCTGTAGGTCTCTGTCACAATTCGTCCTGTAGCAAAACAATACACCATAATAGGAATAGTTGGATGCAATTTAGTTTTATGTGCCCATATGTCAGGAATTTAGTGTGTGTTCCATAACGACAGTATCTGGGGTAGTCTGTTTGACTCAGCAGAATGAGAGGTCCACACTTATTTCTCCCTTTTTAAGGTTCTCAATTTCCCGTATTCAGAGGTATGGACGGTACTTAGTAGTGTCTCACAAGTTTCAGCTGGTAGAGGGGGTAATGTGAGAATTCCGCTGCAGGCATGGATATATATAGCCGTGCTGAATGGGCTAAAGCTCTAGGTCTCTGTCACATTTGTCGTCCTGTAGCAAAACAATACACCATATGAGTGGAATAAGTTGGACAGAATTTAGTTTTATGTGCCCATATGTCAGGAAATTAGTGTGTGTTCCATAATGACAGTATCTGGGGTAGTCTGTTTGATTCAGCAGAATGAGAGGTCCACACTTATTTCTTTCTCCCTTTTTTAAGTTCTCAATTTCCCGTTCTCAGAGGTATGGACGGTGTCTCACAAATTTCAGGTGATTGGGGGGGATTGTGAGAATCCCGCTGCAGGCATGGATATATATAGCCGTGCGGAATGGGCTAAAGCTGTAGGTCTCTGTCACATTTGTCTTCCTGTAGCAAAACAATAAGCCATAATAGTGGACTAAATTGGACAGAATTTAGTTTTATGTGCCCATATGTCAGGAAATTAGTGTGTGTTCCATAATGACAGTAATCTGACTCAGCAGGATGGAAGTTACACCCTTATTTCTTTCTCAATCTTTACTCTTCTCAATATCCCGTTTTTATAGGTGTTGATGGTGCTTAGTAGTGTCTGACATGTTTTAGGTGTTAGTGGGGGCAATGTGAGAATCCCGCTGCCGGAATGGATGTTTGTAGCCATGAGAAATTGGCTTAAGCTGTAGGTCTCTCTCACATTAGTCATCCAGTAGCAATACAATACAAAATAATAGTGGACTAAGTTGGATAGAATTTAATGTTTTATGTGCAATTATGTCAGGAAAGTTGTGTGTGTTTCATAACGACAGTGTCTGCCGTAGTCTGTTTGACTCAGAATGGGAGGTCCACCCTTATTTCTTTCTTTCTCTTTACTCTTCTTAATTTCCCGTTTTCAGACCTTTTTTTTTTCTTAATTTTCCGTTTAGAGACCTTTTAAATAAGCTTGGCTCAGAGTACATGTATCCTACATCGCACGTGTCAGTGAAGAATTGGCCTTGGAAACCGGATATGGGCAGAGAAAAAAAATCACCCTGATTGCACGGTCCATCAAAGAAAAGACCTTGAAAACAAGTTTGGCACAGAGTACATGTATCCTACATCGCACGTGTTAGTGATGAATTGGCCTTGGAAACCGGATATGGGCAGAGAGAAAAAATCACCCTGATTGCACGGTCCATCAAAGAAAAGACCTTGAAAACAAGTTTGGCACAGAGTACATGTATCCTACATCGCACGTGTTAGTGATGAATTGGCCTTGGAAACCGGATATGGGCAGAGAGAAAAAATCACCCTGATTGCACGGTCCATCAAAGAAAAAACCTTGAAAACAAGTTTGGCACAGAGTACATGTATCCTACATCGCACTTGGGAGCGAAGAATTGGCCTTGTAAACCGGATATGGGCAGGGGAAAAAAATCACCCTGATTGCATGGTCCATCATAGAAAAGACCTCGAAAACAAGTTTTGCACAAAGTACATGTATCCTACATCGCACTTGTGAGCGAAGAATTGGCCTTGTAAACCGGATATGGGCAGAGAAGTAACAGAGGAGGGAGAGGAAAAAATTACCCTGATTGCACATTCCATCCCATAAAAGACCTCGAAAACAAGTTTCGCACAGAGTACACGTATCCTACATCACACGTGTGAACGAAGAATTGGCTACATAAATTGGCTACATTTTATGCTACATAAATGTGTATGCATATCAAAAGTTTGTATTCATATTTTTATGTAATATATATGAATTCTGTTCAACTGTTAATTGAAGACTCTTAAACTTCATGATCACTGAACATAGAGATCATTCTATCCAAATCTAGGAAATAAAAACTAATACTTCAGAAAAACAACAATGTCCGAACAATGTCCGAATGGGTGGAATGCATATCTTCGATACTGGTGTTCAATAGCTCGAATTCCACTGCTGACATGGATGCTTGTAGCCTACGGAATCGGCTTAAGCTGTAGGTACCGGTAACATTAGTCGTCCTGTAGCAAAACAATAGACCATAATAGAGGACTAAGTTGGATAGAATTTAGTTTTTTATGTGCCCATATGTCAGGGAATTTGTGTGTGTTCCATAATGACAGTATCTGCGATAGGCTGTTTGACTCAGCAGAATGGAAGGTTCACCCTTATTTCTTTCAATTATTTATCCTTCTCAATTTCCCGTTTTCAGAGATGTGGACTGTGCTTAGTAGTGTCTGACAAGTTTTAGTTGGTAGGAGGGGCAATGTGAGAATCCCGCTGCTGGCATGGATGTATTTAGCGGTGCAGAATCGGCTTAAGCTGTAGGTCTCTATCACATTAGTCGTCCTGTAGCAAAACAATACACCATAATAATGGACTAAGTTGGATAGATTTTAGTTTTATGTGTCCATATGTCTTTAAATTTGTGTGTGTCCCATAATTACAGTGTCTGCGGTAGTCTCTATGACTCAGCAGAAAGGGAGGTCCACCCTTATTTCTTTCTCCCTTTTTACCCTTCTTAATTTCCCGTTTTCACAGGAGCGCACTGTGCTTAGTAGTGTCTGACACGTTTCAGGTGGTAGTGGGGTCAATTTGAGAATCCTGGCATGGATGTTTGTAGCCGTGTATTTTTCAGTGCTTGAATATGAGGGATTGTGTTAACTTGTAATTCTTAATTCGTTTAGATTCTCCAGTTCTCAGCGGGAGCCGTAGGACAAAACCTCGTAGTGGTGGACAAGTTTTTGGTGGTAGGGGCAATGTGAGAATCTCGCTACTGGCATGGATGTTTGTAGCCCAGCGGAATCGGCTTAAGCTGTAGGTCTCGGTCAGATTATTCGTCCTGTAGCAAAACAATACACCATAATAATGGACTAAGTTGGATAGAATTTAGTTTTATGTGCCCATATGTCTGGAAATTTGTGTGTGTTGTTCCATAATGACAGTATCTGCGATAGACTGACTCAGCAGAATGGAAGGTTCACACTTATTTCTTTCCCCCTTTTTACCCTTCTCAATTTCCCGTTTTCAGAGGTGTAGACGGTACTTAGTAGTGTCTGACAAATTTCAGTTGGTAGGGGTGCAATATGAGAATCCCGTTGCTGGCATGGATGTATTTAGTGGTGCTGAATCGGCTTAGGCTGTAGGTCTCGGTCAGATTAGTCATCCTGTAGCAAAACAGTAAACCGTAAAGCTGTAAACCAAACGAAATGTATAAGGACAAATGGGCCCAAAGGGTGTGACGCTGTTCTTTGGTAATGAAGTTAAAGTGTTTGGATCCCACTGCTGTAATGTTGTTCTGGTTTGGTTTGGTTTGGTTTGGTTTGGAGCGCTACGGTGTACTTTTTGCAACACGAGGACTAATGGGACCGGGACCTACCGCTTAAAGCCGATTCTGAACGGCTACGAACATACATGCCACTGTTTGATTCGAACCCACGAACTCTGGTTCCGAAGGCCAGCACCCTAACCATTCGGCTATCGTTCGGGCCAACCACGTCAGGAGCTAGATATTAAACTCCCAAAAGGCAGCGCTGTAACGACGGCCGTCATCCGATTGAAAAAACTCTATTGTTTGAGTGTTTTTATTGCAATATTAGTATTCAACTATGCCAGATCAAATAACATCTTAATTCCTAAATTTTTCGATATTTTACCTACCATAATCTAAAAGGTTGCATTGAGATTATGAGGTAAGTAAAAGTGGATGAGCCCTCGTAAAAAAGTAGACTGTAGCGCTCTATGGATGAGTTATAATTAACGTGATCAGACGTCCCGTTTTGAACGGGACTGTCCTTTTTTACAATTACGAGTCCCGGTGTTCCCGAAATGGACTGTGGGACGCAAAATTTTTCCTTTTTCAGAAACCACGCAAAAATTTACTTGTGATTTCTAATTAAAAAATTGTTAGTGTTTACTGTAGATATTTTCATATGGCTTTTTCAGACCGATGCATTTTATGTTGTGATGATCGATATTACCAATTTTAAGACATGAAAAATTAAAGTAATTAAACTTTACAAAAAATGTCATTTTAAAAGGAAATCATAGCAGTTGGCATGATTATAAATGTACCGGCCTTTTTTTCAGACTGGATGTATTAATTGAAAAGCAATATATTGACTGTAATAAAGATATTGAAGTTTTTGACGAATTTTCATTCATTTCTAATTACATTACATCTCAAAAGATAACGGAAGGGAATAACTTAAATGTTTCCACGGAAACCCGTTGGGTGGAAGTATTCAAGCACTTTCGCGCCAACTATCTTCAGCTTAAAAACTTTTCTATTGTAATTGAATGTATTTTATGTTTGACTGCTACAAATGCTCCAATAGAAGGAGTATTTTCTATTATGAACAAATTGTGGACGTCTGAGTAAACCCAGTTACAAATTTCAGTTCTAAAGGCGATGTTGATAATTAAGGTGAATATAAAAAAACGTGCCAAGAGTTTCATTCTTACTTGAAATCGTCACCAGCTGTATTAAAACAAATTTGTTCTTCTGATCAATATGCCAAACGATAGCCGAATGGTTAGGATGCTGGCCTTCGGAACCGGAATTCGTGGGTTCGAATCCCACTATGGCATGGATGTTCGTAGCCGTTCGGAATCGGCTTTAAGCAGTAGGTCCCGGTCTCATTAGCCCTCGTGTTGCAAAAGTAGACCGTAGTGCTCCAAACCAAACCAAACCAAAATCTCCTAAACGGCTGGACTGATTTTGATGAAATTTTGTGTACGTAATTAAGCTGATTCGAGAATGGTTTAGATTCACAATTTGATCCGATAGAAAATGTTTTTTTTATTAAAAATCCAGAATTGCGAACTTATTGATATTATTATAATGCCGCTTGAAATCTTTTTCTACTAAAGTATCTATGGCGCAGTGGTCAGAGCAACGGGCATCGGTACGAGAAGTTCCAGGATCGAATCCTCGAACAGGTGATGTAGGATTTTTAACTTAATCTAAATACGTGTGTGATGACTGTACGCATTGTGACGTCAAACATTTTTAAAATAAATTTTTTCGGAATCGGCTTAAAGCAGTAGGTCCCGGTCTCATTATCCCTCGCGTTGCAAAAACTAGACCGTAGCGCTCCAAAACCAAGCCAAGCCTCGGATAAATATAACTAAACATTTTGGGTACCTATATTTTGTAATTCGTAACTTTTAAGCCAACTAACTTTTTCTGAATAAATAACTTTAAAAAAGTGTTGTTTTTTCCATTGACTACCTGTGATTTGACTTAAATAAACCAATGTCCCGTTTTGAGTCAAAAAAATAAATGGTCACGTTAGTTATAATACATATTCTTTTATCCGTTTTTCATATTTTTATAACTGAAAATGTTCTGTGAAGTATTTAAAAGCAGATATGTAAATTCAGTGGAGAGAATATAAATAAATTAAATTATACGCCTGTAGCGTCCCTAGAATTTCACGTGATCAGCGGAGATAAGGAGCTTGTCAATCATATGCCGTTCACTGACCCCCCCTTCCCTCCGGTTGCAAAATCTATGTACAAATTCAAAATTTTCTTCGAGACGTATTGCTTACAACATATTTTCCAAGATAACTGCTAGCAGCGGAATTCGAACCCGCTGTTCCCATATCGAAAGGCAGCAGCCTACCCATTCCACCCTCGCTGGCCAAAAAAAGAATTTTTAAAAAATCTTAAGGTATCCTTCTACGTTCGGAGAACTTTTCTTTAAACGTAAAAACTAGTTCATGTTTTTACATTTTTAGATTTATTTTTTTATATTATCATAGAGAATTACACTTAAAAAATTTATTCCTGGAGAAGTTTTTATAAAATTTCTAATAAGTAAAGAAAATTATGTAAAAAAATCGGGTTTTTCAAAAGGTCTAAACATGCAACAATAATTTTGTAAATGTGAATACGATAAAACTTTCATTTTCTTTTTTCTTCTGCCCTTTGAGCAAGAGGTTCATTTTAGAAAATGGTACGCTCAAAAAATTCCCCAAAGTGTAAAAGTTTCAATACTCCTGCGATACAAAATTTGCCTTATAATAAAAGATAATGGCTATTAGTGCATCATTAACGATACAATTACTATCATGAGTATTATTTATGATACAATTACTATCATGAGTGTTATTTATGATACAATTACTACCATGCGTATCATTTATGATACTTATTTTTTCAAATCTTGTTTTATTTTAATTCTTTTGAATTAATTTAGTTTAAGGTATCCGTCTACGTTCGGAGAACTTTTCTTTAAACGTAAAAACTAGTTCATGCTTTTACATTTTTAGATTTATTTTTTATATTATCATAGAAAATTACACTTAAAAAATTTATCCTGGAGAAGTTTTTATAAAATTTCTAATAAATGAAGAAAATTTAGTGAAAAAAAAACGGGTTTTTTCAAAAGGTCTAATTTTTTAATAAATTAAATTATTTCAATATTTTTTGATGCAACACATTTCTTATACACTGGACTAGTGAATCACCTAAAATCTTTGCTTAATTTACATTTGGTAAAAAATTTTGGTCCTTCAAAATCATACGCATTGAATTTTTAACGAATTTTCATTACCTTTATATCTAACTATGAGTGTAACATCATTAAAAATTATCAAATTTAAAGCTTTTAGGTCATTTACTAGTAAATATTATCAAAAGCATTCATGATAATTTTCAACAAAATATTTTAAGAACTTTTTGAGAAATCACATTTTAAGTTTCAACATTTTATTAAAAATGCCGTTCTGAGAAAAACGCATTTGAAGTTTATGAAAGCAACTTCAACTATTAAAAAATTTAAATTCATTTTTAAAATTCGCCACACTTTCTTGCTTCAAAACTTTCTAATTGCCAATTTGCTAATTATTAAAAACACTAGAAAAATGTTTAAACTAATCTTCATGAAAATTTAAAAAGTTTTGTCCAAAAAGTGCTCTTTAAAAGGCTTTAAGTTCCCAACTTCCGGTTCGGAAGACGCTACTTCCGTTTTGTTTTGACAGCTGTAACTGATGTTTAAACAACTGTAACTTTTCTTTAAAATGCCGTAGAGACAAAACAAAAACAGATTAAGAAGCCTAAAAGTTGAAATTTTACAATAGAGAAATAAAACAAATTATGATTTTTGGCAAAAAATTATGTTTTTAACGTAGACGGATACCTTATCATACTTAAAACTACCGTTTTACACTTAAAACTGACTGCCATGATAGCCTGACCAGTTTTGGAAAAAAATTTAGAAAAAATGGACAATAGAGCAGAGAGAAAAAGAATTATCAGTCTGCACAGCTAAAACTAGCCTTTAAACCAGGGGTGGGCAAATACTTTTAAGCTCGGGCCAAAATGAAATTTTCAAAATGTCTCTCCGGCCGGAGGACTATACCTGTGCACACGCAAATGTTTTGGATGGAGTTTTTTCACTGCCCAAGAATTTGTTTTTGACAAAAACACTATAAGTATCATTTTAAAGCATTTGGACAGATAAATTTGACAGTTAGTAAAAGATAACAGTAATAATAAATTGTCTTACTTAGGTGTATATGCGAACAATTTGTGCCCAGTAAAATATATCACGTTATTTTTAAAGAAATATGATCCATTATATTAAATTTATGGTCATTAAATAAATCAGTTAATGAAAGATTTTTTTTATATTCATTTATATCTTAACGATACAAATTATTTTATTTTGATCATAGTTATTACATTTTTATATTTATATTACATTTTGTAAATATAATAGTAAATAGAATTATAAAAAGGAAGGACAAACATCAAACGTTAAAATAGAATAGTTTTAGTTAATGCGAAACGTGAAATCTGGAATGCTCATTTGATATTATTTCTTCAAAATTTGGATCCAAATCACTTGTAGCAGTCGTTTATACCGAGTGTAAATTTTCGTCAAATTATAATATTATTTATATATTTTTCATTATTATATGTACACCACGCATACAAATATTGTTGATTTAAAAAAAATCGCACATAAGAGATTTAAAAAAATTATATGCAGGATTCGTCCCGCTGGCCGGTTTTTGCCCCCCTCTGCTTTAAACAAAGGTAATTACCAAACAAATGAGAATTAAAAACTTTGTTGAAGAGTCGATGATATATGATGCAGTTTCATTTTCTTTTAGTGTATTACTATGTGTGCGGTTTATACGTCAGGCGAGTTAACCTATAAAATTTTTCTAAAATCAATTTTCACGTGTAAGGGATATACTGCAGGGAAACTTATATCTACTTGAAATTACGGTTCGTTGTCTAAATCAGTGGTGCGCAAACTAGGGGTCGAGACCCCAGTGGGGGTCGCCAGAAGTTTTTTGGGGTAGCCAAATTTTTATGAAATGCATTATCCCTGCATGGTGCATTCCATACAGTGTACATATAAAGAGTGAAGCGACGTCACTCACTGTTTAATTGCAATTTCATGCTGTTCACTCATTCTTTGACCGTAATGCGTAATGTATGTAAAGTGTGAAGAAGCAAGTTTTTCACTCCGGTAGATAGCGCCCTCTTCGCGGTAATTCGCCAGTTTAAAAGTTGTTTAGTGAGAAAGAGCAATTAATAGATCTAATTAGTGATTATACTCTTCAAAATCAATTTAAGACTCAGCCTTGCCAAAAATTTTGGCTATCCGTGGAAAAACAATATCCCGTTTTATGCAAGAATGCCATCAGAGTGTTAATACAATTTGCATCAACGTATTTAAGTGAAACTGGATTTAGCAAACTAGTTTCAATAAAAACTAAATACCGCTCGCGTTTTAACCACGGCTTCGAACCGTAATTTTTTTTTGTTCCGGTTTTCATTCCGGTTCAACTAAAAAATTAATATCGGTTCAGTTCCGGTTTTCGCTCCGCCAAAAATCACTGTTTTCGGTTCAGTTCCGGTTTTCGCTCCGCCAAAAATAACTGTTTTCGTTTCAGTTCCAAATGAATAATTTCATTTTATGTATATTCTTATTTGTACTAAAAATATAATTCTATCATAAACAAAAAAATGTAATTCTACTTTCTGTTAAATAGGCAGAGAATCTTTATCTCGTTTAAAGTGACCAGCCCAAACAATGACTTTTAATTATTTATTGCTATTTATTTAAAATGGTTCACAATTATTTTAATTTGTATTAAGCCTTTAGTGAAACTCCCAAACCTTGCCTACACATTCCCAAATTAAGTTTTATGAGTGAAATTTTCAATTTCTTCACTTGTGCGCTGTAATATACTATTGCAGTTTTAGGTCTTTAACTTGTTTAAAGTAACCAGCGAGGAAAATGTCTACTGATTTTTACATTTCATTTACTGTTTTCCTGATGAGGCTCATAACTGCACTAAATCTACTTTCTGTGAAATAGGCAGACAATCTTTATCTCGTTTAAAGTGACCAGCCCAAACAATGACTTTTAATTTATTTATTGCTATTTATTTTAAAATGGTTCACAATTATTTTAATTTCTATTAAACCTTTAGTGTAACCCCGAAACGTTGCTTACACAATCCCAAATTAATTTTTATGAGTGAAACTTTCAATTTCTTCACTTGTGCTCTGTAATATACTATTGCAGTTTTAGGTCTTTAACTTTTATTTGTAAGACATAGAACAATGTGAAAATTTTTAAATAAGTAACAAACTTAAACTTATAATATAAAAATAAAAATATATTCAATTATTTGGGTAAATTCAAACATTAACTCACTCGTTTACGAGTGGGTCATTGCAGACTCACCCATGCCCATCTCTTGCTGGGTGAAGCCTCTCCACAGTGTGCGTATTGCAAGACACCTTACACAGTCGCACATATTTTAACCTCTTGTATTTGTTTAAAATCAATGTATATAAAATTTTTTGATAATCCATCGCCGAATCTTAATTTAATCATCGGGGAAACTCCACATCCAAACTTGTTCCCCTTTCTTCGTCAAACTGGTTTTTATATCGAAATATGATTTTTGATTGTGTTTAATTTTTCTAATTTTCAATTTTTAATCTTTCAATTTTCAATTCCCTCAATTTTCAATTCTTGTTAATCTGTATATAACTCAATTTTTTTTCGTGTTTTTGTTGAATGTTTTATCTTTTTAGTTCCTTTAATCTGTTTTAGAACTTGTTTTTTTTTTTTAAATCTAAAATTTATCTTTAGTTTATTTCTTCATCTTGTTTGGCGCAGTTTGTCATTAGAGGATTTAGCGTCATTAAGCTTCAATCAACCAACCAACCAAACATTAACTATGGTATTATATATATTCTGTAGTAAAAAAATTCGTCGAAATGTTTACGTTATTTCTTTGTCCGCCTTCTCTTTACCTTTTTTTAAATGCATAGCGTAAATATATCTGGTAATTCCTATATAATAATAGCCTAAGTTATCTGTCCATCTGTCCTCGAATTCATGAAGTAGTTTTACCTGGAATGGATAGAGGCATCCACATTGGATTTTTCATGAGCTAGGGTTAGCAAAATTCAAAGCAAGTAAAGTTTATCTTCTCCTAAACTATCGATCCGATTCTTTCTAAAATAAATTGGTATAAATATTCTTCATGTCACAACAAAAAATACTGTCGTCTTTAAAACGTTCGAAATCCACCCCTTTATCCCTTTTCGAGCGATGCCCTATTTTTCCCGGTTAAGAGCAGGCGATTAAAATTATCAATTTATCACGTGATAAAGAGATAAAAATAGCATTTTTCTCTAGCATTATGACGTCATTCTTTAACCATCTCATTTAATCATTTCTTATTTTAAATTATTGAAATATCGTCTGCATTATTTTTATTTGTTTTATCACTGAACTTAGATATGACGTAAATAATTTTCTTTTACATTTGGCTTAAATAACAGATTAGGTATATATATATAATAATTTTAAATTTAATCTTCTATTATTTTTGTTACAAGATAATTCTTAGTCAAAAAACAAACCCTTTTTTTACCTGCCTCAAAGGGTACTTTACAATTCTGGAAAATTAAAAATTTTACTGATCTCGTCATATAACGGGCTATAAACTAGTTATTAAATAATTATATTAACTTAAAGAAATATCAAAATTGCTAAACATTTTTTCTAAACTTCCCCTGCTGCAAGATTAGGACACGACATACAGTTTAAGAAACTGCTTTACACTAGGTGAACTTTAAAAAGGTACACGAGTTTGGACTGGTTAACCCATATTGGACCACTGTCCTATAAACAGGACAGCAAATAAAATTCTATTTAACAATAAAGTTGTAGATATCTTCTGAGTGGATTTTATTTTAACATCTTTAAAATAGATACACTTTAGCATAGTAAAAAAAAAAAAAAAAAAAAAAAAAAACCTAAAAGAAATCAAATTATATTGTATTGTAAAATTTATTTTCAGCAACCCCTTAAAAATTGTCACTTTTTAATCTTTAATTTTATATTCATTATTATTTTTTTTTCAAAAACTGTGGAGGTTACTTGTAGGTTAAAAAAAGAACTAATAATGTAGCTGTTTATTCAAAAAATATATTTTACACGTGTATTTTGTAAGTATAAAAAAGATATTTTGGAAGGCACATTTGCAAGATATTCATAAAAAATATACGTATAAAATTTGAATATAAATTATGGATGTTATCATCCTACAAAGGATATCCTTTTTTCTATTATCCCTTATCAAAAATGCCAGTTCAAGAACTGCAAGAGAAAACCAAGAGCAGTGTGCTTAAAATGTAATGTTGGCCTTTGCATTGACTGTTCCCACAAATTTCACCTATGAATCAGCCTAATGCAACGAAAGTGGTATTTGTTAAATTTTAGTAATGTATTGTACCGTTGTCCTATTTATAGGACAGCTAATTACTTAAAAAATTAAAAATATTTTTTCAAAATTTTGGTTTTATATGATTAGTTACACCATGTTAATGATATGGATGAAGGTTTAACCCATTAACGCCCAAATTATTTTATTTTGACGCACTGACATATAATGCATAAATTGGGTGTCTTTTACCATCAACATGATTATTATAATCGAATTTTATCAATACGTACCTTAGTTTTTTTTTTTTAAATGCTGATCTAAAAATAGATCACTGGGCGTTCGGAGGATATATTTTAGGAAATGCACAACAATAATTAGTACTTCAATAACGTGGTAAAATCGAACCAAATAGATAAAAACTAATGCATTTTCTTTTAAAAAACGTTTATTTATGCAGAATTTCACAATATTACAGAATGTACTTAGTAAAGTTTAATTATTTTAAAATAATAAAATTTCAATGTTTCTACAGTTTAGTGTGGAATTTGAAGAAACACTTCTTGCATAAAGTTTCATCGCACTTCACACAATATGTTAGGGGACTTCCTTGGCACCCTACAAGTCGACAGCGTCTTTTGCCCTTTCTTTGTCCCATATTGTGATCCCTTTTATAAAAGCGAACATCATGACTGAGATTAGCTTTTGAGGATGAAGGAAAACTGTAAGGTCGACCTTTCAAAACTTTTTTTCCGATTCCCAATTTTAGATATTTTACAGCAACAGCTCTTCGAAAATCTTACATGGGCATAGAATCGCCTTTATGAATATTTCTGTGCAGAATACTTGCATTAACTACAGCCATATCAATTATTCGAGTGAATAGACACCAGTACCATATTTTACATCTTATTCTCTCCAAAAGGAGTTTTATCTTGATTTGTCATTCTTACGTTCATCTGCTTATGAAATGTCTTGGAATGAATATATAACTTTATTTTTAGGTAAGCATTTTTAGGTAAGAGTCCTGTACAAGACCTATCACTAAATGTTCTACATCACTCCAATAATATCTTTCACTTGAAAGAGTAAGATAGCCAAAATATATAAAAAACCCTATAAATATCTTTATATCTTCTTTAGTGATAATTAAAACATGATCGTTTTTGACATTTTTTGCATAGAAAATAGTCTCATCCACAATTACGTTATATACTTCATCAGAAAAAAGTTTTTCAAAGCAATGATGCAAGATGCATTTGCAAGATCATTTTCCATTGCCAAAATATTATTCTTATACGTTTCCCCTAATTCCGACCATTTGGTATAATTCGGGTTTTTTTTCCAAACAATTTTTGGCTTTTCTGTTTTTAATATTTTAGGCTTCCTCTCAAACGTTGAAGGTAAATCTATTTAATCACACTCATATTTTGATATTACTTCTATTTTACCAACAATATCATTTACAAATGGAGCATGTAACTTATCATCTATTTTCTCTTCATCTGTCAGTTCATCTACATCAGTGGATATGGCAATAATATCCTCTTTAATTTGTTCAGAAAACAGATAATCAACTGCATCCTGAAAGCTATTAAATACTTTTCAACTCATATTTTCATCTAAAGGTGAAAAAACTTAATATTACCAGGGTCAGGAAAAAAAACGCCCGAACGCCCAGTGATCTATTTCTAGATCAGCCGTATTTTGACACTAATTTTTACTATTTATATTTGTTTTAAGATAACATCGGTTTATATTCTGATAGCTACATCTATGAAGATAATAAATCGCCAAAAAAAAATTCACTTTCGCTTATTACTTAGCTATTTTCAGTGTTTATGCTAAGAAACGTAGAAAAACGGCGGAACGAAAGGGCGATACAAACTTTCTCTTATCGCTTTAGATCAATGATATAAACAAAACAAGAAAACCACTTGTTGGTAAACAGGTGCATGCCTTGTCTTGTCCCCTGTGCAGTATAGAATGTGTGGGGTGGGTTTAAGGTCATCTAAAAGCGAGTTTACCAAGCTATGTTTAGCGATCTAAAAATAGATCACTGGGCGCTAATGGGTTAATAACTTACAGAAATATTTAATTGGTGTGGTACAATATGGGTTAAACAGTCTTGGCACAACCTAAGTGCTCCTATTAGGCTAAAATATCGCCGAGAAGGCTACATTAACCATTGCGCTTGCGCATTGTTCAGATTTAAACTAGCGAATTTTAAAAAGGAGTAAAAAATGTATTTTGCCAATTCATGAAAAATCACTACACTGACAGCGTATTTATCTGTGGATATTGAAAAAAAATGCCAAAAATAAAATTAGACTTACCCTTTCTGGGCGCAATACATTTATTAAAAAACAACAACATAGTTTTAATTAAAGTTAGAACAAAACCAGTTAAACTGACCACGAGCTTTCAGAGCAAAAGGCATTGATCTCTACATATCCTCGCGTGGAAGGTTGGCTGAATAGGTCGGGTGCTGGAGCACCTTAGTTCGCAGGTTCGAATCCCGCTTCTACCGTAAATGCTAGAAACCGTTCGGATCGGCTTTAAGCAGTAGTTCCTAAATTTCAACGGGGGTAGTAATGAAAAAAAATAACCACACGAGTGTTTTAAGTATTTGTTTAATGCAAAGAAATTTCTTTCTATGGATATTGAAAAAGCGGTTTTTAATTTTCCTTGTTAGTTATATTTCATATCGCAATGAAATATTAATGCATTACATTTTCAGACACATTTCAGTGGACTGAAAGTCTGCTGTCACCTTAAGATAAATATTTTAAACAATTAACTAGTGTGAACGATTCTTGTAAGTATTTACGCATTTATGTTTATCCCTCATGCAGAAAAACAATAGTAGCTCGAAGCAGCTCCAAGCAAAAGCTAAACATATCAATTCACACACCATCTCCAAAATCGGATTCATATTTGCGTAGGAATAGCACTATCTTAAACTGTGTGTCACATAACGTCACGTTGGCTCAATAAGAAGAAAAAAAAAGGAGGAAAAACCCGAATGAATAGTGCAATAGAGAGGCTCTAGGGAAAAAAAGTTCAGTTTGAGAAAATACTTTTATTGTGGTGACGGAAATATAAAAATTCCACGATCAAATATGCCACAGACGTTAAAACACGCGCGTTTAAATTGAAGTTTATCTACCCAAAATTACAGTAACTTAATTCTCAATTTATTAGCTATAATAAATAATTGATAAATTTTCAAGGAAGATGACTGAAATGGAACGCTATCAATGCTCATAAAATAAAAATACTTATGGTTTAAAAAGTTGAAGTTATTAGAAATAAGTTCGACTAGCGAAAATACGAAAGGGCAGTCTATATCCCAGCCGTTCCGTGAAAAGTAACAATATTTTTTCATCAGTTTTAAACAAGGTATGTATCTGTTTGATTCACATAATATTTATGTTTCATTTAAAGCCTATTTTTATTAATTTCTATTCTCGTAAAAAGTTGTCCGTAATTGTAGTGTTATAATTTTCAGTCGATCCTGCTCAAAAATGCATTTATCTCTAATAGAAAAAAAAAAGCAATCTTAGTATCTTGAACCAATACTGTTCGTCCAAGATAGTTGTCCTCCGAGGTTATCATTTTTCGACGACGGACGAAAATAATCAAGAGCTTGTTTTATCCCAGCTGCTATTTCTAAATGCGTTTTATATTAAGTGAATTTTATAAAGATAAAATATAAGATATTAAAGTATCCTTATCGTAAAAATCATTAACGCATTGTAAGCGGGACATGTACTAGTACGTTTTCTGACGATTGATCTTGAGCTCAGATCAAGTACTAGTACGGGTTAGTGTAACAGCATTGTTTGTTAGTGGGTACAAAAATAACGGTATATACAGGAAAACGAAGCCGAATGTGCTTGCCTGCTACAGAGATTCTGGAAAATTTTATACAAATAAAAACTAGTTTTTACATCAGTCAATGCGGAACCACAGAACGGAAAGGTTCATTAAAAAAATCTATTTA
>CM063506.1:64723879-64739840 GCA_032207245.1 Pardosa pseudoannulata | reverse complement strand
ACATTTCATCCCATAAAAGACCTCGAAAACAAGTTTAGCACAGAGTACATGTCATACATCGCACGTGTGAGCGAAGAATTGGCCTTGAAAACCGGATAAGGCAGAGAAAAAAAATCACCCAGAGCGTAAGACAGAGAGGAGAAAAAAAAATCACCCTGATTGCACATTCCATCCCAGAAAAGACCTCGAAAACAAGTTT
Organism: Pardosa pseudoannulata; assembly: GCA_032207245.1. NCBI lineage: Eukaryota > Metazoa > Arthropoda > Arachnida > Araneae > Lycosidae > Pardosa > Pardosa pseudoannulata. The sequence continues at coordinate 64,739,641 of CM063506.1, read as the reverse complement.
CGCACAGAGTACATGTATCATACATCGCACTTGTGAGCGAAGAATTGGCCTTGTAAACCGGATAAGGCAGAGAAGAAAAAAATCACCCAGAGCGTAAGACAGAGAGGAGAAAAAAAAATCACCCTGATTGCACATTCCATCCCAGAAAAGACCTCGAAAACAAGTTTAGCACAGAGTACATGTATCATACATCGCACGTGTGAGCGAAGAATTGGCCTTGAAAACCGGATAAGGCAGAGAAAAAAAATCACCCAGAGCGTAAGGCAGAGAGGAGAAAAAAAAATCACCCTGATTGCACATTCCATCCCAGAAAAGACCTCGAAAACAAGTTTCGCACAGAGTACACGTATCCTACATCGCACGTGTGAACGAAGAATTGGCTACATAAATTGGCTACATTTTATGCTACATAAATGTGTATGCATATCAAAAGTTTGTATTCATATTTTTATGTAATATATATGAATTCTGTTCAACTCTTAGTTGAAGACTCTTAAACTTCATCATCACTGGACCTAAAGATCATTCTATCAAATCTAGGAAATAAAAACTAATACTTCAGAAAAACAACAATGTCCGAACAATGTCCGAATGGGTGGAATGCATATCTTCGGTACTGGTGTTCAATAGCTCGAATTCCACTGCTGACATGGATGCTTGTAGCCTACGGAATCGGCTTAAGCTGTAGGACCCGGTAACATTAATCGTCCTGTAGCAAAACAATAGACCATAATAGAGGACTAAGTTGGATAGAATTTAGTTTTTTATGTGCCCATATGTCAGGAAATTTGTGTTGTTCCATAATGACAGTAACTGCGATAGTCTGTTTGGCTCAGCAGAATGAAAGTTTCACCCTTATTTCTTTCACCCTATTTATCCTTCTCAATTTCCCGTTTTCATAGGAGTGGACTGTGCTTAGTAGTGTCTGACAAGTTTCAGTTGGTGTGGGGGGGCAATGTGAGAATCCCTCTGCTGGCATGGATGTATTTAGCGGTGCAGAATCATCTTAAGCTGTAGGTCTCTATCTCATTAGTCGTCTTGTAGCAAAACAATACACCATACTAGTGGACTAAGTTGGATAGATTTTAGTTTTATGTGTCCATATGTCAGGAAATTTTTGTGTGTTCCATAATGACAGTGTCTGTGATAGTCTGCTTGATTCAGCACAACGGGAGGCCCACCCTTATTTCTTTCACCCTATTTATCCTTCTCAATTTCCCGTTTTCATAGGAGTGCACTGTGCTTAGTAGTGTCTGACACGTTTCAGTTGGTAGTGGGGGCAATATGAGAATCCCACTGCTGGCATGGATGTTAGCCAGTATTTTTCAGTGCTTAAATATGAGTGATTGTGTTAACTTGTAATTCTTAATTCGTTTAGATTCTCCGTTCTCAGCGGGAGCAGTAGGACGAAGCCCCGAAGTGGTGGACATGTTTTAGGTGGTAGGGGGCAATGTGAGAATCCCGCTGCTGGCATGAAGTGTTTGTAGCCGTGCGGAAAAGAGCTTAAGCTGTAGGTCTCTATCTCATTAGTCGTCTTGTAGCAAAACAATACACCATAATAATGGACTGAGTTGGATAGATTTTAGTTTTATGTGTCCATATGTCAGGAAATTTGTGTGTGTTCCATAATGACAGTATCTGCGGTAGACTGACTCAGCAGAATGGAAGGTTCACTATTTCTTTCTCCCTTTTTAACCCTTCTCAATTTCCCGTTTCAGAGGTGGACTGTGCTTAGTAGTGTCTGACAACGTTTCAGGTGGGGGGGGAAATAATCCCGTGGCATGGATGTAGCCGAGTGAATCGGCTTAAGCTGTACGTCTCTGTCACATTAGTCGTCCTGTATAAAAACAATACACCAGTGTCTTGGATAGAATTTAGTTTTATCCATATGTCAGGAAAAATAACTGCGGAATGTTTGACTCAGCAGAACGGAATATACTTTCTTAAAATGACTGGACAATGCTTAGTAGTAGCTGACGTGTTTCATTATACATGTGGATCCGCTCATGGATGTAGCCTATGTATTTAGGTTTCGATCAGATTGTAGCAACAGTAGACTCGCTGTAAACCAAACGAAATGTATAAACAAAAATAGTTCTTTAGAAGTTAAATGAATCTCATGTAATGTTGTTCTTATACATTCGGACTAAAGCAAATGGATTTTTGTATGACGACAGCATTTCGAATCAAACTACTTCTATGAACAACCAACAGAGGGGTTGGTTTGGTGCGCTATGGTCTACTTTTTACAACACGCTAATGATGGACCCCCCTTAAAGAAGATTCCGAACCTACGAACATCCATGTGGGATTCGAACCCACGAACTCCTCCGAAGCCAGCACCCTAACCATTCGGCTATCGTTCGGCCAACCACGTCAGGAGCGAGATATTAAACTCCCAAAAGGCAGAATTGTAACGACGACCGTCATCCGATTGAAAAAACTCTATTGTTTGAGTGTATTTATTGCAAACATATTAGTATTTAATTATGCCAGATAAAATAACATCTTAATTCCTAAATTTTTCGATATTTTACCTACCATAATCTGAAAGGATGCGTTGAGATTAAGAGGTAAGTAAACATGGATGTGTTATTATTAACGTGACCAGACGTCCCATTTTGAACGGGACTGTCCCTTTTTACAATTACGAGTCCCGGTGTCCCCGAAATGGACTGTGGGACCAAAATTGTCCCATTTTCAGAAACCACTCGAAAATTTACGTGTAATTTGTAATTAAAAAAGTGTTAGTGTTTGCTGCAGATATTTTCCTATGGCTTTTTCAGACTGATGCATTTATGTTGTGATGATCGATATTACCGATTTTAAGACAAAAAAAGTTAAAGTAATCAAGCATTACAAAAAATGTCATTTTAAAAGGAAATCATAGAAGTTGGCATGATTATAAATGTACCTGCCCTTTTTTCAGACTGGATGTATTAATTGAAAAGCAATATATTGACTGTAATAAAGATATTGAAGTTTTTGACGAATTTTCATTAATTTCTAATTACATTACATCGCAAAAAAATAACGGAATGGAATAATTTAAATGTTTCCACGGAAACCCGTTGGGTGGAAGTATTCAAACACTTTCGCGCCAACAATCTTCAGCATAAAAACTTTTCTATTGTAATTGAATGTATTTTATGTTTGCCTGCTACAAATGCTCCAGTAGAAAGAGTATTTTCTATTATGAACAAATTGTGGACATCTGAGAAAACCCAGTTACAAATTTCAGTTCTAAAGGCGATGTTGATAATTAAGGTGAATATAAAAAAACGTGCCAAGAGTTTCATTCTTACTTGAAATCGTCACCAGCTATATTAAAACAAATTTGTTCTTCTGGCCGAACGATGGCCGAATGGTTAGGATGCTGGGCTTCGGAACCGGAATTCGTGGGTTCAAATCCCACTATGGCATGGATGTTCGCAGCCGTTCGGAATCGGCTTAAATCAGTAGGTCCCGGTCTCATTAGCCCTCGTGTTGCAAAAGGTAGATCGAAGCGCTCCAAATCAAACCAAACCAAAATCTCCTAAACGACTGGCCTGATTTTGATGAAATTTTGTGTACGTAATTAAGCTGATTCGAGAATGGTTTAGATTCACAATTTGATCCGATAGAAAAAGTTTTTTTTTATTAAAAATCCAGAATTGCGCTTTTATTGATATTATTATAATGCCGCTTGAAATCTTTTTCTACTAAAGTATCTGTGGCGCAGTGGTCAGCGCAACGGGTATCGATACGAGAAGTTCCAGGATCGAATCCTCGAACAGGCAATGTAGGAATTTTAACTTAATCTAAATACGTTTGTGATGACTGTACGCATTGTGGCGTGAAATATTTTTTAAATAATTTTTTTCGGAATCGGCTTAAAGCAGTAGGTCCCGGTCTCATTATCCCTCGCGTTGCAAAAACTAGACCGTAGCGCTCCAAAACCAAACCAAACTTCTCATAAATAGAACTAAACATTTTGGGTACCTATATTTTGTAATTCGTAACTTTTAAGCCAACTAACTTTTTCTGAATAAATAACTTTAAAAAAGTGTTGTTTTTTCCATTGACTACCTGTGATTTGACTTAAATAAACCAATGTCCCGTTTTGAGTCAAAAAAATTAAATGGTCACGTTAGTTATAATACATATTCTTTTTATCCGTTGTTCATATTTTTATAACTGAAAATGTTCTGTGAAGTATTTAAAAGCAGATATGTAAATTCAGTGGAGAGAATATAAATAAATTAAATTATACGCTTGTAGCGTCCCTAGAATTTCACGTGATCAGCGGAGATAAGGAGCTTGTCAATCATATGCCGTTCACTGACTCCCCCACCCGGTTGCAAAATCTATGTACACATTCGAAATTTGCTTCGAGACGTATTGCTTACAGCAGATTTTCTAAGATAAATGCTAGCAGCGGAATTCGAACCCGCTGTTCCCTATCGAAAGGCAGCAGCGTACCCATTCCACCCTCGCCTGGCCGCAAAAAGAATTTTAGAAAAAGCTTAAGGTATCCGTCTACGTTCGGAGAACTTTTCTTTAAACGTAAAAACTAGTTCATGTTTTTACATTTTTAGATTTATTTTTTATATTATCATAGAGAATTACACTTAAAAAATTTATTCCTGGAGAAGTTTTTATAAAATTTCTAATAAATGAAGAAAATTTAGTAAAAAAATCGGGTTTTTTTCAAAAGGTCTAATTTTTTAATAAATTAAATTATTTCAATATTTTTTGATGCAACACATTTCTTATACACTGGACTAGTGAATCACCTAAAATCTTTGCTTAATTTACATTTGGTAAAAAATTTTGGTCCTTCAAAATCATGCACATTGAATTTTTAACGAATTTTCATTACCTTTATATCTAACTATGAGTGTAACATCTTTAAAAATTATCCAAATTTAAAGCTTTTAGGTCATTTACTAGTAAATACTATCAAAAGCATTCATAATAATTTTCAACAAAATATTTTAAGAACTTTTTGAGAAATCACATTTCAAGTTTCAACATTTTATTAAAAATACCGTTCTGAGAAAAAAGCATTTGAAGTTTATGAAAGTAACTTCAACTATTAAAAAATTTAAATTCATGTTTAAAATTCTCTACACTTTCTTGCTTCAAAATTTTCTAATTGCCAATTTGCTAATTATTAAAAATACTAGAAAAATGTTTAAACTAATCTTTATGAAAATTTAAAAAGTTTTGTCCAAAAAATGCTCTTTAAAAGGCTTTAAATTCACAACTTCCAGATCCGAAGTTCCAGATCCGAAGTCGCTACTTCCGTTTTGTTTTGACAGCTATCACTGATGTTTAAACAACTGTAACTTTTCTTTAAAATGCCTTAGAGACAAAGCAAAAACAGATTATGAAGCCTAAAAGTTGAAATTTTACAATAGAGAAATAAAAAAATATCATATTTGGCAAAAAATGACGTTTTCAACGTAGACGGATATCTTATTACACTTAAAACTACCGTTTTATACTTAAAACTGACTGCCATGATAGCCTGACCAGTTTTGGAAAAAAAATTTAGAAAAAATAGACAATAGAGCAGAGAGAAAAAGGATTATCAGTCTGCACAGCTAAAACTAGCCTTTAAACCAATGGTGGGCAAATACTTTTAAGCGCGGGCCAAAATGAAATTTTCAAAATGTCTCTCCGGCCGGAGGACTATGGGTAATTCCATACCAAATCAACACAAGGTTTCTACCTGACCCCCTCCAATTTTGATTAAATTTGGTACAGTAAGTGACTTCATGGTAATAAAGAAAATCCCCAAATCTTATGTTCAAATTATAATTGGTTTGGGAGTTATAAGGCTTTAAAGTTGCCAGATTTGTCTAAAAAGTACACTATCGGCATATCTTTAAATTACACTTGCTACTCACCTAATCATGATAGAGATATGTGCAAGGTGTTATTTTAAACCTTTTTTAATGTGCTTTCATATGATATACAACATATGATGACTTGAAAATTTTTTTAAAAATTTAAATTTAAATTAAAATTTAAAATTTAAATTTCTCAAAAAGCCAAGTTTTTAAAATTTCGAAAAAAATCTCAAAAATTGCTCATATTATTGTTAATTAATCCTCAAAGTTTCATGTTGGGATCATAATGGGATCACAAGCTACAAAAGCTTTTTGTTTGATATATTTACTATTGCAATAACGAAAATGAGAACATGCATTCATTACTTTTAATCTAATTCATCTGTATAGGAGGGCATTAATGTTTAAACACTACCTCATCGACATATACTCTAGTAAATAGTACATTTAACATTTGTGAAGATTTTAGAATGAAGAAAAATTATTAAAGTGCATTACTTTTGATGGATGGTGCTACTTATTTAGTTGAAACTGGTAGAAAGCTTTATGTGTTTTGAGAATTTCTACTTCAGAAAGAATATACATTAGTCCGGTTGGAGTTAAAGGATCCACCTTACACATAACATCGGAAATTGGAATCCATAGTACATCTGGCTTATATAGATCTAAAAAAAATGATGATGGTATAGATGAGTGAAGGAATGTCACTTTTACCTCTTCAGAGTTTTTCTCTTCTTTCTCTTAACATAAATGTAAGCCACCAGTTGCAATTATAAACAGCAGTAATATAGCCATTTTTATCAGCAAATAGAAGCTTTTATTGTGATGCTATCGCAGTTTGCATCAATAAATCTTGTGAAAAGGAAAATGTCTTCTCAAAGACTTTTGCTTTTGATTCTGTGGGTATAAAAGCATATTTCTGAGTCCCAGGAATTTCAAAAGCAATTTTAAATTGGTCCTCTAGAAATATAGCTGTAGAAACATGTTCTTCTTGGGTTGAAAAACAAAATGTATTCTTGTGATGTTTTCCTGTGCCCAGTTTAAAAGTTGTTGTGGTGTAAGTATTTGATTTTTATATGGTCGTTGTAGGCTTGCTCAAGCCGCTAACTCTTGAGTGTACCTCCTACCCCATCACAAGGTCCTTTACCATGAGCTGTTGTCCAAAAATGCCATTCTGCCTCAATGCCAAAATCTTCCTTATGCAAGCATAAATTGGCAAAGTTTTTCTTATTTATATATTGTGCAGATGACCCATCGGGAAAATAAAATATTTTCCTTGCACTTTTTTTTAAATTCTGTCTTAAAAAAAGTAATAAGCTTCTTTTGAAAACAGTAAACTGCTACTGTATTGGGCTCCAAACAGTCTTAAATTACAATGTATGTAAAGTGGTCAATTCCAAACTTCCCTTTGTAATATACAACAAATGGGTGAGTTGTAGATTGAACATTAGTCCAGTGGCAGCTCTGGGTCCAATCCTGTTTAACAAATGAGTAATTTTCAGCAAAATCAAGAACTACAAACTCTGAATCTTTTAAATTTCCTTTTATATTGTTTATAAATGAATTTTGTTGTTTCACCACAAAGTAATGATAAACTAATACAGACATTTTCTCACAAAATAAGTCAATAAATTCTGATGCTGACTTTTGTATTGTTTCTAAAGAGCTCCTATCAACAGAAATCCACTGATTGAAAATGATCTTTTCCACCATATTTTCATCGAATGTTTCACCAAGTATGGTTTTTAATTATGTAGTCCCAGAACATGATGTACACTCTCCCATGTGGCAGCTGACTGATGCTGGATTACAAATCATCATAGCAAGGCAGTCCTTGTATGTGTTAATTTTTCCATGTGTTAATGGAAGCTGATTTGGTATTTTATAGCTTGTGATCCCATTATAATCCCAATGACTATGTCACAATGTATGAAGCCAGATGTACTATGAATTCCAATTTCAGATGTTATGTGTAAGGTGAATCCTTTAACTCTAACAGGACCAATGTATATTCTTTCTGAAGTAGAAATTCTCAAAACACATAAAGCTTTCTATCAGTTTCAACTAAATAAGTAGCACCATCCATCAAAAGTAATGCACTTAATGATTTTTCTTCATTCTAAAATCTTTACAAATGTTAAATGTACTATTTACTAGAGTATATGTCGATAAGGTAGTGTGTAAACATTAATGCCATCCCATACAGATGAGTTAGATTAAAAGTAATGAATGCATGTTCTCATTTTCGTTATTGCAATAGTAAATATATCAAACAAAACCTTTTGTAGCATGTGATCCCATTATGATCCCAACATGAAACTTTGAGGATTAATTAACAATAATATGAGCAATTTTTGAGATTTTTTTCAAAATTTTAAAAACTTGGCTTTTTGAGAAATTTAAATTTTAAATTTTAATTTAAATTTAAATTTTAAAAAAAAATTTCAAGTCATCATGTGTTGTATATCATATGAAAGCCCATTAAAAAGGTTTAAAATAACACCTTGCACATATCTCTAGCTTAATTAGGTGAGTAGCAAGTGTAATTTAAAGGTATGCCGATAGTGTATTTTTTAGACAAATCTGGCAACTTTAAAGCCTTATAACTCCCAAACCAATTATTATTTGAACATAAGATTTGGGGATTTTCTTTATTACCATAAAGTCACTTACTGTACCAAATTTAATCAAAATTGGAGGGGGTCAGGTAGAATTTGTTCTAAAATTGTGTCGATTTCACATGGAATAACCCTGTGCACCCTGGAGTTTTTTCCCTGCCCAAGAAATATTTTTGACAAAAATACTATAAGTATCATTTTAAAGCATTTGGACTGAGACATTTGACAGTTAACAAAAGATAATAGTAATAATAAATTGTCTTACTTAGGTGTATATGCGAAATATTTGTGCTTAGTAAAATATGTCACGTCATTTTTAAAGAAATATGACCCATTATATTAAATTTATGGTCATTAAATAAATCAGTTAAAGAAAAAAAAATTTTATATTTATTTGTATCTGAACGATACAAATTATTTTATTTTGATCATAGTTATTACATTTTTATAATTATATTACATTTTGTAAATATAATAGTAAATAGAATTATAAAAAGAAAAGACAAACATCAAACTTTATAATAGAATAGTTTTAGTTAATGCGAAACGTGAAATCTGGAATTTTCATTTGATATTATTCCTTCAAAATTTGGATCCAAATCACTTGTAGCAGTTCTTAATACCGAGTGTAGATTTTCGTCAAATTATAATATTATTTATATATTTTTCATTATTTATATGTACACTACGCATACAAATACTGTTGATTTAAAAAAAAATCGCACATAAGAGATTAAAAAAAATTATATGCAGGATTCGTCCCGTGGGACGGTTTTTGCCCTCCTCTGCTTTAAACAAAGGTAATTACCAAACAAATGAGAATTAAAAACTTTGTTGAATGGTCGATGATATATATGATGCAGTTTCATTTTCTTTTAGTGTATTACTATGTGTGCGGTTTATACGTCAGGCGGGTTAACCTATAAAATTTTTGTAAAATCAATTTTCCCGTGTAAGGGATATACTGCAGGGAAACTTATATCTACTTGAAATTACGGTTCGTTGTCTAAATCACTGGTGCGCAAACTAGGGGTCGAGACCCCAGTGGGGGTCGCTAGAAGTTTTTGGGGTCGCCAAACTTTTATGAAATGCATTATCCCTGCATGGTGCATACCATACAGTGTACATATAAAGAGTGAAGCGCCGTCACTCACTGTTTAATTGCAATTTCATGCTGTTCACTCTTTCTTTGACCGTAATGCGTAATGTATGTAAAGTGTGAAGACGCAAGTTTTTCACTCCGGTAGATAGCGCCCTCTTCGCGGTAATTCGCCAATTTGAAAGTTGTTTAGTGAGAAAGAGCAATTAACAGATCTAATTAGTGATTATACTCTTCAAAATCAATTTAAGACTCAGCCTTGCCAAAAATTTTGGCTATCCCGTTTTATGCAAGAATGCCATTAGAGTGTTAATACAATTTGCATCAACGTATCTATGTGAAACTGTATTTAGCAAACTAGTTTCAATAAAAACTAAATACCGCTCGCGTTTTAACCAGGGCTTCGAACCGTAATTTTTTTTGTTCCGGTTTTCGTTCCGGTTCAACTAAAAAATTAATATCGGTTCAGTTCCGGTTTTCGCTCCGCCAAAAATAACTGTTTTCGTTTCAGTTCCAAATGAATAATTTCATTTTATGTATATTCTTATTTGTACTAAAAATATAATTCTATCATAAACAAAAAAATGTAATTCTATCAAAATTTAGAAGATTTTATTCTTTTTTTAATTGGTACACTATGTGAATTGATACAAACAGCAGGCCTAATGAAATACTACTATTACGAAACATTTGAATCGCCGCCATTACCAAACACCCATTTGATGCGCAGAAGATTTGATAGATGCTTCATGCTACGTCACTTAGGGCCTCTCCTGTCTATTTACTCCTCCCTGATCTAAACAGTCTATACAAACATCCGTGGATGATCGCATGGTGAGATGTGAAAAATAAAATATAACTCGATATTTTTCTTAAAAAATCATCTATACTTCTAGTTTAATCAACTGAATTAAATATATCTTCTACAAGTAGTTTCATGCGAAACTGAAACAGAAAAATACTAGTGAATATCAAAATAGGAAATCGAGAAGCAGTATACATGTAATGATAATTATAAAGTTGACGTTAAATTAGAAAATATTGATAAGTTGGTAACAGTAACAAAATGACTGAAAGATATATCGAACCGAAATAAACCGATATTTTTTCGGTTCAGTTCCGGTTTTCGTTCCGACCAAAATAACGGTTTTTTCCGGTTTTCGGTTTTCGGTTCAGTTCCGGTTCGAAGCCCTGCATACTAGTACGTTTTCTGATGATTGATACTTGAGCGCGGATCAAGTATTAGTGCGGGTTAGTGTAACAACATGGTTTGTTTGTGGGTACAAAAATAACGGTATATATAGGAAAACGAAGCCGAATGTTCTTGTCTACTACATAGATTCTGGAAAAATTTAGACAAATAAAAACTAGTTTTTACATTAGTCGATGCGGAACCACAGAACGGGAAGGTTGCTTAAAAAAATCAATTTAGATAATTAACTTTTTATTTATCGTTACGAAAATGATATATATGTATATTTATATATTATATGTATATGTTTATTTATTTATGTATTTGTTTATATATTTCAATATAAAATACGAGAAGTTGGTTAATAAATGAAATAATTTTCGATCTATTGAGATTTAACTGAATAACTAAATTGACGCGCAAAACGCCATCTCGCGGTACAATTGTGCTGCGAAATGTACCCGCACACAATGTGTTAAATAGTGATTTTTGTATCATTGTTGTCTACTGTTACTGAGGGCCTGATGTATATCCCTGAGGGCCATGGGCCAAAGTCTCATACGGGGGCCCCCATACATCTTATCTTTCTCGAGAGGGATTTTCGAGGAATATTACTGATATGGAATGTTACCACTACTCATAAAATATAAATACTTATGATTTTAAAAAAACTTGAAGTTATTAGATATAAGTTCGATTAGCGAAAATACGACAGGGCAGTCTATATCCCACCGATCTGTAAAAAAGTAACAATATTGTTTCATCAGTTTTAAACAAGGTATGTATCTATTTGATGCATATATTTATGTTTAATTTAAAGCATATTTTCATTAATTTCTATTCTCTTAAACATTTGTCCGTAACTGTAGTGCTATAATGAAAAAAAAAAAAGCAATCTTAGTATCCCGAACCAATCCTGTTCGTACAAAATAATTGTCCTCCGAGGTTATCATTTTTTGACGACGGACGAAAATAATCAAGAGCTTGTTTTATCCCAGCTTCTGTTTCTAAATGTGTTTTATATTATGTGAATTTTATAAAAATAGAATGTAAAATATTAAAATACTCTTATCTTAAAAATCATTAACACATTGAGCGCGGGACACGTACTAGTACGTTTTCTGACGATTGATCTTGAACGCGGATCAAGTACGAGTTAGAGTAACAACATGGCTTGTTTGTGGGTACAAAAAAAAAAACGGTATATAGAGGAAAACGAAGCCGAATGTTCTTGTCTACTACATAGATTCTGGAAAATTTTAGACATGTAAACATCAGTCGATGCGGAACCACAGAACGGAAAGGTTAATTAAAAAAATCAATTTAGATAATTAACTTTTTATTTATCCTTGCGAAAATGATATTATATATATATATGTATATTTATATATTGTATCTCATATATATTTTTATTTATTTATATATTTTGTTATATATTTCAATATAAAATACGAAAAGTTGGTTAAAAAATGAAATAATTTTCGATGTTTTGAGATTTAACTGAATAATAAATTGCCGCTCAAAACGCCCGCTCCCGGTACAATTGTGCTGCGAAATGCACCCGCATACAATGTGTTAAATAATGCTTTTTTATCATTGTTTTCTACTATCACTCATGGTTATATTCATATCCCTGAGGGCCCCGAACGAAAGCCTCATATGGGGGTCCACCATGCATCTTACCTTTCTCGAACTCAAGAGTGATTTTATTTTATAAGCTCCTAAGTCAGTTTAAATATTCATGACAGGTATACGTAACCTAAACGTTTTGTGTATTTAACCCTCCGAGTGGAACAACACCGAGGAAAAAAGTCTCCAAAAATACGCTAAAGTTTCATTGTGTCAGTGACCAAAGTGTTCTATGATTTTTTACTTCACCCTTTGTCGACTAGATTGGAATACGGGAAACCCACCCTCGTTACTGTCCCTTTACTTCCGGTTATAAATAGATATATAAATAGACATTATAGATTGTTAATTTTTAATACATATAAAGCTCGTCAAGTCTCGAAGATCATCCATAAGAAATAATGGGTTCTAAAAGTACAAATAAAAATATTCTTTAAGAGAATGATTTATATCTTTTTTACGAAATTCATCCAAGCTATTTAAGTGGTGCAATTAGAGATACATCTGTTACCGCAGACGAAATACTTCGAAATAGAGATTTACAAAGCCATGAAAAACTATCAGAGTCTTTGTGCCTCAGGGAGTAGGTGTGCAGTTCCTAAACAATCGACCTGACCCTCCTACCTCAAAACTCCATGGTGGAAAGCACTTGCAGAAATGTACATTACATCCATTTTCGGAGCTTTTATGGAGGTCGAAAATTGTACGTGACAACCACTTTGAAGACATCGTCGGTTTGGTGGAATTGTACGTGCGAACCGCTTAGAGGATTAATGAAATGAAATAATTTTTTTTTTTTTTTAAATTTAGAATTCCACTAAACTAACTTCGAACATAGTATGCCAAACGATGGCCGATTGGTTAGGACAGTGGTGCGCAAACTTTTTTCGACTGCGGCCTCTTTTGTAGAGAGAAAATTTTTTGGCAACCCCTAGGGATAAATGTTCACAAATACGATGTATATTTCGAGTATTTCTTTCGTTTCATCGAATAAAAAAATCATCATATTTGACTCATATTAATTTTATTTATAATTTTAAGAAAATACTTTTTGTATAACACAAAAATCAGTAAATTGCCCTTTAATGAGATGTATGTCGCTGCAAGTTTCTAATTATCTCATGGATGTTTGGATGTATGTTGCTAATTGCAATTCGCATATCATCTTCAGGGTTTAAACGCGAGGGGTATTTAGTTTTTATTGAAACTAGTTTGCTAAATCCAGTTTCATAAATATGTTGATGCAAATTGTATTAACACTGATGGCATTCTTGCATAAAACGGGATATTGTTTTTCCACGGATAGTCTAAATTTTTGGCAAGGCTGAGTCTTAAATTGATTTCGAAGAGTATAATCACTAATTAGATCTATCAATTACTCTTTCTCACTAATTTGAAAAGTTGAACTGCATATGTCAAAGGAAAATGGATCACGAATCCAACCAAGATCATTTTCAGGAAAATCCTCGAATCTTCTTGAAAATTTTTTCTTTAACTTTTCAATGCGATTGAAAATGATGTGTTTAAATGAAATATTGTATATTATTTTCAGCAGCATGCAGGGATAATGCATTTCATAAAAATTTGGCGAAAAAACGTCTGGCGATAGTTTGCGCACACTGGGTACTGGCCTTCGGTACCGGAGTTCGTAGGTTCGAATCCCCTTTGGGGCAGTATCAGTAGCTGTTCGGAATCGGGTTTAAGCTGTAGGTCCCGGTCTCATTAGCCCTCGTGTTGCAAAAAGTAGACCGTAACACTTCAAGCCAAAGCCAAAAAAAAAACCAATCAAATATATGACTGATGTCTTCTTCTAAATACAGTATCTGACTTTAACGATAAACTGTGATATCTTGAGTCAAATGGAATACCTGTAAAATTTTTAAATACTGTAAATTATAAATTACATTTTAAGTAACTATCATGTGAGACTTTGTTTTACAAAATTCCAAAAAAAATACTTTTATTCTTAAATTACCAATTTTAAACTTCCTGTTCATTCTTAAATCTTTGAGAGAGAAAAAGATAGATATCAGTTGCTTTTGGATAAATATATTTTTAATTTGTTAACCACTTCAAGAGGGAAAAAATTAGTTAAGATTTTTTCCCTCTCAGAAGAGATGAATTTTTAAATTGGTGTCACTAAACTAAATTAATTCAAACATATTACAGATGTCTGTGCAATCTAAGTACAGTATCTGACTTTAACGATAAAACTGTGATATTCTTAACTCAAACTCAGAATACCTGTAACAATTTTTAAAGGAAAAAGAACTGGATTAAATTAATAAAAATTACCATTTTAAGTAAACTATTATGTGAGACTTTGTTTTTCAAAATTCCAAAAATTAAATACTTTTATTCTTAAATTACCAATTTTAAAACTTCCTGTTCATTCTTAAATCTTAAAGAGAGAAAAACAAATAGATACCAGATGCTTTTGGATAAATATATTTTCTCTAATTTATTAACTACTTCAAAAGGGAAAAAAGTAGTTAGGATTTTTTCCCTCTCAGAAAAGATGAATTTATAAATTGGTGTCTTTAAACTAAACTAACTTCAAACATATTACAGATGTCTGTGCAATCTAAGTACAGTATCTGACTTTAACGATAAAACTGTGATATTCTTAACTCAAACTCAGAATACCTGTAACATTTTTTAAAGGAAAAAGTTCTGGTTTAAATTAATAAAAATTACCATTTTGAGTAAACTATCACAAGATACTTTATTTTACAAAATTTGGGAAAAAAGTAGTTAAGATTTTTTTCCCTCTCAGAAGAGATGAATTTGTAAATTGGTGTCACTGATATGGTTGGTATTTCAATCTTTTGAATAATATACACATTTAAAATGTTAACATTGCTTCAGAGTATTTTTTTAAGCAAATAAAAGCTTACTTTTGACTTAAAATTATGGAATAAATTTAATTTACTGACTTTTGAAGCCCACCAACAACATACACACTAAAGTTTGTCATTAACAAAAGAAAATTCAGGAGTGAATTCTGAGATTTACCAAAAAATTAATGTGTATTTTTTTAAATTAGTGTCTCTCCTAGAGTGGGGTCCCCGGCCCAGTGCCCCGAATGCTTAGCCGTAAATCAGGCCCTGCTTTCACTGTCTATATTTGAAGAAAATGCAAGAGAAAAATTAAAGAGCACTAAAGCATTCGAAGGCTGAAGATGAAATGATGTTTTTACTCATGACACAAATTCTGACTATCAACTCCGCCCCTTTCTTATGATAGGTTAGAAAGTCTTTTTCGAGGACACGCTATTACACAATTGGATGAACATTTGTTTCGCCAAAAAATTTAGATATAAAAACCCTAGATTTTAGCTGCTTTTCCCTTTTTTATATTTGCTCCTGGAGAATGCGGTTGTAGATT
>CM063506.1:64639737-64723779 GCA_032207245.1 Pardosa pseudoannulata | reverse complement strand
GGAGACGAATTTTAACTGAAGAAACAGAGTGGCCTGCATTTCTCCATTCACGAACCCAGCTATGCAAATCTCTTCTAATGCAGGCCATTGTATTTTTCCACAGCAATTGGATTGCTTTCTTCTCTCTCTCTTTTTTTTTTTTTTTTTTTTTTTTTTTTTTGCTTATGCCAATTTTTTTACTGTCTTCTAGTCGACCTTCTGAATTACTTTTAGCTTGAAATCAGCAATAAAACTGCGACGATGTTTTAAAGACATAATGAATGACCAATATTACCGCAAATCAAAACTTTAAATACAAAACTCTCTGATACGAGTGATCCTCGTGGTTAAATCACCTTTGATCTGGAACCCATCCACTTGGTGTTGTAAATTGGAGCTTTAAATTGTGACTATCGATATTTTCCCATACTCCAGGACACAATTTAAGATTGCGCTACTTGCTACTACTGATTCGTTCTGCTTTATGGTTTTTTTTCATGGTTTATTACCAATACGATACGATGTTTTCTTGGCATCTCGTGAGTCGTGCTTTTGTTTGATCATCGGCCGTTCGACGTGCTTTTTTTTACACCTTCATCCGATTTTGATGATTTGAGCAATGAACAACCAGCAGATAGTCTGCAGCTGAAGAAATTTGCTTTTTAAACACGCAGATAGTCCACAGACTATGTATGCGAAATTACAGTAAATAGTGTATGCCTCAATAGATGATTGGACAAAGTGTCTTTGGCCAGTCCTATAGCTTGTGTGAAATCAAAATGTGACCATTTTTAATAAAAGGTGCCATAGCCTCGGAGACGAATTTTAACTGAGCCTCGGAGACGAATTTTAACTGAAGAAACAGAGTGGCCTACATTTCTCTATTCAAGAACCCAGCTATGTAAATCGTCTTCTAATGCAGGCCATTGTATTTTTCCACAACGATTAGATCGCTTTCTTCTCTCTCTCTCTCTCTCTCTCTTTTTTTTTTTTTTTTTTTTTCGCTTATGCCAATTTCTTACTGTCTTCTTGTAGACCTTCTGAATAACTTTTAGCTTGAAATCAGCAATAAAACTGCGACGATGTTTCAAAGACATAATGAATGACCCATATTACCACAAATCAAAACTTTGAAAACAAAACACTCTGATACGAGTGATCCTCGTGGTTAAATGACCTTCGATCTAGAACCCATCCACTTGTGTTGCATCTATTACCACTTTGTGAGCAGTAAATTTTGACTATTGATATTTTCCCATACTCCAGGACACAATTTAAGATTGCACTACTTGCTGCTACTGATTCGTTCTGCTTTATGGTTTTTTTCATGGTTTATTACCAATACAATACAATGTTTTCTTGACATCTCGTGAGTCGTGCTTTTGTGTCATCATCAGCTGTTCACCAACATGCTTTTTTTTACACCTTCATCTGATTTTGATGATTTGAGCAATGAACAACCAGCAGATAGTCTGCAGCTGAAGAAATTAGCTTTTTAAACACAGATAGTCCACAGACTATGTGTGCGAAATTACAGTAAATAGTGTATGCCTCAATAGATGATTGGACAAAGTGTCTTTGGCCAGTCCTATAGCTTGTGTGAAATCAAAATGTGACCATTTTTAATAAAAGGTGCAATATGTTAAATTTAAAGCTAAAATAAAATTTTAAAGAATTGTAGTTTTAAATTTAAGTATAAAGTTTTTATTTGAACTTCTTAATAATTGTATTAGAACTTATGTTACAACTAGGTAGGGAGGAAAGCATATCAAAAAGTTGTTTTCAAGCGACAAAATATCTTAATAATAAAAGTAAATTATAATAAAATAGAATTTAATTACCTAAATAATTTAAACTTTAAACTTTTTATTTTTACTTTTGTGATAATTAAAACTGTACATTCAATCCTCATGAATATTTATTTACAAGCTTCTCATTTATAGTATACATTCTTTAAATGTACTGTATGCAGTTATTATTGCATTATTGTTTTTCTAAATATTCATTTTAAAAACCAACAGCATATTTCATTGATATTTTATATGAATTATTACTTTACTTTATTTTTTAGGATTTGCATTTGGAGCTTTTATGGGTCTATTATCTGCTAGCATGGATCCTCAAGTAGGAATTGCTCCAGAAAAACAAACAGTAAAAATGATTCTGAATGACTTCAAAGTGAAAACTACGTCTTATGGAAAAAACTTTGCAATAATTGGAGCTATATTTGCTGCCATAGAGTGTAATATCGAAAGTGTAAGGAAATATTTTATAACTTGTGTTAGTTAAATATTTATAGACCTAACAGAGTAAATATATATACCGTATATTTCCAAATATAAGCCCATCCATTTTCATGTATAAGCCAAGGGTGCGATTTTTCTTCAAAAATGTACCAAAGTTTAAAAGTTGTACGTAAGCTAAAATGACAAAAAAGCATCTAAAATAATCAAATCTGTTGCTAAGCTGAAAATATTGCTAATCAGGTAAAACAGGAAATGTTTTCCAATTAAATGGCTGTAAAATAAAATGCTATTCAAACTTTTTGTCACTGCAACATTCAATTTAAGTACAGTAGAGGTAGAGGATCACTTGCACCTCAAGACAAATGCAAGGATATCTCTTAGCATGTTTGAACAATAGTAAGGAAAAACAAATTAAATTTTAATTTTTAAATAACTTTATGCTGTCTCTATTAATTTCATAAAGTTGGCTTTTCTAGATTACTCTTGTGGCACCCAGTTTGAAAAGAATGGTAGTGCTAGACCATGTGCTCAATAGTATATTTACTTAGATGGTAATGACAATAGTTTCAACTGTAATAACCCTCTATGAAGTTAGTAATATAAACTAAAAAAAGGTTAAAAAATGCTATTTCAGACAATTTATCAATTGCTTTCAGTTGACGTAAAAGTATTTTTTTTTTTTTTTTTTTTTTTTTTACAATATTAGTCAATCTGCTACATATGTAGTATTGCTATTTTGGTATCATTTCAACACTCACAGTGATTGCAAAATTATTTTTCAATTTTATGGTTTTATCTCATTTTAAAATTAAAAAAAATTTCTTTATTTTTTGCCATTATATATTTTTGTTAATTTTAGCTCTTTTTTTAAGTATCATTTATTTTTGCTGATTTGTGGACTTTTTATCACCACCAATTTAAAACATTGTCAAGAACATATACCATATCTGTTTCATGGATCTGTGTATAAGCCAACCTCCCCCCCTCTTTAGGTCTATAAACTGTCCCAAAAATTCTTGCTTATACATGGAAATATATGGTATATATTTATATGTAGAGAAAGTGAGAGGTAAAGAATATATACTCCAAAGAATTACTTTTTATTTAAAATAGCTACATGATAATCTATTGATGGCCAGTGGTTTGGAATGATAATATTTTATTCATTAATCTGAAGGAGAAAATATAGTATTTTTATATAATCCTATTTACTTTTTAAAAATACATAGTTTATCATAAAAGGAATAAGAAAGTTATAATTAAATAGAAGTAATGAAAATTTAACCACAATATACTTGGGATTTCATTGTGTTTTATAAAAGTGTGTTAGGTGTAAGTCTGTATTTTAGAATGATTTAATGAATTTATTGTTATGGGTGATTATTCTTAACAGGTAAAATTTGTCAGTGAGAACAATTTATAGAAATATTTAGTGGCTTTCCTTTGATAGTAGCCTTATTAAATAATTTAAGTCAGAGTATGTAAAGTAGAAGAGTTTTTGATTTAATTAAATATTAACTAAAAGCTTTGCTTAGTTTTCTCAGTATAAAATTATACGTTCCTTTAAATTTTATTTCCAATGGCAGAGAACAATTGACGTGGTAATCAAAAGGAAAATGAACGAAAGCAATGAACTTAATATAGGAAGGGGGGATGTCATTTTCTCATTCAGCCTCTCACCTCACAATACCTTCTTCCCAGGGAAACTTCATGAAGAACATTTTGATCCATACCTTTCTAATTCATTGGAACAGCTTGAATCTTCAATTCTTCACTGTGTTCGAAAAATATAAGATTCTTGATAAGTCATTTTATTGTACTAAAAAAGCATGTGAAAGTTATAGAACACTGGCATCTTTCTTCACCAGTATATCAACCTGCTCATTGCCATTTAGTTTACAGTGACCTCAGATCTGCTGGAGAACTATGTTTTTTCTGCTGATTCAAAATTTTCCAGCAACCAATGCAATCTATTGTTTACCATTCTTTCCATTAATTTGCTAATAAAACAAGGTCTGTAATTTAGCTGAAAATCTGCATCTTTTCTGTTCTTAAAAAACAGAAAGATGTAAGCCATTTTCCAGGTTGCAAGGACTAGACCCTTATTCCAAACATGATTAAAAGTTGACAGTAATCTATCTATCCCTTGCAAATTTCCCAGAATGCCTCAGTCAGCATGTCCCCAAGGGATTTTCCACTTTTAAACACCATAGAGCTAACTGTAGTTCTTGTTTAAAGAATTAAGTATTTGGTAGCCACATTTATTAGTTGTATTTAATCTTTGTATCATTTTTTTTCTTGTAGTACCTTGACATTTTCTTAACAAATTATTTTCTCAGGAAATTTGATTAAAATTTACCAAAAGCAATATTATTATCATTATGTAGGGTTTGGTTGTCTGAATAGACTGGCTGTTTCAAGTGAGTGGATGCCTTGTTTTGAATGCTAGCAAGGAATGTATATGTTTTAATACTAGTTTTCTTGTAATTAAGATTATTTATGGAAGTATCAAGGATTTATTTTGTTAGTTGTTTGACCAGTAAGCTTAGCCTTCCTTCTGAGCTGATTGTTCTTAGTCTTAATAAATGTGAGTTAAGAGGTTCCAAAACACTTTTAAAAGTCTTCTGACTATGTAAGGAATTTGCACCCACGACTCATGTATGCCTTTCTTGATTTCGGCAAAATCGCTCCCATTGACCCCTTTCTACTCTGCGTTTCTTGAAATTGGAGATGGTCGGCTAAGGTGGAGGCTGATAAGATTCTTCAGATGCACTTGGTGGTGTTTTTGCAGACCAGAAGTACATCTGGCCGAGAGAACTTCTCTTTTCAGCAGTGATCAAGTTGCGAGAAATTCAGACACCCCCCTCCTGAAAAAAGGGGAGAGAAGATGTGGCCAGAGAAGAAACAGTTGGATTAGGGCCTGCAACTTAGAGACATCTCTCATTTCGATGTGAGAGAACATGACAATGATTTTATGTTTGGACTTAAAAATATATTCAGTTTATCCTTTCTGAGTTATGCAAGAGCCGAGGTTCTAAATATATCATTTTGTTTTACACTAATGTTTCATAAATCTTGCAAATAAAATTTGTGTTGTCCATCTAAAACTTTGGAGGATTTATTTAGCCCATGCATCCCAGAGCCAATCAACGAACATACCTGCCCCAGTAAATTAGGCAGGCAGGTCCCACGCAAGCATAACGCACCAGAACAGTGTGTTGTTACATATTGTGGTCCCCGGAATGGGAGGGGTTGTTACAGTCTCCCTGTGGGAATACTTTTAGCAAGGACAAATTTATGCATAATTTCAACTAATTTAGAGGGGTACATGGAGAAATTCAACTCCCTCAGGACGTAATCCTTCTCCAGCAGTTAAGTAAAATGACTTTAACCAGCTTTTTGAAAGTTCAAAGACGTTCTTTTAAGGACACTAAAGCTAAATTAAGATTTTTCAATACACACTGTGGCAGTATCTGTTATCCAATCTCAAATCCTTAAAAACCATCCTCTTTACAATTGGAACCAAATCAGCAGAAACTCAAAAGAGATCAGGGACTGTGGCAGTAAATGTTTATGATTAAATGTGTAATGTGTTTATAATTTATGTGTATATGAAGAAATGTTTTAGGGTCAGATTTAATATAAATGAGCTCAAGAGTAGTTGAGTTCAATGAGTTCTTGACCTCTCTGCCAGCTACATTAGGATTATTCTAATCCCATCTATTTTTCTATAAATTTAAATTTTATGTTTTGTAATTTTCATAAATTCTGTTTACAGCATCGAGGAAAAAGTGACTGGAAAAATGGAACACTAGCTGGAGGTATTACTGGTGGAATTATCGGATTAAGAGGTATATTGCTATTTATTTTTAATAAATTCCACTTTCTATACTATTTAGCTAAATCTTTCTAGAATAAAACAGTACAGATATACAATACAATTCATTAATTTTAAAGATAGTTTATTAAAAAATATGTATTTTAAAAGGTTTGTAATTTGAAATTCAGGGTCAAATGTAAAGAAATGGTGGTGTAGGATAAAATGGAGGTATATAAAACTATCTTTTCTCACTGTAAGTTGGGATGTTTTATTAACTTATTTTTCTGTTGAAATGAGTTTTAGGTTTGATAAAATTATTTCGAGTTAGGTTTTGAGATCTGGCAAAATCTTTAATGTGCTGACAGTACTTTATGTTCATTGTATAGTAACTATTAAGAAGTGTTGTTCAGAAGATGTTCTTTTAATAAACAGAACCCTATATTTTTCTAAGGATCAGCAAAGGAACTTCATAAAAACAGAATAATATTAGATAAGGATAAATTAATAATTTTTATATTTTATGTTGTGAGGTAAAATGAGAGTATGGTTAAATGTTGTATGATACTGTCATTTCTTTCCCTTTTTTAGCTTTAAATAGGGTTCATACACCTCAAAAGCTCTTTAAATTTTGGTACTCTTTAAAAAAGGTGTATCTAATAACCATTAATTTCATGTTGTGCCCTTAATTTTTGAACAAAGCTTTTAGTAGCAGCCTAATTTGAAATAAATCATTAAATCTGAAAGCCAAGTAAGTAGCATTGAGAAGAAATTATATTGCAGGACCTATCATTAAATGAAGTTTCAACAAGATATTTCGGTTCTGCCGCCTTTTTAAGATATACTATTACTGAAGATATCGTGAAACAATTTTATGAAAAGGTCAAATATTTAATTGTTTTAAAGTTTTTTCATGTATCAATAGACCATCTGCCAATTACAGCCTTTATGAAGCTTTTCATAATTATTCAGAAGCTGTGTTTACAATGTACAGGCATTAGTAATTTGGAACTTCACAAGTGGTGGTTTCCATATTTTAAATAATGCTTTTAGAAAAGGGGCATTATCTACTGATTATGGTATTTTCTTGAGTATTAGTTGGAAAGAATTGACTATTTAAAGATTTTTTTTGCAAGGAGAAATAATTTTTGAAGAATTTAAAATTGAAGCAACTATTTGTAAAATTTTGCAATATATAATTACAAAATCAAAATTATGAGGGTAATCAAAATTATGAGTTTCTGTAAACTCTAATTTTCTCTCTTGGAGAAATCATTAAAAAATTTTGAAAGACCCCTTAATTTTTCTTTTCAAAAATCTGTATGAACATTGTAAAAGCAAATATTTTGTGTTTTATAATGAAACAAGTAAAAAGTAATTATCTGTGTTAACTTGACAGTTTTTAATATTTGTTAACTTATTTTTAAGTTTATTTAATAAATGCATTTTAAAGAGACATGCTAAAATGTAACAGCCATAATGAATAAAATTTGCATTTAAATTCAAGGTTTAATTAATTACTGTAATCAATGAGAAAGGTGATGAAAAAAGGAAAAAAACATCCAATAACTAAAAGATTGGGGGGGGGATGAAGCTATGGAACTAGAAATCCAAAAGAAATAAATCAAAGTTCTTGGTTAGATGTTTAATATTAATTTAAAAGTCAATCCACAAAATACATTGACCAAGTAATTAAGATTACTAAGAGTTTTACCACATAACATATCTAACTGGGTTAAAATTAGGGAATTGCCATATTTTTTTCTGACAGTAGTGAAGACTATATGGAGTTTAGTTATTCTTTATTTGAATATTTTGGTAATATTTTTCTGCACAATAATTTGTTAAAAAAATAGTGAAATAAGGTTGTTTTATTTTATACATTGTTTTAATATATTTTTGTTGAAACTTTTATTTAATTTAGTAGTATAGCCATTTTCCCATGATGAGGAAAAAGGTGACATAAATACATGCATTATAAAATGTAATAATATTAAAAGGAATTTTGAGCACACTTTAAAGTGTTGTATTTTCAAAAACGTATAAAACATATCTATTGAAATAAATTTAATAGTTTGCTTTCAAGATACTTTTTTAAAACGCCTTGTATTACCACCGTTTTCCTCCACCTGACCTTATATCATACCAGTTTTTTACATCACTTCACTGAAGTTGATCATCAAGTTTCTTATAAAGGAAAACAGTCTATTTATTTATGAATTGGCATTGCTACAGATTAAAAAAAACTTTTATTTTTGTAACTTAATAATTTTAACATTTTACTGCCCAAATTATTAAGTTATTTTAAAGCATGATAGTTATATTCTACTCAATAGATATACAATATTAAGTTAAATCTAAATTAAAAGGGTATTTTAAGTCCAAATTCAGTATTTGAAATAAAATCTATTAGACTAATTGTTCAGGATAACTTTTTACTTTTCTGTATACAGAGTTATGTATAGTAAATATGATCAAGAAATTTCATCTTAAGATTTTGATTAATACTTAAAATACTTTCTAGTTATTACTATTAAACTTTTAGACCTCTTTCCCCAAACCTAATTTTGGAATTATATCTGTATACGAACTTGATAACTTAAAAATGCTCTAAGCCAGGGATGGGCAAACTACAGCCCGCTAGAAGACCCGTGGATAGAATTTTAAGTTGCCAGTCCAATACAAATTAAAAGAAATATATATTTATACATTATATATCCATCTCCTTTTCTACTTTGCTTAAATAGTATATTCCAAATTTATTTTCTCAAGCCCAAAAGATCATCGGTATATTTGCTTCTTATATGTGAATAAGTGTTTTCAGCTTTGAACCTTAGAAAGAGTAATTTCAGAAGTAGACTACTAACAGATGAGCATTTAGCATCATTCCTTAAAATCAGTACATCTCACTTGGGACCTCAGTGTAAGGAACTTTTAAAAATGAAATCGCAATTTCATCCATCTCATTAACGTATTTAAACCGTTAGGTACTTGTATATTGTTTTTAAAATTTTAGAAAAATTTATCTTGACCCGCCAAATTTATTTTCTTTTGATTTTTGGCCCATGGCCAAAAAAGTTTGTCCATCCCTGCTAAGCTATATGAAATTCAAACTTGTGGATATTAGTACAAAACTGTAGATCTAAGTCAAATTTTGGACACAATTGGTGAGCCAGAAAAGATATAGAATATTTGGTTGCATCGTACACATTGAATATTTTATGCAGTTGTGTGAGCATGTTGGCAGTTTTTCCGCAACTTTTTAAGACAACTTACAAAATCATGCCAAATATCATTACTTTCTGCTTGCAGCAGTTTTGGCATGATTTAAAGAATATTATTTAATAATTGCTATCAAAAATTTCATATTATAAGAGACATTTTTCAGTGTTAGTACATGGAATTTCCCCAATTCTTTATAAACAATGTCTGATAACAAACATTAATCCAAATTTAGAAAATTATTCTTAAAAATTATTAAAGTAAAAGCAGAGTTCTATTTATAAATAGGTAAAAAGCTGTTTTTATAGATGATATAAGATTTTGTTAAGGCCAAAATACATGGATCTAATACAACAAATTTGATTATCTATTGATATTGTGCACTAATCACTTGTATGGGGGGAAAAGAGTGAAGGAGATGATGTAGTAAAACAGCAAAGTATATGATTAAATATGCAGATACATACAGCTCAGAAATATACAGATTAATTGTTTAGGTTTAATATTAATTTATACTCTTTATTTTTTAATAAACTGTCTCCTCTGAATAACTTTTAGATAATTATAGTTGTTACAATTTATAAATGCAATTCATGATCATGACTATGCAATTTTTTTTATAGCTGGAGTAAAAGCTGGTGTTCTTGGAGCAGCTGGATTTGCAGCATTTTCAACCATTATAGATTATTATATGCGTTCACGTTAGACGATTTAATATTGAAGAGATTGTGACACATTGTATATTTGTATTTAACAATAAAAAAAATCTTGTTTAATTAGCTATGGCAATTTATATTATATTTGAAATTATTTATTTTTAATAAAGCTAAAGAGAATTTTACAGTTAAAGTATATTTGAAATTATATTTCTGATATGAAGTAATGTGATGCCCATCTTACTGACACCTATTCTTCACATGCTTGAGAAAGCAGGTGTTCACTGTCTTCTACCTTTTTGAAACAATCAGATATATTTCTTGGCACCTTAAAAGGATTCATATTTCAAAAGGAAAGAATTTATTCTTGCTCTTGAAAATTATATAGTGTTAATGCAGTTATAACATTTCCTTTTATTTAAGAGAGGTATATTGTTAGGGACAGAATTTTTATCTTTTGTCACAGGCATTTAATAGATGTCATGCTTTTTCTTCCTGCTGTTACCAGGAGAAAAGTGCTTGTACACAGATTTCCATATGTTTGTGATTTAGATGTAGTGAATCATATATAGTTATTTCTGTGGGAGAAAGCATGAGGCCTAGTGTAAGATTACCACAAGCATTTGAGTTTTTTTTTTTTTCTCCTAGGTTGTAATGTTTTGTTATAGTTTATTTTATTGTAGTTTAGTTTGTTAATTCATATAAGGCCTTCATTTTATTTTGAATTATTTAATGTCTTGCTTTTAATAAAACTTGTCAATTTATATTTTTGGGTTATTTTTTAAAACTGTATTTGTAAAAAAAGAACTCTGCTAACATCAATGACTTCTCTAAAGTGTTAAAAGTTGTAATGTTTGTGGATAATAAAAAAGACAGACTTCTAGAACTGCATAAACTATAATGGCTTTACAGAATTCTTGAGAACTAAAGGAAATATTTGATCACCATGTTAAGACATCTGTGGTATCTGTTTGGTATTAGGAATAGTCTAGTTCAAGAAGATATTAAGAAATATTTAACACTAGATTTACAGATGTTAATCATATACCTATTTTTACTGAAGTGAGCCAATTTGACTTATACTAGAAAATGATAAAATAAATATCAATTGTAATAACATTTACAAATAAATTACAAAATTACCTTTGTGGATCAAATTTTTCTGGCAAAAAATGAATTTTAGAAAATTCTAAATTATATACTATACTGCACTGCTCACACGTGATGTATAAATCGAAATGGTGACAGAAGTGAGTAATGTACTGGCGTAGCGAAAACAAGTGACAATGACTCCCACATACACACAAATATTGTATGTGAGGAATGCCAAATGAGAAGAGAAACAAATCACATGCAACTTGACTGTTGCCCAGGCCTGATAGGACCAATAAATTTCATGTTATGCGATTAACTGTTAAACCATTCTATGAATGAATTTGGCTCACAACCGTGAAAATAAGTATACCACATTTGATAATGCAAAATGAAGGTGGTCTGCAGGGAAGAGAAATGAAAGTTTACATATATTTTATTACTTGACTAAAAACCAATATATGTTTTTGAAAAGTGATATTAAAGTTTTATATATATATATATATATATATATATATATATATATATATAGTGATCAAATTGGCTTGGTCCATAAATCTAGTGTTAAGGTCCAAGCCATTAGACAACTCCATAAATTATGCTTCAATCCTAGTTCATGCTCTTGTTTTTCCTGGGTAAGATCCCATCTTGTGAGTGATTTAAAAGGCCTTTTGCCTCTGGTAATTTCCTTAATATGGGGCATAGTAAGTGAGACAAATGAAGTAGCTTTATATATATATATATATATATATATATATTAATTTTAATTTACACTCACAGCCGAATGCGCATGTTAAGATATATACAATATTTAATCATCATTTCTGATAGTATTCATGAGGACAATCTTGAATTAAATTCAGTTTTCACAAAAGAAAAGATTCTGAGCCAGTCCACTCTCTTCTCAGATGTGGGGTCCATTGCAAGTCTGGGAGGAGGGGGGGAGAGAAAAATCTAGGGTGAGTGTTCCCATTCCATTTATCTTGGCTTTTTCATTTCTCTCCCAAAGGAGGTAATAACCACCTCACATGATTTTTATTATATTATATAGTTGTTTCTTTCTAAACTGAAATTTTGATTAAATTTCTTTTACTTCATACAAGGAATAATACAGTAAAAATTCAAAAATATTTTCTACAAATGAATTTTTTTTTTGTTTTATAAAATGGAATTTCATTTTAGAAAACAAATTGCATTGTATCAACAACATATGAAAATATGTTTATCTTTATGCTGCATAGTTATAGGTTGGTAGTGCTAATGCCTGTTATATTGAAATTTTCCTTTAAATAGTGTTGATTGTAATCAAAAAGAGAGGTGCACAGCTAGATGTTAAAGCAGTCCTAAATATAAAATTTCAAATCATCTTTTAGTTATGTGAGTGTCAGATGTCATATCAAAACTAGTTTAAATTCATTCAGATATGCTAAAAATAGATAGTTTTCTTGTATGTATGTACAGCAGGGGTGGAACAGCTGCGCCAATTGCTCCAGACTGTGCCAAAACAATATCTTAGTGCCATTCTGCTCCAAAACTATCATTTTTTAGAGAAATTGCGCCAAACTCACACATTAGTTAGATGTTGACCGAAGTGGTAGGACATTGCTTTTTGGTACCATGCTTTATGAGTTGAAGTTCTGCTGTTGGCAGTGTTTTTCATAGCTGTTCAAAATTCTCTTTAAATAGTAGAACTCTGTCCCATTAGACCTTATGTCGCAAAAATATAGATTGTAGCCTTCCAAATGAAATAATTTAGTCATGTGGAAATGTTAGTATACCTTTTTATAAAATACTTGAAACAGTCTCCTATTTTACAAATTATCTTATACAGGATGTATGTTATCTAAATCATGATTTATTTTACGGATTAAAATAAACCTGACAAACATTATCTTAATACTCCAAATCATTAAAGAATAAGTCAATAAAAAAATTTACAGCTTTTTAAGTTTTGCCTTCCTAGAGCTGCAAGTTTATTACAGAAATGCATTTTAAAAATTTATTGTTTTAGTAGTCATATATATATATATGTGTGTGTGTGTGTGTGTGTGTGTGTGTGTGTGTGTGTGTGTGTGTTCACATATACAGCCTTTGTAGATTCTCAAATTAAGAAACTGTGGATTTGAATCTGTTTTAAACAGTTTTTGATTGGAACATATGGCTGTTTGTTTTTATATTAATAAGTTTATTTTCATATTAACTCTGTATCTTATGTTTTTTATAACATATATGTTAAGACTTTAGAAATGTTACTTGAAATTGTCTACCAATTTCTTTATTTGTATGGACGTTTGTGATAAGTGTTTCTGTTCCTTAAAATATTATTTATATTTTATTTATTACATAATTATTAAAAAATTGATTATCCTTCCTCTAATTGCTCCCAAACCCCTTAATAACATCTGCTCCAAAACCCATAACTACATCTGCTCCAATTGCTCCAAAGTGTGAATTTCAGTGCTCCAAAATGTTGTTACTGCTGTTCCACTCCTGATGTACAGAAATAATGCTGAAACTGGTCAAAATGGGTATTTCTGTTGAAATCAAAAGTTTTTGCAGTTAGTTACAATACTTCCTTTACTTTGTATAAGTAAAAATTAAGCATTAGAGGAGATAAAATTCACTTTATTTCTAAAAAATCCATAACAAAACAAAAAATATCACAAAATTTTTACAAGCTACAAATTGTACATGATTATAAATGGTTATAAATTTTATACATTAAACACAAAAATGCATAACTATTTTGGTTTTACTTTAATATCTGCTCTTAAACTCAAAGAATCAGATTTATAAATGGCACATAAATTACATTTATCTTTTTAATAAAAATTACTTTGTCTCCTTTTTCAATAACCTTGTTAAGTACTTAAAAAAATAAAGCTCTTGTAAAAGGTTTTTTAAAATATTATGATATTCCATATAAAAATAAATTTTGTTGCTTACATTGTACAAAAATATTCATATAAAACTAATATAGGCAATATAAGACAACACAAGTTTTTACAAAACAATATGGCTTTACATTAGCATTAAGTATTTTTAAATGTAAGCTTTGCTCCAGCACTTATGGCACAGTTCTGCTAGGCATTTAATAAAAAATAAGTACAATACATTATTTGCTGATTATACATATTCTGGAAAATACAGGACTTGAAAATCAACTGACCAAAGAGTTTGTAACAGCTACTTTGCTGCAACAACAAAGTTTTTTATTCAAAAACACAGGACAAGTCTTTAGAGACTAGAATGCATAACAAACAATCAAATCTTATTAATATCTTGCTCCCATGAATGTGTATGAATGAGTTAGCAAACAAAAGTATACATAAATACATACCACTTTTAGAGATAATTATTAAAATAAAAACTAAAATTTTCAAATCTTCATATAAAAATGTTCTTTGATCTTGCATACACAGATGTCTAAGTAAAAAAGCTCAAATAAGCCTATTTCAGCTTTTATTTAATGAAATGGGAACCATTGCTTGGAGCTGAAAGATTTGGTGACAACTGAAAGTAAAAAAAAAAGTTAGAAATCAAAACTAAACCTATATATTTGTAGCATTTTATCATAAAGATGGAATAAATCAAGTAGAATTTTTTTACTTTTGTTTTTATGCCTAATGTACTTGTTTAGGTAAATCTTTTAATTAAAACTTAATAACACAGTGGCTTATGCTTGTTAAGTATTCACCTATACAATGCTGTAAAAATTAACCATTTTTATTATAAGGGCACCATATAGGTGGCTAACATTTCCTAAGACAACACTGTAGGAAATTCATAGCCCACTAGTACTATACTATAGTCTGTGTAACCTCTATAGGCACTTCAAGGTCACTGATTTTTCCCCAATGACCACGAGTAACCATGGTAATGACAGTTGGGGAATGACTTTACTCTTTTTTCGCACTGTGTTAAGGGGCGTCATGCATCTTAAGGGCTCTAAGTGCATGATGAAAGTATTTTTATTTATAATACTCTTTGAAGAACACTTAATACTTTACACAAAAAAAATTATGAGTAATTTGAACTGTCCTTTTGGAAATACACAGACATCAGCAGTTGCTTGTTGAGACTGAGAAAATAATTCCAAAACTGTAGCATCCTGATTGGATTCAACAAGACCTTTCAAGTAGCTGTATACGTTAAATACCATTATTTTGGACTGTTTTCTAAGATCAAAACTAGCCATTACAGGAAATGTTTTACGAAGTAAAAATATATAAATATAAAGCAAAATTTAAATAAAATAATGAATAAAAAGATAAAAAATGGCAGAGTAATATCAGATAAGAGCAAAATAATTATATACTAGAAGAGAGAAAAGCAAGTCGTCTGAACGGAATCAAATCCTTAACTGAAGTGCTGAAAATAAGTGTGAATGCACCTCCTTCTTGGTCGCTACCATAGTAACCGATGACTGGGGAAATGAGAAAGTGTGACCTTGAAGCGCCAATAGATTTTACAAGCACTATAGATGGTGCTACTGAGTATATTTGTAACCCCGCTTGGACAGAGAGATCGAATGTAAGCTTCGAAGCGAGAGGATGGGCGATAGGCTCTCCCTCTGTACTAAAGCATTTAAATAATCTGCATGTGTAAATAAACACAGAAAAGCGAACCCATTGGATGTTCATTGTGTAATTAAGGATAAAACAACCACAAGACCCAGAAGAAAATACCACTGAACCACTGGATCGAAAGAATATGAACAAACACAAAGTGGGTCCTTGTGATTTAGAAGTAAGTGCCAAGCAGAAGACCCCCAGGCTTATCCTCCAGCTCCAGAAGTATTGTTTGGAAATTTGGAGGACGCTGCAACCATGAACCTAATTTATGCATCCAAATCACCATTAATAAACTTTGGCTAACCTAAACTTTTATGAGATCAACACCTTTGCAGACGAGTTATCAAGGCTCAATCATAAGTTTGAGAAAAATTTTAAAGCATTGAATTTGAAAATTTGTTAAAATTTAGTATTCCATCACTATATTTTAAATTTAAAAATCCAAATTACTTACAACTTTTAGTTTTCCACTCTTGTCATGGATTACTTTCACTTCTCCTACCGAACCATTAATTTCAAATAGCAAAATTCCTTGTTTACCACCATACATATCATAAGTTATTCTAAAATATAATTAAAAAATACATATGAGAGGAGTAACTATAGAGATACATATGAAAAGCAATGCTTAAAAATTTTACTATAAATAAAGAAAAAAACTTACAAAACATCTCCAGCTTTCTCTTTGATGGTTAAAAGTTTCTTGTTCTTACATGCATTAACCAGTTTCACAATAAACTCTATAACATACTTCTTACAGTCCAAAATGAGATCACCCTAGAAATTAAGATACAGAGTTATATAAATAAATATAGTTTTTATAAGCAGAGGGTTTGTAGGGGAAAAAGAAATCCCAAAAAGATTTTAACAGATTTAAACATTTAGAGATTCAAAAACAATTATAGAATGACATTACCGAAGGGGTGGAGGTAGGGTGAAATTTAATGATTTTTATAAAAATAACAAAAATCTTTGCAGTATGAAAATGTACAAAACATGTTTAAAAAGATTAAACTTAACTTTGAAAAAAATTAAATAAAAGAGCATCTTAAACTACCAGAATTACTTCTTTGAATAAAGATAAACCATTCTTTTTCTTTCATCAAGTTCCATTTCTTTTGTTGAATAATATGACAAAGTATGCTCTGTTGAGCATTTCTTCTAGTTTTGGCTACAGTCAATATAAATGGAGTGCCTTAAGTTTAAACTGCTGTTACATGGACTCGCAGAATGCATAACCCTCATTCTTAAGCTTCTTTACCTTTCAAAATCACAAATGACCCTTGACATTTTTCAGCATTTTCCTGCCCTTAGCTGTCAAAATAGCTTATAAAGTTTGAATCTATTATTTTTTAGATTGTGGTCTAACAAATCATGTCAATTGTGGAATTTTTTGAGAGTCAAAAAGAATATGCTCCAGTCTTTAATCTGCTTTTGAATAATCAGAAAGGAGTAGAGAAAAATAATTTGTGATCTTATTTTTCCAGAAATCTGGAAATGAAGATTAATGTGGAATCATAGGGTTTCCCTTGGAACACAAACATCACAGCATAAATCAAGAAAATATCCTACAAAAATTTGAAAATCATTTGCAGAACATGTTTGTTATATTGCTATTTCTATATTAGATATAAATACTTAAAAACAAAAATTTTTAAAATGATCAAAAATTATTTTTACAAATAAAAATTAAATTTCTTTATAATAAATATTAGTTACTAAAATAAGAAAAAAACTATTGCTCAAGCATTTCACATTTCAAATACAAACTAGAAGTATTCACTAAACAGAAATTAATTACATAGTAAGTAGTTTGAATTAAAAATATTGCATTGCTAAAGATGAAATAGTCACAAAATAAGGAAAATCATGAAAATTAAATTTGATAGTCAAACTGATGAAAAACATAAAAGATAATGTTGAGAATTGAATGTTAATTGACTCTGAATTAATGAATTAATACCAATTTATATAATGTGTATTATCAAAATGGAGGAAATAAATATCTTGTGAAAATATCAGTATATTGATATACATGCTACATACTAAAAATGTACATAAATATATTACAAAAAATTTACTTTTTCTTTCTTGTTAGAACAAGGTAGTTTGAGCAAAACAAAACCATCACTATAACAGCTACATTCAATACCTAAAAGTAAATAGTTTAATAATTAATCAAGGAATTGATTACTTTTTATTAAGATAATATTGATACATAGTTTTTGCCTACAAACTACTACTTGATGGTATTCTTTACTAGGATTTAGCATATATATTTGTAAAACTGATGCAAATTACTCTGTGACTTTAATATAAGAAAATATTTTTAACACAGTTTGAGTTAACTTTATGTTGACAAACAAGAGGAATGAACAGTTTAAACATAAGGATGAAGAAGGCTCATGGTTTTTCCTATCCAAATATCACTAATTATGTAACGAAAATATTCATTTTGTTTTTGAATGGACAATGTTCCAAATCTCCACTAAATTTGCTATAATACTGGACAGTTAAACACAAAATTTAAGTTAAGTTTAATTAGTTTTGTATAAGTTATGTTTAAGAAATGTATTCCATTCATAACCCTTTTGATGTTTGAAAATGAAATTTCACAACTCATATGCAGAAGAGAAAAGATATACTCAAAATTTGTGAAAATTAAACCACAACCACTGCACATTTTACACAATACAAGTGTATGTGCTTGTGGAAATAGAACACATAATGTATGCAGTGATTAATTTGCATGCATATTAATCTTCTGTAATTATTTTATAATTTGCCCTTTCTTCATCCTCAATAATAAAAATTGCCAGCTGATTATATTGTATTCATGTACTTCTCATTTAAGATCTATAGAGTGTATTTTTAGAGAAAGTCAATTTTAGAACCCTTCATGACCATTAAAATACATTTTGTTTATACAAAACTGATCTCCCCTCCCCGACTTGCAACTATAATCAGCTTAAATAAGTTCTTATCAGGAAAACCTCATTTTTCAAAAGTTGGGATAGTAACCATGAAATATTTACTAGCTTAATTGTTATACATATTCGATATATGACCATAAAATTAATTGATGCAATACACCTTAAAAGTGAATGTAGAATTATTGTTTAAGAATTATTGATGTTGTTGAATATTACATTTCTCCTTTACGCCACAATAACCTTTCACCGGTTCTTTGGTGGAACTATATGGCAGCAGACACAATTCAGTGTATTCATATGATATGCTCTAGAATTTTAGAACAGAGGTGAATGCAAATTGACGAATTGAAAAGAGTCCTATTAATTGATTAGCTTAAAGGAATTTTATTTATTTTCTATTCCTTGCTGACTTTGTCAGAAAAATACCCATTCTCAACATGACACAAAGATAAGAAAAAAGCAAAATGGCTAAAAAAAAAAAAAAAATACTTTTTTAATGTTGCGGGTGATATCTCCCCCAATTTCGGCCAAAATGAAGCCCACTCAACACTGCGCATGGCGAGGTCAGTGGAAAAATCCCACCAGTGGGAACCCAAGATGATTGCCAAAATGTAGTGTGACTAGGAAGAACAGCCTAGGAATCTTATGGCACCAAGCAACGCTCAAGCTGAATAAATAGTGAAAGACGGGGAGATCAAAACGGCAACCCACGGATGGTTAGCGTAGGAAGATTCAAGGTGACTTGGACATGGACAAGCCCCATTCCATAAAATAAGGGGTCAGGAAGCCAGAAATTCCTGGCATTCCCTTTTAAATAGAATGTGGCTATACCACAGATGCAATACACCTTAAAAGTGAATTATGCATAAATGAATCCCAGTTTCCAAGTTTCCTAAAATTTCCAGACTGCTGGCCAACTTGAAATGACATTGGAAACAATCTCCTGAAATTCTATCTTCCAACAAAAGGAGGGAGATTCCCCACTAGAAACATGAAAATGGAACAAGTGGACTAAAAGCAGAGAAAAAGAACAAATTTCTCATTTGGTCAAAATTGTTTTCATTAGTAATAAAATTTTGAATAAATTTAGCTTTTTTATGAATATTCTTTTTGAAAATGTTAAGTAGTAAAAAATAACTATTACAGCTGTATTAGCTGTACATTCTTTTAAATATTTCATTGATATATTTTATAAATTGATCAGTATACAAGTTTTATTATATTATATTTTGTGAAGATTTAAAAATGTTTACATTTACATTAATTCTTATTGAATATTTTGTCTTTGACAGAAGTCCACAAATCAACAATTATAATTATTTAGTACCTAATACCTGCTTTTTATGTTAATTTTCTAAAATAAATTGATAAACTAGTGTTCAGATTTTTATTTATTAAATTATTTGTAAAAAAATATTGGTAAATTCAAAGGCCCTATTTATAAGAGCAAATATTTTTATAATATAAATTTAAAAAATGCACAACAAAAGCATTTTGAAAACTGCAAACTACCACCATAATTTATATAAATTTTAAAATGTTTGTTCAAATTCTAGAAACTACCTAAAAACAGGAAGAGGTAAAAGGTATCTTGGGAAATAGAAAAGAATAATTTAATTATAGAATAACTGAACTAGAGTGAAATGAATGGAATAGGCATTGCAAAAAACTGAACAGTTTGTGAACAGTAATCAAATATATCTAGTCACACAGTTCTAACAAACAATCCCAAAAACAAACCTAATAATTTCTTAATTACCCAAGATTTTATATATATATATATATATACCATTAGGAGGAAAAAAAACTTTGGCAACTTTCACAGCGTAAAGCATTTGATCTATGCTGTCAAACTAATTTTGGAAAAATATGCTCCAAAACTGAAATATGTATATTTTTTTTTTATCATTGATTAGTAATTCTGTAATTACTTCATATTTTCCATATTGACTTCAAATAATCTGCAACAGAATATGTAATAACAAAATAGATAAGATTTGTGCTTAGCACTGTACCTTCAAATAGATTAAAATCTTAACTGAAAAAGTGCATTGTTTATTATATGCATTTTTTTTAAAGCTTTTTA
Organism: Pardosa pseudoannulata; assembly: GCA_032207245.1. Lineage (NCBI taxonomy): Eukaryota > Metazoa > Arthropoda > Arachnida > Araneae > Lycosidae > Pardosa > Pardosa pseudoannulata. The sequence goes on along the minus strand of CM063506.1, from coordinate 64,703,174 downwards.
GAGAGGTAGCACAGTGTATTTTTTAGTTCAAATGCCTGAATACTTTAGATTGTTTAGTTTAACTATAAACAGCATTAAAATTTTATGGTCAATACAGGGAAAACAAAAACGTTTCAGTTATTAACTAATCTGCATTCTCCAAGAAATATTGAATCCAAAATAATTGCTATGAAAAATCAGACCTTATTTGCCCAAATAAAATTTTTTATAACATACTTCGATTCAAGAATACATACTGATTAACTAGTGTTAAGTTAGTAACAACCTTTTTGGCTGGTTTTACAAGTTTTATCAAAAATGACTCACTCACAAAAATGACAAAAACACTCACAGCATAGCAAATGCCTCGTTAGGCTTTAGTGAACTACCTCTATGAATATGTAATTAGAGCAAAATATTTTTGATAAATTAAGCATGTAAGTTTTTATATATTTTAAATGTCAGCTGGTTTGACAATAGTACAAAGAAGCAATGCCAAAATCACATTTAGTTTTGTTCTGTCAAATATTAAAGAAATTACATGCATAAACTTACCTTTAATTTTATCATGAGTCACATTTAATTTCAGCTTCAAAGTTTTACTATCTAACAAATATAATGACTCCTTAGTCACAACAACTATTCTAGGACGTGGTTTGTGTCCATGTCGATCATACTTTGTAACTTGAAGCATGTACTAAGATTAAATAAATATACATCAATAAATTAAAAACAAAACAAAACAAGATAAAAAGCAATAAAAAAAGCTGATATTACAGACCCCTACAGAAGTGTAACATACAAAAGGAATTAACCCTTTGATACACAATGATTGTGTTGCAAAACCACAAGTTTAAAAAGCAAAGAAAAAAAATTTAAAAACACATGCAATTTTTTTTCTTTTTCTATGTTTTTAACAATTGATAGCAACATTACACTTAATTTTTATTCCTTGAATTATACATGTTTAAACATACCATACCCTAATTTCCTGCCTATAATCTGCAGATTATACGTTAAAAAACTTTAAATTTTCTTCTAATGCATGCTATATGCTGTTTAAAATTATTTTTATAATAAAATTAACAAATATCTTTCCTAAAGAATAATAGATGGAAGCACCATTTTTTTTTTTAATGAGGATAAAAATCCTTTTCAGTCAAGGAAAGAGCAGTTTGGATAAAATTTCCTGATTAAAATAATAATTTCCATTTTGTATATTTATTTCTATCAAAAAATAACACTTGTATAATCTAGAATGGTGGCACTTTTTGCACTCCATTTTTCTTTCACTTTCAGCTTGCCAGGTGGGGCCATAACTGCAGTTTAAAATTTTAACACAGATAGCAAATAACCATATTAAATTAATATGAAAAGACTTATTTTAAGAATTCTAAATTTTAATATTTTTTTTAAAATATGCATTAGAATAATTTATTTGTATCATTGTTTCTGTACTAATTAATGTAAATTTTTAGAATAAATTGTTACTGTTGTTAAATATAAAATTCTTTTAAGTCTATCCAAATTTTCATTTTGTGAAATTACTTTTTTTTAATTTAAAGAAAATGTTATTAAATAACAGAGCTTAAATTAAATTTTTTAACACTAGAAGATATACTTCTTTCCACATGCCTTTCATTTCTGTGAATAACATGACATGAGATGAGATTAAAGAGGAAATTTAATCTGCAGATTATACACTACTGAGGATTATACGATATTTTTCTCTCAAAATATCATAGAATTTGCACCTGTGGATTATAGGCAAGAAATTAGGGTACTTTAAATGGGATTTGATTTTTCATGCTTATGACCACAAATAAAAATGCTGACAAAAATAAAACTTATAAACTGTTTATCTGTTTCATTATTTCAACATTTTAATGATAATTATTTCTCCTTATTCTCCCAAAATAATTAAAGTTAAAATATATCCTTTTTGCACAGTATAAGGGGGTTTGGTTTCAGAATTACAGGGTATCTGCCAAAATAAAATTTTTCAAATCCATGACTTTTCATGACTTTCCCTGATTTAGCAGATCATTTTCCATGACTTTAAAATGCTTTCGCTAAAGTATATAGGAATAAAACTTCTGATGTACATATAAATAAAATATATGCTTTTAGAGAAATTACAGGAATTTTATCATAAAAAAAACTATAAACTTACTTTATAAGTGTTAATAAACTCACATACATAAAAATAAATTGTTGTACCTACATACCTAAGTTTAATCATATAGCAACTTTTCAATCAAAATGTTTCCAATTTGAATTCAGGGTACTTTGGTATTATCCAGGTGACATGAATAATAGCCAAATATAACCCTATAATGTTTATATACAATATCCCTAGACATAAGATTTTTGCACAAAATATAAGTTTAACTAATTTTTATTAAAAAAATTATTATATTAATAAAATTTTAATCTACAATTTAAGAAAAACACCAGATGACTTTCCCTGACTTTCCAGGTGTGCGGAAACCATGGAATTAAACCCACTTCCTCATTTCTCACACATACAGAAAATAAAATTTCCATATATTTTACATTTATAAAGATTGATAAATATAACTTGTAAAAGAATTTTATTTAATTCCATAGAACTTTTAACTGTGCATGTCAAAAGGTAGCATAAGTGTTTTATTATAAGATAAAATAGCATAAGTATTTGTAAATTAGAAATCCAAATTACATGCAAAAAATACAATTCATTTGCTGCCAGCTTATCAATATTACTAAAACAATCAAAAAGAAAAAAAACGCTGTGTTATGATTAACAAATTTCTCATTCTTACCACTATTTTATCTTTAGTAGACTGCATATTATTTTCTAAAATTTTCATGAGCCTACTTTCTAAATCTTGACCTGTAAAATTAACATACAGTTAACATCTTTTGTTTGGTAAACTAATTCTAAAAATTTGTGCTACCTACAGAATATGAATTAAAAGTGTTAAAAACTTTAAATCTATAAATAAATTTACTTAAATTTTTCAATAACTTTTCACAATATTTTATTTCAATTATTAAATTCAAATTAAATTGTCAAATAATTCAAGAATATTAGAGGAAACCTTTTGCTTCTGAACAGAAGAGAAGTCCATAAAAATGACAGACTAAAAAAAATATGTACTGAAGTTTGATTTTAACAATTTATAATATTACTAACTACTTTTAATTTTTTACTGAAAATTCAATTTAACAATCATTTTTATAATAAAGTACATAAAAACCCCCAGAAAATTATATCCCTAATAACAGTTCTGATAAACTGATGACTTATTCAGGGGTGTTTGTAGGGCTAAAGAAATACCAGAAAATTTTAAGAACTTATATGGCAAGAGGGATACAAAAACAAGTATTAGCAAACTGCATTTTGGAAAGGCAGTATAGGGAGAAATTAAATCATTTCTATAAAAATAATTTAATTTAAAAAAAAAATCTTTCACACAATGCAAAATTATGCTAAAAACAAATTTAAAAAATTTTTTTAACCCTGAAAAGAAAAAATAAATAAATGTAGATTGAAAAAACGCTGTGTTATGATTAACAAATTTCTCATTCTTACCACTATTTTATCTTTAGTAGACTGCATATTATTTTCTAAAATTTTCATGAGCCTACTTTCTAAATCTTGACCTGTAAAATTAACATACAGTTAACATCTTTGATTTTGTTTGGTAAACTAATTCTAAAAATTTGTGCTACCTACTGAATATGCATTAAAAGTGTTAAAACTTTAAATCTATAAATAAATTTACTTAAATTTTTCAATAACTTTTCACAATATTTTATTTCAATTATTAAATTCAAATTAAATTGTCAAATAATTCAAGAATATTAGATGAATCCTTTTGCTTCTGAACAGAAGAGAGGTCCATAAAAATGATAGACTAAAAAAAATATGTACTGAAGTTTGATTTTAACAATTTATAATATTACTAACTACTTTTAATTTTTTACTGAAAATTCAATTTAACAATCATTTTTATAATATAGTACATAAAAAACCCCAGAAAAGTATATCCCTAATAACAGTTCTGATAAACTGATGACTTATTCAGGGGTGTTTATAGGGCTAAAGAAATACCAGAAAATTTTAAGAACTTATATGGCAAGAGGGATGCAAAAACAAGTATTAGCAAACAGCATTTTGGAAAGGCAGTATAGGGAGAAATTAAATCACTTCTATAAAAATAATTTAATTAAAAAAAAAATCTTTCACACAATGCAAAATTATGCTAAAAACACATTTAAAAAAAATTTTTAACCCTGAAAAGAAAAAATAAATAAATGTAGATTGTCTAAAATTACCAGATTTACTTCTTTCATTAAAATGACAATTTCTTTTGGTAACTAATACAATAAGTACACTCTTTTGAGCATCACCTGTACTTTTGTACGATTTCAAAGAAAACATCTCTTTACGGTTTCAACATTTCACTACTAATTTAAGTCTCACAGACTTAATAACTTTCATCCCACATCATTTTTTTTACAACATGTATAGGCTGAATGATATCTGAATAGTTAGAGTGCTGGCCTTCAGAACTGGAGTTTGTGGGTTCGAATCCCACAGTGGCATGGATGATTGTAGCCATTCGGAAATGGCTTTAAGCAGTAGGTCCCAGTTTCATTAGCCTTCGTGTCACAAAAAGTAGACCGTAGTGCTCCAAACCAAACCAAACAACACGTATAGAGATTTTAAAATAGAAATTCTTTTTATAGGGATTTTCCCCTTATCATGACAATTAAAGAAATTTACAAATTTTTATGGAATTCAGAGACTTGCCTAAAATTTGGGAGAGTTGGTAGCTATATGTCCTAAATAATCCAAAATTAGCTTTTCCAGTAGCAGATAAAACATCTCTTTTATCTGACAAATTTTGTCTGATAGCTGACAATTTGGACACACCTAACAATTTCGATTTAAAAACTACATCACAATAATCCACTTAAAAAAAATTTGTTTTAAACATTCTCAAATGAATATTCTGTTTTTAAGTAAAATAAAATATGTTTATTAATTAATCTTGATCCTGGTTTCATTTGGTTTGATTTGGAACACTATGGTCAACTATTTTGCAGCAACATGAGGGCTAGTGAGACTGGGACCTACTGCTTAAAGCCGATTCCAAATGGCTACAAACATCCATGCCACAGTAGAATTCGAACCCACATACTTCAGTACTAAAGATTGGCTCCCTAACTATTAGGCCATCATTTGGCAACTCTAATCCTAAATCAGAATGCTTAAAAATTCTCTTATTTCAAAGAGAAATAAAGACTACCTAATTTGAAAAAGAAAAGAATTTTTTTTTAAAGTTTTTAGACAATACATATGTTTAAAATTTGACTTACTTAGCCTGCTAGAAACAAAAGGTTCTGGAACACTTTGTTCATAAAAGCTCTTCTTTCCCTTGAATAGTTCTTCAGCCACAACTTTTTGTTCCAGCTATAACACAAATTACTTTAATGTCACATCACACATATATATATATATATATATATATATATATATATATGTGTGTGTGTGTGTGTGTGTGTGTGTGTGTGTGTGGTGTACACATAAGTTACATTATAAAACCAGACATACATATATATTATATATACAGTTAAGTAATAAAACCTATTTTAAACTAATATACTAACACGTAAGAATAATTAAATAGAATGCTAAACCCCTTATTCTAAATACATAATTAATAAACTACTTAAATTAGTATATGCAGTTGCACTGTCAATCAACAATTTTCGTCTAAAACAGTAAATAACCTGTTAATTCACAATTTTCTTTGGGTTTCATTTCTAGAAACTTGTGGATTACAGTATGATATTGTCTTTGTTAAAGGAAACAAAGTAATCATCTTGCAATTTTCAAAATAATTTGATTGTTTATAATCAGGTAAAAAAAAAATAAAATCCTGGAGTCTCCTAAGAATTCTCAAATTATTCTCATCTTTTTCAAATTTCCTGATACTTTCAGATTTTCCAAGTACCAATTATAAGCATAAATACCAATTATAATCACTAAGTACTACTTATAAAAGGTAGATTCCATGATTAAAATTAGTCCAAGAAAGGTCATATCCTTAAAATTTTGAACAATAGTTACTTACTACACTGAAATGTTACACTCATTACTTTCTGTTAACATATGTTCAATTGACTTATGGCTCAGTATAAAGTTGATAAGGAAAAGGTGTTGAGGAAAAAGAAAAACTTATGTACAAAAGTACCTTAATTATAAAATTCTTAAAATTAATCATTTAACCATTATAAGATAAATATGGTAATTAAAAAAAAAGCAAATTTATTGTTATATAAAATGTGTTAATATATAAAAAGTAATGCAACATATAACTTAAATTTAAGATTACCTGATATTTTCTCTCAGGAGTTAACTGTTTAACATATTTCTGAACTAACCATGACTTGTGTAGCTTTTTTAAATACAGAGAAACCTACATAAAAAAATATTTATAATTAGAAAAAGATTCATTGTAGAAATGCATTTTACAACAAATACTGTCATTTATATTTAATTTAAAATGGTGAACACCATTAATAAGATTTTTCCACACACATAATTTTGTTGTATTTTTTAAAAACTCTATATTAGAATCAAAGCATTGTCAATATTTCATAAGAATATTAGAAATAATGCAACTTACAAAACCAAATAGAACAAAAAAGAAACCCCATTTTAAATAATAAGTTCATTACAAGATTGGAAATTGAACATTAAAATGAGAATGCAAAACCTTTTTGTATGCAATAACATTTAATATGCAGACAAAATCCAAGTCTTCAATTATAATTAATATTTTATTTTCTTGCTTTACTTCTATCACTTGAGGAAGCCCTAAGTTCATGCTGTTAAATTCCAAATGCTATATTTGCTGTTAACTTTTATTTGTTTTGCCATGTGTTGAACCTTTTGCCACATTTGTTTACCCTGATAAAAAAATAAAAAAATCAGTTTTAATGAACAATGTCAGATTTATCCCCCCTCTTATAAGATTTTAATTAAATTCAAGCTGATGCAGTGATAGAGTAAAGCAATACAAACTAACTTTCAAAGATGGTTCTATCATTATTGAGAGTGTGGAAAGAGCTATTATTTTGCTGAAGAACAAACCAAGCCCTCTGCGAAGAGTTCTTTATCCATGGTATCAAGGAATTTCTATACAATTTAGCTGTAACAAAACTTGTACACTTAGACACTGTATTTTCCATGATGTCATTTCTGCATAGACTAGAATACCTCCACCATGATTTTGGTATTTTTTTTGACAAGGATCACTTCTTTTCCTCTATATACGACATTTGATTATCAGGAAATGGACCATCATCATAAAATTCTTTTTAATTCATAATCCTCACCTCATTCCACTGCTGCTTAATTATTATCAAGTTCTTTGCAAAGTCCATTCTATTGTCTTAGTGAGATTTTGTTCAAAGGCAAATATTCTTCCAACTTTTAATAGTGAAATCCTAAATACTTCAACTCATATTGAATGGAAGAAAATGGCAAGTACCTTCCATTCAAGATAATGCCAAGTCAATCTTTCTCAAGAACTTGGCAAGCAGTAATTGAAAGACACACAATACATTGAAGATTTGTGTATTTTATGTTATATCATTAGGTATCATTAGTATGTAATATCATTAGGTCCACTTTGCTTTTCATTTTATTTATTTATTTTTGTCATAGTTACTTTTAACCATACATTATACTACTGATTTTGGTAATAAAAGGTCCTTTACTTATTCCCAGAGAGATTTCTTAAAAGAGTCCTTCAATTCATTTCTTTACTTATTCATAAATACAATTTAGTTTCATGCTAAAAGCTGTAGTTTTATTACATAAAGGATATGTACAGCATCCTTTCCTTACTTGTTAATTTAGTGATGACATATAAAAAAAATTGTACTCAGCATTTATATAACCCAGCTAAAACAATTTATATTTCATTGGTATTGTTAAATAGGACATTTTCGTTCACATTATTCATTACATGTCTTTTTAAATTATATATTTTATTATTTATATGTGCTTTTAGTATTTATATTTTTATAGAGTAGAAAATAATCTTGTGATCAGTGTAAAGCTCAATATTCTGATAAGTTATAGTTTAAAGCTCAAATGCCAAACAGTCTACAAAAAAAGTTTGATAGTAAATGAATTTTGAGTTTTCCTTTGAATTAAAACTACATACTGCTATTTGGAAATTATAAATGAATATATTTATATGTTTAATTAAATTTATTTAACAGACAACTAAAATTTTTAATAATTCATGCTACCAAATTTACATTTTTCTATCAAATTTGATAAAGCAATTGTAGTATAACAAAAATGTTTAGTCAAGAAATTATGAATTTTGGTCTCACAAAAACAATTCAGTGAGTATTGTATTTATTTGTATATAACACATATGCATCTATAACATGCACATTATCTTTACAAGAAAACACTGTAAAAATGTTTAACTCATATAAAGCTTATACCATAAGTTTCCAGATTGTTAGTAAATTCATATAGAGACAAAATAAATTAACCTCTAATGCTGTTTTATGAACATTCTTCACCACACTCCCTTTTTTAACTCTTAATTCTAAGAACTAAAGAATTCTAGCTCATAATACCTTAATCTAAAAATCTTACTCTTAATTGAAAAATTAGACAATTTCCATTTTTCTGGTAAACCAACTCAAAAATTTGCTGAGAATTGCTAATTAGAGCACAGTTAATGAATAGTTACTAACATTTAGAAGCTTAATAGAAGTGATCTGAAGGTGTAGCAAAATTTCTATTGAGCAAGACTTTCTGCTTTATTTTCTTTCTTGAATAACTGTCTTGTTTCATTTCATACATATATTATGTGATGATTACCTGAGGCCTAAAACTTATTCAGAGGATTTGTCATCAATCTGTAAAAAGTATGCATTGTACACAAGTAAATATAATAACTAAGCTAACATTACCTCCTTGCATGATGAAGGGGAAGGTGGCCAACTATTATCTAAAACAGATGTTGGGAGGCGATGACTAAGGCGTTTTAAAAATTCTGACTTCACATTCCATAAGAACTATAGAAAAAATTGTATTTAAATAATAATATAATATTATAATAATAATAATATAATAATAATAATATATAATTGTATTAAAAATAAAAATGAGAAGTAAAATTAATGATATTCACATCTGAAAACACTGATTTGAAGACTTAACAACTTACAAATATTTAAAAATTCAAATCTATGTTCAGTTTCAACTATACTATAACTTTTTTTTTTCCACACATCATAAAGAAATGGTGAAATCATCAAGGAAATAAAACAAAATTGTGATTCATAATATTATGCAAGAAAAACATTAAATATAGTTAGCATGTATCTAAAAATTTTGAATTCAAAATGAATGAAAAATTTATTTCAATAACAAAATTATAACAATTTTTAATGATGTATGAGATATGATATTTTCTAAACACTAAGTAAAAAATAGCAGAACCACTTTTCTAAATATTTCCTCAGTCACACAGATTTTGCTCACAAATACTATTTAAACTGCAATTTGATGATGATCATTCAGTTAACAGCAGCCTTTTCTTAGACTCATATTTGGGGATACAAGGCAATTCCAATAAATTAAGATATAAACTAAATGTGCACTACCTAGAATTCTTAAGTAAAATATTTGTAGCATTTAGTAATTGACCTACTACTAAGTTTAAATAGTACCTGGTCAAGCACAAGCCAGTAAAAGAATCAAGAACACTTTTATTAAGAAAATTAACTTTTTTAAGCAGAAAAATTTCACATATTAACACGATGACTGCTGCATCACCCATCTTTAGGAGATAGCAAAGTTTCTGATCAGGTTGTGTCAACCATATTGGGCTGATGTTTATTTGACTACTTGCAAAGGATATTCGTATGTATTTGAAAAGATAATACACAGGAAGTAACAAAACTATTGAATTGTTATAAAAAGTAATACAAAAATGGTTTAATAAGAAAATTATTATAAGTCTTGTAAAAGCTTTTTGTTCACTGCTATTTGACTCACTAACAAATAAGTTTCCATTTTTCTTTTCAACATTTCAATGAATTATGGTAAAGATTTTAAGTTTTAAGATCCTCTTTATTCAGAAAAAATTCAAACTAATCATGTAAAGTAGAAAGATGAGAAACTGATGCAAGGTAATAAACACAAATAAACAGAAAAGATATGGAAACAAATAGAGTAAGAGACTATACTTGTGACCATCAGATATTCACATTAAAATATTAGTGGGAGTACCCAGCAGAATAAGCTTTGTACAGTGGTGCTTGTACCCTCAAGGAGATTTCACTGTAAACACACACATGGCTGTCAACATGCTAAAATAATCTTTTGAGAATTTAAATGTTAATTTACAAATTATAATTACTGAATAACCTAAAGATACATTAAAAGTTAAAGCTTCAATATTGAATACTTGCTTCTAGCAATTTATTTAATAACTGAAGTGCTTAAAGTAAGCTGAAAAAAAAGCACTTTCGTAAAAGAATTTTTGGAAAAACACAGTGAAAACAAAGCAATTACTTTCACAAACTAGTATGCTTTTAGTACAATTATATATTGCTATTTGATTTATTATTTATTTTATCTAGCAATATAAAAAAATGCTTTACCACTGAAATATTTTACAATTCTTTATTCACAAATTTAAAATTCATAAATATAATATCCGAAGTGTACAGTAAAATCACTGTGACATGGCAACACCCCTTTAGCATCACAAAGAGGTTTTGTTAAAACCCAGGCCCAGAACATTGTCTAATAAATTGACATTAAACTACAAAAGGTTTTCAGTTTTCAACATGCCTTGAGATGTCCACGGTGATTAGAAGGTCGGAAGCAACGCGGAAAGGACGGACTGTCAGACACCAACGAAAGGACCAATTGGAGGCTAGCAGGACGAAGACGGAGGAAAGAAAAGCGAACAGGAAGAAGCAAAAGGTGACGTCAGGCAGCGCGAGTTTTTGCTGGGAGAAGATTGACTACAAAAAGAAACAAGGTAACGAGAGGTTGTGTTTGTGTTTTTTGGAGAGCCAATCTCCAGTTTTTTGTGGGACTCAAGGAGTTTAAGTTGTACCCATGTATAACTGACATCTGTCAGGCACCTGACTGCAGATTGGTATTTAGGTTTGCCTCGAACCTAGGACTTTTGGGTCCGTACCAGCTCGTCCAGAGCCCCTGTGAATTCCATTTGGAAACTGTGTAAATAGCTTTATATTTTAGTCAAGAACTAAAGTTGTTATTGCTTTAAGCTGTACATCTGTCACTACAACTTTGACACCCACACGCTACCAGAGGATCCACTGATGTTACATCACATTCTTTAAAATTGCAGAAATTTTTTTCATAATCATGAAATAATGGGAAATTTAAAATTTTTATATGTGCCCATTATTTATTAAAGTCAAACATTTACACCCCCCCCAAAAAAAAAGGAATTATTATTAAATTGTTTATGCAACAGCTATTTACAGAATTTTACGATCTAATCTGAAAAATATTATGTATACAATAAGGCAAGAAAAACAATTCTGTAAATCATTTCCATAATAACTACTTTAAAAGTTTTCATTACTAAGAATTTTAAATTCAGAACAGAACTTACAAATCTGTTATATTCATTTTCTCGTTGATTCCTGAGAATAAATCCTTTAATAAATCTAGAAAAAATAAAGAAATAGAAGGCTTTTACTTAACAATTAGATGCACTGGTAAAAACATTTATAAACACATTGAATGAAAACATGCATATTTGTTCATTCAATGACAAATGTTATATTCCCATGATAAATATATGAAACTTACAAACCTATTTCTTTTAATTAATTTTTTTATCACATTTCTTTGTAATTAATACATATCTAGCCCAATATATTCATGAAATACTTTAATAGTTTACATAAAATCTCATACCAGTAGGTAATTTATAAAGTACACACAACAATGACTTTTATGGATATAAAGAAATAGACACAGAATATTAATTTTGCAACTAAAAAGAATTTTTATTTTAATGCAAAATACAAACAATGTTTATAACTATGAATAACAAACCCAAAATTAATGCTTTTAAGTTCATATATGACTATTTTATCTAAATGCAAAGAATAAAGTCATGGGTATCTTTTTACAAAATACCAAGTTGAAATTCAGTGAAAATGACTGACTGCTGTATCAACTTGACCTTATTCAACACAAAAATAAACCAATAAAATACAACATGCCATACAATAGTTATGGTTGAATTTTCCTTTAAATAACAATAATATGGTTAATCAACAATATATTCATTAAGTATTTCAATAAAATAACTTATGCAAATTTTATGAAACCTCCCTTTTCAATACTTGTACTATTTTAATTAGCTGTTGAATTCTTCCAAACACAATTGAACCCTTTCTTTAATTCTAATATATTGTTTGACAACAGAAAATGAATCAAAATATAAATTTTCTTCCAAAAATATATGATTTGTAATACACACTTTCTGATAACATCAGCAGCCCATCTTCTCTTTTTCATCAGTTCTCTTGCTAAATGACCTTTCCAGTAACTGGTGATAAGTTTGGCTAAAAAACCAGAGAAGACAGGTATAAATCTTTATTTAAATACAAAATCATATTAAATTTAGAAGATAATATGAAGATTTAAAATAGGACTGGCCAACCCTCAGTGCATGGTGGAATTAATGAAATTAAGAACTAAAACAAATATTGCATTTATTATAGTTAACATTTATTTTATTATTATAAATATTTATATAAATTTTTAACTGTTCTGTTGCTAATTTATTAATAAAAACCATAATAATAATGTACTGTTTTTAGTTTTCACTTAAATACATGTTTGCAATCTATCAAAAATTTTCCTAATAATAAAAGACAAAATTGTTTTTTTCAATTTAACTTCATTTTATGATGAAAGAGTTTCAAATCAAAGATTTCAGTAAATTCTGTTTTCCGGGTCAAAATCAGTAATTTTAATTGTTTTTAATATTTTTACAGTGGTTCTCATGAGCATTTGGTGACTCATATGGGTTATCAGATCTAGTATTCATATAGACCAGTACTTTTCTACAAGCTTGCATTTTCTAGTTATTCAGGAATGCTCAGTTAAGCTAACTTCTCACAAGACTGCTGCAATTCTGATTTTGGAGACATACTCCAACAACATTCCACTGAAAGATATTGAGGTGGACGTACATGTTGAAGTATCATCCTGATTTTTCAGATAAGGTGGAATAAATAGAAATTCATCGGATTTTGACTTATGACTGTCTTTTCAAGCTCTATGTATGATTTTTGATGTCTCTTTAAAGGTGGAAAAGTTGCTATGCCTAGTCTCACAGCAAATCAAATAAGAGCTGGTTTTTTCCCAAAATTTTATGTCTAAACGTTTAAGCATGATAGACATTTATATATTGAGCATATTAAAAACCTATCCTGAATGGATCTAAATTATTTTCTCCCAGTTTCACTTTCCTTTTGTTATGAAGAAAAGAATCTTAAACATGAGCATAATTACTTTAGTTTTTTCATCCATGAGATCATTAATTGCATTTTTCTATTTTTTTGTTCTTATGGCATTTTTTGAGATCAAAATGACTTAATTGACCCTGTGCACTGATTTTAAAATTTGGATAATCATTTGTCCAGTTAACAATCTACCAGAATGCTAAATTTACAAATTTATTTATAAACATGCACCTTGTCTCACCCAAGGGAGTCAAGTTTCTATCAGTTCTTAAGCAATTGTCTCTGTAAGTGTAAGTGGGCTGAATGAACTTTTAATTTCTAAGTCTTATTGTGAATAATAAAGTGTTATGATTTGTAGTCTAACTATAGACGAAGAGAAATGATGTTTGATCATGTGGCTATAATTAAAATTTTGCTGAGTGTAGCCCTCAGTGAAACAAATTTTGACTTTTTTCAGGTTAATTTAGATGACCACTAACAAGTTTGGAAGACCACTGAGACAGCATGTCATCAGAGTCCATGGCTGATTATGCAGCGTAATGTTTATATAGAATAAGAAATATAAAATGGAATAAAACCCATGACTAGTATAGTTTATTAAGTCTTTGGGGTTCAGTGAGGCCTGGTTTAAAGTATAATATAAATGGTCAAATAAAAAGAAGAAAATACCTGATTTCTGAATACTCAAGTACTTCTTCCGCTGAATATATCCACGAAATCTAGACTGAATGATGGTTGCTAAAAATATATTAAATGGACAAATTTATTGCAAATTCTTCATTTAAATTCAAATTTAAATCTACATAAATTTTAAATATAAATTTTTACCTAACACATGCTTATACTTCTGAAATTCATCTTCAGTCCAAAACAAAGTTCGGGGAAATCTTATAAAAATTTTAGATCTAGAAAAAGCAAATTCAAAGCATTATACTATTATTAACCCCAAATAAGGAAATATAGTTATTCCTTCAAAAAGTGCACAAAAGTAAGTTCCAGGCATTGATTGAAAAAAATTTTACTTTTGTGGGACAAATATCTATTTAGTTTGTTTTGATACCACACTATAAACTGTTATTTTGTACAATTCACTAATAGCTGTTTCATCTCCTCAGTAGAAAGTAAACACACAGGCATTATTGAATAAGAAAGGGTTTAGGGCACTTGTTAAACCTAGATGAGAATAAATAAAATAAAAGGAATACTTGGATGAGATATTTTCCTCCCAATTTCTAGGTCATGTATATCTAGAGTCTAAATATTAATTATATAGTTAGAGAGCTTTTTTAACCGGCTGTTTAATTTAAATTTTTTTGGTTGTTGAAAATTTTGAGCACTATTAGTAAGATAAATCTTAACATTCTCTCAAGCTGAATTAGAGATGAAAATAGATTTTGGCATCACAGACAAGATATTTCATGGCATAGCAATTTTTATTACTTTCTGAATGCATGATATGAGAGGATATCAATAAGTTATTCACTTGTAAGTTTTCTTTGCAGTAATAAATTATTGGCTTGGTCAAAATAGAGGACACAATCATCTGCATCCAAAGCTACAGAGGTCTCAGTGATTCTACATATGGGTAGAACAAGTTACAGGGTTCCCACTCTTTTTCCAGAACAAAAAATTAAGAACTTTTTAAGGACTTTCTAAGGATCAAAGTAACAATTTATAAGGACCTACTTGAAATACACGGCATAACGACATAAACCCTGTTTCCTAAGGTACATATTTTAATGATTATGAACCAGACATGGCATGTTCAATAAATGCTCTACAATATTTCAGAATTAAGTTTTAAAAAATGCCTAAAAATTAGTAATAAGATATTTCTATTTGATAAAAAATAATTTTGAAAAAAGCTTTTTGAGTGATCAAACCAGAAATAAATTGTGAATAAAGTACAATATTATAAACAGTACTTTTTGAGGGTTTAAAAATGACTGATATATATATATATATATATATATACTAGCTGATTATATCCAATATTGCCTGGAAAGAAGAAAGTTTTAGACTTTTCTATTACATTCAATGCAAGGAAAATTAAACTTCCATAAGTAACTGAAATATCTACAAACTCCCTATCCTCTATTCTTCATTTAATTAAAATCTGCAGGACTGTTGGGAAGGACAGCTGACTTTATACTTTAAACCTTTTCAGTATGTGAAAGATTATTTATTGGTCAAATAATAAGTAACTAAGAAAAAACTGTCTCATAACAAAACTGACAGAAAATCATGTGATGACGGTGGATTGCGTTGATGGAGAAATTGATCATATTTCAATTTAAAAATTAAGGAATTTTTAAGGACCTTTGACAAAAATTAAGTAGTTTTAAGG
Source organism: Pardosa pseudoannulata (assembly GCA_032207245.1). Taxonomy (NCBI): domain Eukaryota; kingdom Metazoa; phylum Arthropoda; class Arachnida; order Araneae; family Lycosidae; genus Pardosa; species Pardosa pseudoannulata. The sequence continues at coordinate 64,687,288 of CM063506.1, read as the reverse complement.
GCCCTTAAAAATGAAAGCTAAAATTAAGGAGTTCTTAAGGACTTTTAAGGACTGTGGGAACCCTGAGTTAGGCATTTATAAAATGGTATTTGTGCTTACATCATCAAATGAGGTGCAGCAATGTGCAGAGATAAAACTTCTTTTAGCAAAAGGAAAGAAAGTTGGAGAAAACCAATCAGAAATGATAGACAGTAAACATTTATGAATTAGACTGTATTGTCCATATCAATATGGGAAGATGGTATAAACTGTAAAACTCAACAGAGTTCACAACTACAAACCTAGCAAAAAGTGACTAAATTTTTCCAAAATGTGACAAATAGTAACTTACAGTGTACAATAATTAATTTCAAGTTAGATTTAATGAATTGTATTTGGTTATAACTTATTTTTGGTATTCAGCAAAAATAGTCTATTAACAAGAAATTTCTTTTCTCAAAAGTTTTAATTTTCTTTTCCCTTCCTTCCTTTCTTCTCCTTTCAAACAGGCATGGAGAGAATGCCCATAATATTTCATCATGGACATACTCTCCATGATGAAATATTATAGTTTTATCAGCTCACGAAAATAATGAAGCTTTAATACCTGAACTGGCTAACTGTAATATCTGAAGAAAAAAATACACTGTTTTGAAGCTAAAGAAGAATATTTCCATAAAAGAAAGTTGTTTCATTTTTTTATGAAAGTTAAAAAAAAAAAGAAAAGAAAAAAGTAAATTTCAAAATTGTTACACACAAATCTAGTTAGTTATACATTAAGTTGGTGTTACCAAAGATTTTTACCAGAAATTTATCAGGAAATCATTGAGTATTTATTTATTTTAGAAAATATTACTGTAACCATAACTAGCAGGATAAACTCAAAAAAATTGAGTAAAAGGTAAAAAATAGTAACTACTGTAGAAACTAATAGAAACTGTTTAAAGATGAGCAGACCTTAAATAAGTTGTACTACCAGTGGCTCTACTCAAAGCCAATGGTATCCTATATTCAATCAAAATTTTTCAAACTAATCCAGTGTTGAGGAAAATGCTTCAACATGAATGGCTATTTTGTCAAAAACTTATAAATTTGTAATACTTTTATATCTGTTTCATAATCTCATTACTTGCATTCTTTATAACTGAAATCAAAATTATGTGTTACTTATTGATATCCCCTCATATAATAGTATAGTATTTAGTAAACTCATTTCTTAAATATTGATTTCAGACCTAAAGGCAGTATAATTTATTGAAAAGTTATAAAAGATATAAACACTTTAATACATCTAATGAGAATTTTGCTAAAGATAACAAAGAGGTATATCAAAATAAAACTGTAAAAATTTGATAAATTAAAAAATATTTTTATTAAAGATAAAAGAACATACTTTCCTAATGCATATTCATCGGGTTTGTAGTTTAGGTACTGAACAAGCATTTTCACACCCTCTTTGGCATTGCCTCCATAAACTGGCCAAGTTGATGGACATAAACATTTATAGCGTTCTAGGAACTCTTCATATTTTTTTCTATATGCAAATCCAGCTCTACGTACTCTTAAATTTTCCATTAAACCTAAATATTTTACCTGATGGGCAACAATAGATTTATCAAAGAAACCTGTAAATAAAATAATCCTATTATGAGAAATCATCCCACAGATATGATTATTTAACTTCTAAGAGTCAACACAAATAGTTACCATAAATTTATTATTTAAGCTATACATGAATGTAATATATTATATAATGTTACTATGAAAAAACTTTTTGGGAAAATAGAAAACGCAGCACATTTCAAAAATGTCCATTTGTGTATAAGCCAAAAGTGCACTGTTTTCATAAAAAATTTACTTACAGTTCAAAATCAATATATAAGCCAAAGTGAAAAGAAAAAAATCTTACACTCAAATATGTTGAAAAGAAGCTGAAAATGCTGCCAAGCAAGTAAAACAGGTGAATATTTTTCAATCAAATCACTAGTCCAATCAAATTGCAAAGTTCAATGTTAAATCATATGACCAATAATATTTTATTTCTTTAATACAAATGACAATAATTTTAAGTCTGGTAAGCCTATCTGATGCTAGAATAGTTTTATAAATTTAAACAATATAAACTAAATAAATATTTTAGGCAATTAATCAGATGCATTTGGATTATGAAAAAGCATGTTTTTTGTGAGATTAGACGATTTGGTACAGATGTAGTACAGTACACCTCTTGCTCTGTTTGAAATTTTGGTATCGTTTTGCTATTTTAACGAGATTATAAAACAGGTATTTTTCTATTTTTGTTTTTATATCAGTAAAAATATTTTTTACAGTAAATTTTTGCTATTATATATATATTTTTTGACATTTTAAAATCTTATTTATATGAATTTGGCAATTGTTTGGTCACCAATGGAAAAAACTTCTACTATTAATATTCTGCAGATTTGTATACAAGATGACCCCTCTTCTCTGCACTGGCTTTAGAAAAAGTTTCAAAAATTCACAGCTCATATATAAAAATATACAGTATATGTATTCAATATATTCATAAATTTTATGTAATTGAACTTAATTACCCTGTGCATTAATCTTAAAAATGATAATTTATGAAAAAATCTTTACCCTAAAACCAAATTGATACAGTGTTTAAGACCTGGCAGGAGCAATGTAGCAAAAATGAAAGCTGGGCTCTACAGCTTTTTTAAAATTAATTTTTAATGATTTTTCAATTCACTTCTCCTGCCAAAAAAGAAGCAAACAACCATAAATTTTCAAGGTTTTTTTTTTAATATCATGACAAGCACTGTCATTTTTTTATGACACATGATCCCACTGAAAAGACTGTGCTGTTAAACTTTTTCTTTTGCATATGTAGATTCTGGGATAAGTTATTCTGTGTGTGTGAGTTAATAATTCTTTAATACAATGTGTTTGAAATATCAGTTTCTTCAGTAAATTTAATGCTAGTTGCTAATTCATCAAATAGATGACTTTTCTCTAAACTTTCAACTAGCCAAGTTTTTAGCTTATTTATTTTTTACATTATAAGCAAAGACTACTTATTTTTAGGACTAACACTAAACTGTGTTTTTAAATATTGTTTATTCACCAGTAAAATATTTGTCACATGATTCAACAATACAAAAGTTGGTGTTATTTTTGTAATAACTAATAGCAATTACAGAATCTATACAGAATAAATCATAAAATGAGTTAATCAGCAGTAAATGCTTAACATCTCTAGGATTAATGGTGAACGGTGTTTTTAAGCATTGTATGGTTTGATTTGGGGTCATCATTTATTCATCAGTAATATTTTGTAATGTACATAAGACACTACATATCATACTGTTTAATTATGTGTTTTTATTTAATTTGTATTACAGTTAAAATTTAATTAAAATATGAACTAGAAGTAGAGCATCCACAACACAACTTTTATTTTAATAACTTCATGTATGCATACAAAATTTCACATTTATATATCTACTTAGGCAACAGTAAGTAATAATGCTAGTAATATATAAAATAGGAAATAAACATTTACACATGACTTATAGAAAATGTAAACAAATTAAAATGTCTCAATACTAATCAGCAAGAACTTTTATCCCTTTCCATAAAATCTGAAAATACACATTTAATTAAATGTACAAATATAAATCACACTTACCAGGACGCTTACTATCATTTGGTTTAATGCATCGAATATACCAGGGTTCCTTAGACATCAGAATATTCATTAATAGTGACAGACTAATTTTAAACTGAGTAGCAGCCTAAATTAAAACAATATATATATTATACCTTTGGGATATAAAAGGGAAAAAGTAGCTATATGTTGGATAGATTTTATTTGTTTATCATAACATCTTTAGCTATATAATAAAATGCAGAGTATTTTATTTACATACAATATAGAATGCATTTTGCCTCTCACATGAATTGAGTCATGAAGAATTATAAATACTTCTAAAGACAAAATTTTAGCTTTATCTCCCTATTTAATTAATTTTACCTAATGAAAATGTATAATTAATATGTATTAAAATATGAATAAAAATATTAATGAAAAAATTAATAAGCTTCAATTTTATGTGACACTACAATACATAAATGAAGAGATCCACAAGATACATGCACACACAGACATTTTTAAAAATGTGCAAGTCCAGGCATTTAGACATACTCAGGGTTAGTACTAGCTATAAATCAAATTTTAGGACGCTTTCTATAAAAAATTTCAGAACATAAAAATATATTAGCTCAATCACAATCTACATAAACATATTTGCATTTTAAATTATTTAAAGAATACAAAACTAGAATTTAATAATGAAAAGTAAAAATTAAAAGACAATTTTGAAATGAACAAATTCAGTAATTCTTAACAGAAGAATAGCTAAAGTATTAAAAATAAAATTATTACAGGCTAAATTTTTGAAAAATAGTATAATCAACAGTGTAGTTTAAAGAAATTGAAAATATAATAAACTACCCACCAAAATTTTTTTCCATAACATTCCTGATGGGTATATAAAATTTTACACATTACAAGCAATTCATAAAAAACTGGTTAATTTCTAAGGTAATCATAAAGAGTGACAAAGGGACACAGAAAACTATCAATGAATTTTTTTTTTTTTTAACATTATAGATTTACTACCTTGAAGAGTACTAGCAGCTACTCTTCAAGGAACTCGTTGCAAAGATGAAATCTAAGAAATATACTGTAATGAGTCAAAATCAATGGAATTTTGGGATTTTCTCGAAAAGTAACCAAATTTTAGGACTTTAGGATTTTCAGGATCAAAATTAATCTTGCATAATAGATTTTTTTTTTCATCATCTCATTTTGAGTGTCGTATGTTAACCAGTCAAAAATGAAATTATTAATAGAAATTATAATACCAGTAAATGTAATACCTAATATTTACATTTGTTCAATCATATTCTAATTTTTCTAGCATTAACAAAATCAAACTCAAACCAAAACAGAATGTTAATAATTGGATGGTGCAATTATTTAAGAGCTATGTATAAAATATCTAATTTTAAAATTTTTTTAAATAAACAAAAACAACTAAAAAAGAAGCGAAAGTAGTCTCAGAGGATTTGATTAAAAAACTGCATGAATACCTCAAATATAGTTAACATATACTACAAGGAGAGCCAGCCAATACAATGTTACTATGCTAAAGACAAACGAATAAGATATTTTATTAGTTGGCAGTAGTGAGTTTTTCAACATTAATGATGCAAAGATGACTAAGACTAGAATCATTTTATTATAAATCATGGCAAAACGCCTTTAACTTTTCTCCCTTATAAATAGCTCTTTTTGCCTTATTTTAATTAAACTTCTTTTAATACTTTGTTCTTTTACACACAAACATCATTCTCAAAATTTGCTTTGGGGCATTAAAACCACAAGAATACTTAATATCGAATAAAAAGAATGGTTTAAGACAAAAAGAAAGAAAAAAAAATCGCATTTGAGAAGCTCTAAGAACTTTCAAGAACTTTAAAAATGTCATAAAGAAGCATAAATTAAAAATATATATACTGACTGTATTTGGTCTCTTTTTATCGGATAACTCTTCTGTTTTAAACGTGTCCATAACAACAGGATTCTTTGATTTAATCATTGCCTAAATTAGTTAAACATAAAAATTAGATAATAATACTAAATTTATAAATATAAGAAAAGCATGCAAATCATAATATGTTGCAAGCAATAGAGAGCACACACATATATATATGCTCTATTGCTTGCAACATTATATATATATATATGTATATATATATATATGTATGTATGTATATATATATATATATATGTATGTATATATATATATATATATATATATATATATATATATGTATATATATATATATATATATGTATATATATATATATATATATATGTATATATATGTATATATATATATGTATATGTATATATATATATGTATATATATATATATATATGTATATGTATATATATATGTATATATATATGTATATATATGTATATGTATATGTATGTATGTATATATGTATATATATATATATATATATATATATATATATATATATATATAAACACAAATCATCTGTGTTTGTCTATAAGCTAAGCATAGCAAGTTATTTAATTTTAACTATTTTTATTTGGCTGATTTTTGTTTAATATTAATTTTGCCATTTTTTCCCCATGTCTATCTAATCTGTGGCAAAGGTGTGATCATTTGCAAAATTAAAAATATTAAACATTTTATGTTATATTCTTAATGTTTTAATTTTTAAATGGTACCTCAGTTCTTTTTAAAACATACGTAATTTTATGTTTGCTGGGTACTATTATAATTTGGCTAACATAGCCTTTTTATTTCTTTAGCTTATATTGATTGAACTTATAGAAAAAAATTAAATTTTATAATGCATTCATTTTATGAAAAATTTGTTTTACTTTAAAATTGTTTAGATTGTTGGTATGTAATATAATCTAAAAACTTATTTAAATTTTGAAATAAATATATCTTTCATTTGGGGACTTCCCCACACTGAAGGATGGAAGTAAAGTGCCAAGTTTCAACATAAAAAATAAACCATTTCACACAATAAAAAGAATTAACAAAAAGTGTCAGGAAATTTCAATTAAATAAATGAAGAATATTTCTAACAAAATCATATGAACAAAAAATATATAATTAATCATTTTACCTTTTTTAAGTCTCTAAACAAGAGATCATTATTTTTGTCCAGAAACCCTGAAATATATTATAAAATTAAAAAGGCATGGTAAAATTTGTAAATTTCTTTTTACCTAAATCATAATTCGAAACAAAAATTTGAATAAATGTTAAAAATTACTTTTAACCAGTATTATCTGTCTGGTTAGTCCATAAAATATGTAATAAATGTATATTCGTTAGTAAGAGATAACATAATAATAAAAACGTTTTGTGCATTGAGAACTAAACAAGTTACTAGGGTCTACAGTTAACAAGGTTAGCAAGATTTTGACAATTGATGGTTTTATCTGGTTTTAACCAAGGTTTTAAGTATCATGTAAAAACATAAAATTTTCATCCTGTAGTTTAGAAAAAGAAGTATAAGCTCATTAATAAAAATATTTTATTTTATAATATATATAAAAATATAAATGAGCATGTAATAGGACATTTTCTAGAATTCATATGAAAAATTTTGCTAATACTTCATTAAATATGACATGCTTCTCCATTTTTTTTTTTTTTTTAACTTAACTGACAAATTTATAGAGCAGAAACTTGAAGTAAGCCTTATTAAAAAAAAGGGGATAATTTTTAAACAAATTTTCTCACTTTATAAGTTTATGACAACATGCTTCTCTATTAACTTGGCATAATTGGGGAAAAAATACTAGGACAACTTTCAAATGCAAATAAGTATAAATTATTTCCTTAATTATGTGAAATGAAAATGAATTCCGCTGTCTGCATTTATAAAACAGAACGTAAAATATAGTTAAATAGCATTTCTTAAGTTACTCAAAACACTAAGTTCTAGTTTATTTCTATTTATTATCACATTCTAATTTTTTCTGCCTTCAAAACATATGACAAAATTTAAGTTTAGAAACCTAATTTACCCCTAATTTGTTTCTTAATTGAGTGATTAAGGTCAAAATTGGAAAATATTTGCTCTATTGAAGAGCTTCATAAACTAGAATGCAAGTGCACCATTAGCTTCAAGAAATCAATTGGAATAGGTGCTTAGATGCTAAGACATGTTGAACTAAGAAAACATTCAAGGACATGGTACAAATTTAGCTTTAAAGGAAATTAAAGATTAGAGAAAATTTGGTTCAAAAATGTGGTTATGAATAATTTAAAGTTCAAAGTCGGGATTTAAACTCTGAGATAATGTGACTGCACATCTTTATCTTAATTTAGTTTAATAGCCACTAGCCTATTTTAACAATATAGATATACAAAAAGATTAATTTAGTAATAATTCCTTTTTATTAGGGACTTCAACTTTCTTATAAGTTTGAATTTAAATACAAATAGTATACGAGTAATTTTTATCTCATACCTTCAACATTGTATGTTACATCTCCAGCATAATGAACCAAGCGAAATTCCTTGAATAGATACAAATGAAATGTTAGAGCAATGTGTGGGGGAAAAAAACTAAAAAATCAGACAATTTCAAATTATTCCTACGTAGTACATAAATGATAAAAAAAGTAATTTTGACTAAAACTGTGAACTAGATAAAAGTCTATTTTATAAACCATATAAAATATACATAAACTACCATGTTATACATATGCTATATAGTTCTAGTTCTAAAATTATTACTTTAATTCCTGAAAACATACAACTAATATAAAACATAATAAAGATTCAATGAGTGAAATTTAAAATATTTAACTTTAAACAACACATTTACAACATACACATTTTATTTTAATTTTATGTTGAATCCTTAGAATTGCCATTTACACATTCCCTTAAAGGTTCAAAGTTAGTTTCGTTTCTCAGCTAAAAGTGTTTCTTGAGTAGAACTCAATACTACTATATTGTGACAAACAGTAGCAATAATATCTATTGAGATTTTTAGTTATATAGTAATTTCATTAAAAATCAAAAGGATGATTTGTGATAACAATACTTCTTTTACTTTGCTAAAGGAAGTAATAAAGCAGTAAAAATTAAAAATCATTCTTTGCAAATATATTTCTAGTTTTGTTCTTTTTTTCAAATTGACTTATTTTCAAAAGAAGCAGAGACTTATCTCAACTGCATATGAATTGATCAAGAACTTTCTGTTATACTGTTGTAGAGTTCAAGTATTGTCCTCTTTTAGTGACCAACAGTATTAATATGTTATATAGAGATTGTTTTGTTCTACACTGTCTACCAATAAGTATTTGTACACCTATGTAAATGACTATATCTGAAGTCCTGAGGTATGTCAAGGCCTCTGCCAGTATACACCCTGTAGGAAACAGCATCAGTATTAGTCGCATGCAAGATGTCGCGCAGTTCGGAGCTCTCTGATTTCGAAAAAGGTATAATTATTGGGTATCACAAATGTGGCCGATCTTTAAAGGACATATCTAGCGATCTGAAGTACCCAAAATCGATAGTGGCTTATGTGATTAAGAAGTGGAAGGTGAGTGGTGATTGTCGGAATGTGGTGCAAAGTACACCGAAATTGGACCGTAGATAAGTAGAAACAGGTTCTTTGGAACAACAAATCAAGGGTCACCCTTTACCATTCGGATGGCAGGGTCTGGCATCTGCCTGGAGAACGTCTCCTGCCAGAATGCACTGTGCCAATAGTCAAATTTGGCAGAGGTGGAATTAAAGTCTGGGGGGTGTTTCTCCTGGTATGGACTGGGACCCTTGGTCCTCATTCATGGTAAGATCAATGCTGATGCCTACTGCACTATTTTGGATGACAATGTGCTTCCTACGTTGTGGCTGTTTTACGGGTTGGACCCCTGTTACTTTCAGGACTACAATGCCAGTTGTCATGGTTCGAGGTTAACCAAGGCTTGGTATGGTGCCAATGGAGTTCATGGAATAGACTGGCCTGCCCAGAGCCCAGACTTGAACCCTATCAAGAACCTCTGGGATGAGTTGGATCGCCAAATTAAGGGGTTCACTACCCGTCCAAAATCAGTGATGGAACTTGTATGTCTACTCCAAGCCGAGTGAAAGACAATACCACTAGCTGTAATACAAAGACTTGTGGAAAGTATGTCCCAGAGGGTTCACACTGTAATTGCCTCTCGTGGAGGCTCTACCAACTATTGATTTTGAATAAAGTTAGTTTTTCTTTTCTATCACAGGTGTCCAAATACTTATTGGTAGACAGTGTATAGAGTGCAGACTGTAATCAAAAAGGGATATGCACAACTAGATGTTACATCAGTCTAATCATTGAGTTATGATAGACACCTACATACAGATGTCATGCCAAAACTAGTCAAAATGGATTTAGGTATGGTCAAAATGGATATTTCCATTGAAATTTGAAAACAAATTTTTTTCAATAAAATACTTCCTTCACTCTGTACAAGAAAGTAAATTAATTCCATTCAAACATGCAATACTAATATTAGATTTGAACATTTACCTCTAAAATACCTTGATAGCATGTAAATAAACAAGAATTATAAAATAAAAAAATAGAAGTACATTATAAAATATTACAATAAAAAAATCCATCTTTTAATACTCTTACAGAAATAATATTAAGAAAATTTAAACACTTAAAATAAAGCATAAACTTATTTAAGAGTATACATTCATATAAAATTTAAGTTCAGCAGTTCTTTACGTTGCTTCTTTAGTTTGTGGAAATTTCTGCAAGCTGGGGAGGGATATAATGGAAAAAGACAAAGTTAAAATTTTAAGAGTATTTCCCTAAATATCAGATTAATCAAATATTTCAAATATCAAAAAGTAATCCAAACAATTTAAAACTATAAAGAATTATGAAGCCCAGATATGGGAAATTTGATTAGAATCAAACTTCAGCATAAAATAATCCAAGAAAAATTGATACATTAAGCTTTGTAAAACAGAAAGTGCAGTATCAAATAATTCTTAGAAAAAATAAATACAGGAACACCTTGGATTTGATTTTACTCAGTACTGACCCCATTAAAATATGGTTTATAATTTGAGTAATAGATTTCAATCAGTACTATTAAGAAGTTTTAAAAAATTTCTTGTAAGAAAAAAATGAGCAATTTTTTTTCTTCTTACAAGAGTCAGTTACTACACTGTGAATAAAACTGCAATACCAAACCATCACAATCACCTTAAAGGTATTTAGTTTTCATTACTTCACTTAATACTAAATTTATAAAGAAATGTCCTTTATTCTATCCAGCAAGGGTGATAATAGTAATAAAAAGGAACAAGCAAAAGTTTTAAATCTCATATTTAATAATTTAAAGACATATGTAGCATATCTAGAATGATTATTTTTTAAGATATCACTGAAAATATTAAGAAATTAAAACTGAAAAATGTTCAAAAATAAAAATCTCATAAATAAAAGCTTCAATTCAAATTCTAAAAAAAAAACTTACATTTCGATTGATTGTCTTCCTCAGTTTGCTTGTTGCAGTGTGGTGAGATATAAAGTGAGGATGTTTGCCTACAACATTTTCTAGCTTTTTAAGAAACGTCAAATCAGAAGCATCTCCAGGTCTTAAACATTCTTCATCCTAATGCATTATTTTTTAAATAATTCACAGTTTAGAATAATTTTGTGTACTACTTTATAGAAGAAATTACACAAAAAACTTTTATGGTATGTATATGAGAAAAAAGTAAAATTCATTTTACACTTTAGTAGACATTTCAAAAATTCTACAGGAGACAAATATAAGCAATTATCATAAAAATTTATCTAAACTATTTGTTTATATTTACTCTTTCTGGTAATATATATATATATATATATATATATATATATATATGTAAAGACAAAAGGATTAATCAGAATTTCGTAATCATTTGCTTTTTTCCCCCAATGCTGAGACACTTGTCTTCATCAGCATTTGTCTATAGCATTTGTCAATATTGGCAAGACTGACCATTTTATTATGAAAGCATCACATATACAATCAAGTTTACTATTTATGGGAAGAAAATATAAATACAGTGAAACCTCTCTGAGTGGCCACCCCACCATTCCAAGAATATTTGGACGCTCTGAAGGGTTTTATTATATGATAATTGCTATAATGCAAATTACAGTTGAACTTCAATAACTCAACTTCCTATAAGTCGAATAATCTGCTAACTCGAACTTTTAATCAAGTCCCGAATCATTTCTATACTTTTCTTTAAAAAACTGTCTCGATAACTCGAAGTGAACATCTTCTAAGTCGAATTTGCTTGATAGATTTCCCTGGTAAAAAAAGCAATTCTGTTCAAAACTTCGAATGCCAGTCCACTCGTGACCTTCGAGAATCTAGAAGCGAGAGGTCACGAGCAAGCACAGGATGCTATTCACATCTTACAACAATACCTGGAGACTACCGAAGGTACAGACAACGCCATATTTAACTGTGTTCAAAATTAGGCACCTTTGTGAATGCCAACAACCTTAAAAATAACTCCTTTTTTTCAAAGGAGATTTACACGGTATGTATACTAATTAATATGTAATGAAGCCAAATTTCTTTAGTTTTAAACCTTTTGAACCCATTCTTCTCTTGTTATTTACATAGCCTATTAAAAAATTTAAATGCGTACAACTATAGTATTATGGCACATATCAAACCATTTAAACCATGTCGACCTATCTTAAGTGCCAGTTCAGAAGAATGGTAGGTAACTTCGATAACTCGAACTTCGGATAAGTCGAATATTTTTGGAGGTCCCCTGGGACTTTGAGTTATTGAGGTTCGACTGTATAAACAAGTCTGACATATATTCCTTATTTAAAATGAACTTGAAAAATTATCTAAAGAGAAAATAGTACTTTATTTCATGCTCTTACATTTTTTTTAAAAAGGCTACAATTTGTGTGTTTTAAGATTTTACTTTTCTCTATAACAACCATTTTTTAAATTCATTTTTTACTTTAAAAGCAGAAAATTGAAGTCTTTGTATTCCTTCAAAGTAAAATTTTTTTCTTTAATGACTTCATTGATTTGCGTTCTTCTGCAATTAAATAATTCAACTAACTTTCTTGCCGATTTGCCATTTTCATATTCAAGCCATTTTATAAGCCATTTTCATATTCAAACTTCAATGCGCTGCTCGAGATTTAGGAAAATGCATTTCGACATAACTGCAATTCAGATCACTGACAAACTATTGAAATGAAACTGGCGTGGATGACATTTTTGCTGACAGAGGTACAATTCTTTCATTACTGTACCTATTGGAATTCCAAACAAAGGCCCTAGGATACCTTCAACATCTGATTGCCTAGTTCCTCCCTCAGTTTCTATAGGTGGTGCAATAGGGATTCCCTATCTGAAGGGTGTGGGGAGAATACAAAAGAGATAACAGATTTAATGTTTCTAAGAAAGGGGGGGAATGCAGGAATGGACTTTGCAAATTATTCCTGGGTCTTATACTGTTAGCATAAAGGCCAATTTTTATGTTAATTGACATTTTTAGTTTGAAAATTCTTTTGCATATTTCAAAATCCAAAGCGGTTTTTTAGATTTCCCGCCATTCTCTTTTTTCGACGTTCGATTTGGGGAAGAAGAACGTTCCGTATTCAAATGCTTGCTGGCTAATCACGATCATCCAGCGTGCGGCACACGTGGATGAATCAGCATTCAGTCCTCCACCCGGCGGGAAGTATAAGCCAGGGTGAAGTACGACGATTGAAGTTCATCGTAGCCGAGGGGAGGAGACGGTGACCTATTGGGTTGCTACCAGTAACGTTCTGAACAGCGAACTACTTGTTATGGTGGATGAAGGCGGTGTTATAGCAGAGGCTCATCCTAAAGCTGCCAGTGTTTTTGGGATCGTCTTTCCCTTCGTGGTCAACATATTTTAAAGTTGACTGTGGATGTTTGAAGCTCGCCATATATTTTTGAAGACACTGGAAGTAGACCCTTTTTTGAGAGTTTTTGAGATGTAAGTTTTGTGTTTTTGCTAGTTTCTCAAAGGATAACTTCTGGCGACATTTTCCCTTTTTTTTGGATTGGGACCTTGTGTCCAAATTTAATTGCTTTCTGTAGTCCTATTCCAGTTCATAAAAATATCTTGTTTTTAGTTGTAGTATATACGTAATATTTTTTTTGTATTTGTTATTTCTCAAAATGTTTTTGTGGTAAATTAATGACCCTAAGTTATTTATAATCTGTATTGTTTGTTTACTTCCGAATAAATTGTTATTTTTAAAACTGCTTCTTTTCTGACCAACTAGAATTCCACTGTGCATAATCTCTGCCTAGCATACTTCTAACTAGGTGTTGGGGGTATCATATACCTGACCATAAAACTAACCTTGAGCTTTTCCGCTCAAAATTAAAGTATTGAGTGAGTAGAATTTCCTGAAAAATGAAATGGGGAATCCCACTTGATGGTCGTTTAGAGGGAGTCAGGTAGCCGCTGATACAGGTTATTTTAACATTAGGTCTATGAGTCGAAAAATCTGTGCCATGAAAATTTGGCCATTTAGAAGGGCCGCTAGAAGTTTCACTGTACATCCAAATCCCATTCAGGAATTGAACCCAAACCTACTGGGTGGCAGTTGGACAAGCTAACCATTATGTTATAATTTGTTCTTATTAATTATATCAGCAATTTTCAAGAAATTATTTTCAAAGAAATGATAATCTGAAGACTCTTCAAAAAAAATTTTACAAGTGGGCAGAGGCAAAAGATGACTTTTTTAGCTACAGGCAAAAGTTTATATTACAAATTAATGCTTTCAGAAATTTTATTAGAATGATTAATTTAATGAAAATGAAGTAATTACATTCTAAATTACCTAAAAGTCTCCTCATTAAATGTTTAAAACAATAAAACAATTTTGTCTATTTCTAACTGACACTAAAGTATCATATGTTAAATAATAAACCTTTTAAAGAAATAACTGATGTACATAGAAAGTGTAAGAAAAATGCTTACCAATACTGCTATAATTCCTTTATGCCTCTCTTCAACAAGATCACAAATAATTTTGTTGTTGAAGTATTCAACAGGTTCCCACTGTAAAGTTATATTTACATATACACATATCAGATATAAAGAAGCAACAATGACAAAAGATAATAAAAATAAAATAACATATTTCATACCTGAATACCTTCTTTTTGGTATTCTTCCTGTTCTGATTTCAGAGTCAATTCAATGAATAATTGTTGAAGTTTTTCATTGCAATAATTAATGCAAAATTGCTCAAAGCTACATATAGCAAGAAAAAAAAATGTCAAATATATATTATATATATATATATATATATATGTATATATACACAGGCTGTTCAAAAAGTAATGAGACCAATTTTATAGTCTCAAGAGATCACTTATCCAAACAATTTCTGTGGAGCAAAAAAAAAAAAAAATGTTTATGTCTGTATTAAGAAAAAAAAAAAAAAAATTCGGTAGATAGTGCATACAGCTTACATGTCAGAGTGTCACATGACTAAAGGCAAGGATGTTTTGCAGCACCTACCATTCTTTTTCATTTGTCGAAATGGAAGTGTTAGGCAATTGAAGTTTTGGGTGGGTTTGTAAAATTTTGACTTTTTGCTTATCAATGTTTATCACAGAAACAATAAAATATTTATTGCAGACACCACATGATTTTATTGGCTATTACGTCTTCCTCTTTTAAAAAAAATTTGTATGATACATCATCACAATTGTTTGCACATTCTCTTAAAGATTCAAAGTATGTTTAGTTTTTCATGGTGTTGTGTTTGGCTTGCGTGATTCACACCACCCTCACTAATTCCAATCATGAGGTCTGCTACAGCATGTAACATTCGAAATTCTCTCCCCCCCCCCCAATTACCACTACTCTGCTGTGCTCACCCACCAGTGGCACCTGCAGTGTGACAGATGCACTCCAGGCCCTTAGAAGGGAGCTGGCCCAATACTGGCAATCTGCCCACCACCACTGGGAGTAACCTGGATGGCTTCATGGACATATGGGCCCAGTCTGATGCTAACTGTCATGTTGTCTGAGAAGAGCTGAAGTACTGCCATCTGGTGGAGACATAGAACATTAACCCCTTGACATTCAAATAAAATTGAATTCGATACATCCAAATAATATTTAATTTGGATTAACTGAAAAGTTATAAGCAAGCTTAAAAACAGAACATTTTATTTTGAAATTTGCATTGCTATGCAACATTTAATGAGGTTCATATATGATGTTAATGAACAATAATTAAGTAATATAAAAAATATTAGGCCATTTTAGAGTTATGGAACACTACAATGAAAGCTTTTGTTAATAATTTTCAAAATGCAATCAAAAGAGGAGGTGCACAATTAGATGTTATAACTGTCTTAAACACAAAATATTGATCTTCCATGTTTAATCATTTTTGAGTTATGCAAGATGCATATAAAAATATCTGCAGTCATCAAGAGTAAACTAGTCATAACTGTTCAAGAATGATTAAATTGGATATTCAAAGTTTCAGAAGTTTCAAGTTTCTTTGTATATTCATACAGATGTAACATTTTAAATGGTCAAAATTTGGTTGGTTGTAGTCAAAATAAATATTTTTGTTAAAATTTGAGCTCTGAAATTTATCTCAATTACAATACATCCTATACTTTGTACAATGAAGTAACAAACCAGTAACTATTAACAAGGAAGGTTGTACAGTTATAGATAAGTAAAAAAGACTCATACATTGCTGAAGAACTGTTTTTTATTGCACCTTGATAATGAAGGCCACATATTACTAATTATATAGAGTGTTTTAAGGAATAACATCATAGAGATCATACCACATCCTCTAAAAAGTCCTGATCTCAATCTGTACAATTTCTTTCTGCTTCCTCAGCTGAAAGAATCATTAAGAAAGTCACCATTTCTAAAGCAATAAAATGCATACAATATACGTTTCTCATATACAAAATCTGTAGATGCAGTTTTTGTAGTACTTTAAAAAAATGGATTTCTATATGTGTTTAAGAAGTGGACTGAACAGTAGGCCAAATGAATTGTGTCTCATGATAGTTACTTCAAAAATGAACATATAAATAATGATTAACAGTAACCACATTTTTGTATGAATAGTCAAATTACTTATTGAACAACCCTTGTATACAGTTTTTAAAAATATATTTAAAACATTACCTATTTCTTTCAAAAATTTCAAATCCATAAATATCCAATAATCCCATCAGTGTTTTTCTTTTCTTTGTCTAGAAAAAACAATTTTCAATTAAAGCACTATATAATTATAAGTCTCTTATAATATTAGCATTGGCTTAACACCTCTTTTCAGAAAATTTTCATTCCCTTAAAACTTCTTAAGATTTAAACAATTTTCATTAAAAAAAATTAAAAACATTTAAAAGTATAAATAATGTTCTATCACATATTTTTAAAGTCAAGCTGAAAAATGCAGTTAAGTTGTACAAATGAAAAATAAATAAAATCAGTACCACCTATAAGAAAATAATAAAATCCTTATTTTTATGAAATAGATGAAAATTAAAAATTAGAGATTAATAAAAAATTTACCCCTGATTGTAAGGAAGCATTCAACTTAGCTACTAGCCAAGAAAACAGACGTTCATAAAGAGCCTTGGCCAGGGCATCTCGGGCATAGATAGCCTGATCTCTGCTCAAAGGACTGCAAAGCTAAAAAGAAAAATTATGAAAATATTTTAGCAATTATATGTCCTTTTATCATTTATAATTACTATAATTTAATAACTATTTACTATATAAAATGCTACAAGTATGTACATATGCTTCAGTATGCCAACTTATAACAAGTGAGCTCCCATATACTTTCACTAAATGACAGATGGCACACAAACATGCATTTTGTTAAATACACTTATTAAAAATTTAATAAACTGCAAGATTTTTAACTTATTTTTTAAGAAATGTAAAGCAAAACATTCACAACTGCCAACAGTATTAAGCGACTTATTATAAATCTTACATAACCAGAATGAGCCAAGGCTATTTTTTTTCCTTTTACAATATAAAATAATTTCCTGGGGTTATTAAGGTGTGATTTCATTTACATACTTATGTATGTATAGTAAAAAATACCCTAGTTTATTTAACATTTTCTAAATTTAATTTAAATACCCAGGAATTAATTATGAGATTATCAAACTTTAGACTCAACTTCTTTATTTTAAATAGGCTTGGTTCATTTTGGTTGTGAACCCCTCAATTAATAAAAGAAAACTTCACAATTGTATGTAATTAATACAGTTTTTTATATTTTTTGCTATTGCCAATATTTTAGCTTGTTTCAGCAGGCTTTTCTAAAAGTAAGTTGGTCTAAATTTAGAGCCCTACGATCAACAGATTTAATTTTGTTTAGAGTGTTATGGCTGACTATTTTGCTGCTAGGAGGGCTGATGAGCCTGGAATCTACTGCTTAAAACTAATTTTGAATCGCTAGAAATACCCATGATAGCAGCAGAATCCAAAATCATCGACTCTGGCAACAAAAGGAAGCACTCTACCATTCAGCTACCATTTGACTGAAATAGTTATAAAATAATTAAATATATTTACATCGTTAAAATTTTCTAAAAACAAAACTGTCTTATCTTCTGGCAAGTTAGCACATGAATAAAACTAGATTTTAATAATTAAAAAAAAAAAAAAAAAAAAAAAAAAAAAGGAAAAAGGAAAAAGCTGTACTTTTTTCTCTTAAATTTCCAAAAAGAGTATAATTTTTTCTATAGTTATTAAATAACTTTAAAATGTATTTAAAAACTGTAGAATCTTATTTTAAAAATAATACAAAGAATATAAACTTTGTTGATAAAAATAATAAATACGTAAAGTTTAAACATTACTAAAATTTAAAATTAAAAAGCTATACAACTGTACCTGTTCTCCTTTTGCTTCAATTGTTTTAGTTACAACAGCATCCATCAAAACATTAGAAGGACATCCCAATAGCTAAAGAAACAGCACAAAAATTATATTTCATTAACAATTTGTATAATCCAAAATTTAAGAAAGAAATAAAATATGTAATAAATCTTCAAATATATAGATTATTAAAGGGCACTTATGTTAGTAAAAATAAAAGAAAATCTATCAATGATGCATAATTTATCATTTTTTAATTTCAACATTAAGACAACTAGTCATTTGAAATGCACACAGTACATTGTTTTAAGAGCTAATCAGATGTCTAAGTGACAGCATAGTATAGATGACTAAAGTTATCTTTTTGTTAACAAGTGCTCTCTCTTTAACAATGAAGAAGAAACTCCTAGAAGCTTTAAAAAAATACTTTCATGTTACATATATTTTTACATTTGTGCATCATTGGTAGCAGCTTTCTTATTTAGGTTTACTGCTTAGAGATGGCTATAAATATCCATGTCTATAATGGATTCAAACCCAAAGATCCCAGTACCTTACATCTTTGGTCACCATCCAGAGTTGTTTGATTTACATAAATCACTTAAAATAAAGGATTAAAAACCTATTGCATTTATAGATGTTAAAATAGCAAAAAATAGTTCAGAAGGCTTACCAACAATATGAGCTACTTATATTGCTACATGCATTAGGGAATTTGTAAATACAACATATAAAAGAACAGAGAATACTTCTACAAGAATTAACGTAATAAATAAGAGCTATACAATTCACATCAATTCTTTTTTTTACATACTGTTAACACACATAATTCACCTAATTCCAAATTACACATATTTTAGAGCTTAATATATCTATTCAAATTCTCAAAATCAGATATTAAAAAATTAAACCCATTATTTTACACTATGACAAAATACTGCTCTTAAAAACAATCAATTAAATTATATACAGAAATAAAATGAAATGTATTTGATTAAAATTAAAATACCCTTCAAGGGGAAAAACCAAAAATGTTATACAACCCATAAATAAAATGACAGATAAAAATCTTACAGCAGATATAGCTTGTACAGGCTTTTCATGAACTAAAACTGCTCTTCCTTCTTCTTCAACAAAACCAACATTGCCCAAGTGTAGTACAGAAGCAACTATAGCTAACACTGCCTATAAGATGATACATGCATATGCTTCAGAAAAAAATATATGAATCATGTAATGTTGCATATTCAACAAAATATTATCTGATAACATCATGATTTATGCTTATATATATTTGAGATGTTTTCAAATAAAAAAAAAATATAATAAAAAAAGCTTTCTTGCAAAAGTATAGAAGCTATAGAACTTAGAATATGTTTTTTCTCTTTATATCATCCAATAACATTTAAGATATAAAAACTGATTCACCCTGCAAAAATAAAAATAATTATAAATTTCTTAAATAATTCTTTTAGATTTTCAAACATGCTACTGAGTTATCTACCTTATATATAAAGAAATGATTAGATCTGAGATTTGATCAAATCAAGAAGCATGTTTAAACTATCAACTCTGGTCATTTCCTTAAAGAAAGTCTGTGATTAAATCAAATACTGTCACTGTTCTAGTGAAAAGATGAAAGAAACAAGTCAGGACTCTCACAGCTTGATGTTTTGCTAGTTACCACTCCCTTTTACCTCACCTCTCATCTCTGCTGTGCTTCTGTTGTGATGTGCAGAGTAGAGCCCAAACAGTACATAAGGGTGATTGTGCAAATTTTTATTATTGTTTGTTATATTTCAAGTTTTATTAAGTACCTACCACAGAAAAATGGGTTCGGATATAGAAAAAATTAAACTGTAACCAAATTTGTACCTGAAAAACAATTTAATGAATGTTTTTGAACAATCAGCATGATAAAAAAAAAACCTTTGTGGAAGGATAGAAGAAGCTATCACAGTCATTGAACAATTTAAATTAGCCCCACTACTTAAACTGCAATGGACACATAAAGAGAACTATTATGAAAAAAAAAAAATAATATTATGGAAGAAGGTATTAAAAAAAATCTTTGATTTAAAGACAAAATCTGACTCCTATCTAGTTATGAAAATAGTGTGAATGGAAAGTTTTTATCATATATGTTAAAAAAACAAATCAGTCAAACTGGCCATGGAGGAAGAGATAAAATACTGTATATAGTTTGAAATCAAAATACCTAATACTTTAGATGTACTGGAGTTTTTAAAGCTGTGTTCAGTATGTCAGACTAAAAAAAAAAAAAAAATTCCAAGAACAGGGATCATTGTTTGCCCTTGTATCTGGCAACTTCCATCATCATGGCTAATGCACTACCAGAACCCTGTGGTGAAATTTAGTTTTCGACTATTGACTTCAAAAAGAGCTGATGAAGTAGCAATACGGCTATTAAAATTTTTTGGAAGTAAGTTGTCCTTATATACTACAAAGCAACAAGAGCCATGATTTTATAGCTGCTGTCATACAAGAATTAACAAGCCTCTGGCCAACGTGTAAAATTGTAAATGGTAAGCAAAGGCATCCAGCTGGTCAAGGATCTGCTGAACAATCAAATCACGATTTTGAAGCTGTGTTACATGCTTGGCTAATTAACAGTGACAACAAAAATTGAACTATAGGTTGTTCAATTCCAAAATAATTCCTATTTTCACTGAAACATTAAACAATCACCTTACTAAACTATATTTAAAACAGAACCAAAACAAGAACATCATTTTCCTTATTGACAGTATGACAACTCAAACCAGTTAACAACAATAAACTAACTCCTGCTTCAACAGTTAAAACATCTGTAACATTACTTTCATCAGAAAGGATATCAGCTGTAAGAGATAGTAAAGCATGATGGTTTATTTGTGGAATGGAATCTACTGGAACCCATTCATATGACAGTAGTAAAAATATGGCACACACAAAATGTGAAAATACAATAAAAGAAGAATATGAATAAAAAATTCTATGATTTTTAAGCCAAAAAGTACAGAACATTAAAGATTAAAAGGAAAATGCTGCAGAACATTTGAAAAGTTCAGCTGAAAAAATGAAAGAAATTTGAGATTCCACAGCAGTTTTGGTGTATGTACCCAAGGTAGATAGAGGTCTATGAGATGGAAATAACATTGTGGGTTTTATATTAGTTTTAAATAATTTATATCAAATTGGTATCTCAGAATTATAAAAGATTGGCTACCTAGAAATGCTCTTCAAACAACTACAACATTTACTGAACCAGTTCCACAAACTAGCCTAAGTCTGCATAAGAATGCAGGAAAATTATTCTTGTTTGGAGGTCAAGAATTTAAAAAGAATTTCAGTAAACAATTCAAAATATTATGCAAAACAGAAAGATGTGCTTGTAAAAGAAGTAACATACTTTGTAACTCAAGATGCCAAAAATTAATGTGGTATTTTAATAAAAATTTATGTTTATTAAATAAATACTTTTAATATCTAAACCATATTTCATCTTTTCACTAAAATAATTTAGGGATTTGACCAAATTCCTAATTTTATCATTTCCTGTGTGTGTGTATGTAATATATGCCCTGCATTATAAGTTGAAATATAAAACATAAGAAGGCCCAACCATTGCCCATTAAAAGGTACCATTATACTGAGTTAAATTTACATGAAATTTAAATATAAACAATTGTACATTTTAATTATAATTCCATATTCTATTTAGCCAATAACTAGAAAAAATATTTAAATATATAATAAAAATAACTGGGTAAGCTTGTTTCATTAATCAATAAATTATATAAATCATACCTCTTGTTCATGTGGAGAAAAATCAGTTACATCCATTGCTTTTCTAACCATTTTAAATTGATCTTCATCATCAAAACTGCTTACAACAGAAGTAAACCCCTAAAAGTTAAGAAATGTTAAATAAAAACAAGGATCTTCCATTATCTGTTCAAACACGGCCTTAGAAATTTTAAACAAGTATCAAACAAGTCAATACAATATAGGTACTCCTCACTTTATGACTTATTTTTAATGACCAATCAAATTTTGATAAGCACTTTTGAGTTCCCCCAACTTTTAAAAAGCTGTAGTAGTAACAGAAAATTAGTAACCCTTCACAGTTATTGGAATTTATACAGCACTTTAGACTGCATTTAAAACATTAAATTGGCTGTGAACCACATGACAGATTAGTCTATGCAAGGCATATGGAAAAAATTGCACAATTAAAATCAACCGTATTAATCTTGAATAAACTTATAAAATTCATAGAATTACAAAGCATGCCAATGCCCATAATTTAGATGCTGAAATGGAAAACTGTTTTATCAGTAGATTATACTGAAGGTAGATGGTTGATCAGTAGGTTATGCTGAACAAATGAGGATTTAATACAGTTAAGCACTGAAACAAATGGAAGAGGCAGAAGAGGTTCAAAGACATTCATAGTACATGGATTAGCTGATGTAATCTCTAAAATTAATGTGCCTACATACATGTTTTTAACTTGGTTTGGGGAGAGCACTATCGTCTCCCTTTTTTGCTAAACTAGAGCTTATGAGACTAGGACCTAAGGGCTAATTTTAAGGGCTAATTTTTGAATAGTTACAAACATCCATGCCAAAAGTGAGATTTGAACCTGCTGACTCTGGTGCCAAAGAGCAGCATCATACCATTCGGTTATAGTATAGCATACATTTTTAAATAATAAATTTGAAATCTGTTGCACAACTTTTAAAATTTTATATAATGTTCCAATATTCCTGGCATAAGCTTCTCATTTATCAACCAATTTGCTTAACAGTGTGGTCATTAGAACTGGACAGAGTCATAATGTGAGGAATACCTATTAATTGTAATAAAAAGTAAACTACCTGACTGAGATAGAAATAAGCAGAAGGATCTCGCTTCAACTGCAACTGCTCTAAGAGATTATCACTAGCACCTGATAAAAGTTGATAAAATATATGAAAATTTCTCTCTCCTTGATTTTGATGAACAACTCTAGATTTTTCTAGTAAATAGTTCAAAATATGGCCTCCAACTGGTGCACCCTATTCAGAAATGAAAAATACAGTGAAGTAGAAATATTAATACTATGTTAGCATATGCTATATTATTATTTGAACTAATAGTAATATCCTGTGTAACTTACCAAAAAGTCAAACTCTACATCCATATATTTACCAAATCGACTAGAATTATCATTTCTATTTGTTTTAGCATTACCAAATGCCTGAAAAAAAATTTTTGAAATTTCAACTGATTTAAAAGGGTACCTTTAGAGTATAGACATAAATATATAAGAATAATGAATAGAAAAAACAACTTAGTTTTATTTAATTTTGCATCAAAATTCAATTACTGTAATTTTTCATGCATAGTCTGCACCAATGTATAGTCCGTGGGCGTGATTTTCTATTTAAAAAATTTCATAAATCATCAGATAGTCTGAGTGCAAAAATATGTATTTTAGTAAGACAATGTTAAATCATTTTAAGAATAAAAACCTAAATACAGAAGAGTGTCAAAAAGTCTGGATTAAACTCAATTTATTTCTCCTTTATAATTTGAAATAATTTCTTCTGCCATAATCTCAAAGATGAATTTTCACGGAAGAAACAGAGAGGCCTATATTTCTCTGTTTGAGAACCCAACTATATAAATCATCTTCTAATGCAGGTCATTGTATTTTTCTATGATGATTGGTTCACTTCCTTCTCATATTTTTAATGTTTCCTTTTGCTTGCGCCAATTTCTTACTGCTTTCTAGTCGACATTCTGAATTACCGTCAGCTTGAAATCAGCAGTAAAACTGTGACAATGTTTTAAAGACATAATGAATAACCGATATTACCGCAAATCAAAGCTCTGAAAACAAAACACTCTGTTACGAGTGATCCTCGTGGTGAAATTACCTTCAACCCTCAACCTTCGATTGACTCATCCACTCGGTGTTGTCAATCGAAGCTGTAAATAGTGACTATCGATATTTTCCCATACTATAGGACACCATTTAAGATTGCGCTACTTACTACTACTGATTCATTCTGCTTTATGGGCTGTATTTTTTTTTTTTAAGGTTGTTACCAATATGATATGATGTTTTCTTGTCCTACAAGTCTTGCCTTTGTTTATAGTTGATCATCGGTCATTCGTGCTACATGCTTTTTTTCCCCTTCTTCCAATTTTGATGATTTGAGCAATGAACAACCACAGATAGTCTGCGGACTATACATTCAAAATTACGGTATTGTAAAATAACACACATACAAGAGATACTATTGATTTACTATTAAACACATATATCTTATGAAAATATTAATTTTCAATATAATGTTTATTTCTTTATCAGCATATATATAAAAATGAAACAAAAATTTGCATCCTTTTTTTTTTTACCTGTTGTGGTATTTGATGAACTGAAATGTATTTAGACACCTGGGAAATGCAGGGTGCCTCATACAGTTAGTATTTTATAAAATATATGCTTAATCTAAAAAAAATAAACTTAATGCCTAGCTTAACCTAAGGATTAAGGTGTACACCATACACTGACTATTGCAATAAATGTAAGATAGGTATAAACTCTACTAAAGATTAAAAGAAAAAAAGTTTTAAAACTTGAAATTTGTTACTTATTATTACTATTCTACACATCAGGCTACAATAGTATTTTGGGGAGGCAGGTACACTCCTAATTTATAAAATGTGTAATTTATAAATGTTTTAAAATAGACAACATGCTAATAAGACTAAATAGAAGTTCCAATAATATAAAATAATCCAGAAAAAAATATTATTAATACTCTAAAAGAAACTTTTTGAGAATCAAGTAAAGTCTTTAAATATACTGAAAGATAAATTTGACAAGATAGAAATATTCAATACATCTGCAGCTATTAGATCATGACTAAAAAGAATGAAGTTACATTGAAATTCATAAATAGTATGTATTTACCAATCCAAGTAATATTAATACTATTCACACAAATTAAATTAATTCCATAAACAAACCTCAAGAATTGGATTCGACAGAAGCAACCTATCCTTCACATTCTCCACAGAAGGTGCATGATGACTTGCTGCTGCTAAATACTGCAAAAGCTTTTTAGATGCTTCAGTTTTGCCAGCCCCACTTTCTCCAGATATCAGGATGCACTGGTCCTTACGTTCTTCACGCATAGATCGAAATGCAGTATCTGCAATAGCAAATCTAAGAAAGATACATAAGATGTCATTAAATCTAGTCAAGGTTCATTAAAGTGGGCCCACTCAAAACACTCACTCAGGATTTTTCAGGAGGGGCCCACTTAAAAAAATTGCACTTTTTAGCTAAGTGGTCTTTACCAAAATTAACTGTAGTACATTGATTGCTTTTACTTCAAAGGTAAAATGAATTTTATAATAATCATGATTATAATTATAAATATATTTTATTTAAGAAATTACCTAAAAGTACAAAATTGTACCAAAAAGATGTCATCAAAATTCCAAGCCAGGTAGCCATTAACAGGATCTGAAGTTTGATGACATTTTTAGCACAATTTTACACTTTTAGATAATTTCTTAAATATATGACCAGGACAAACTTTTTATACTATTAGGGTATTTTTTTAAATTAAACTTGTGGACTACACCTTGCTTGATAGAACTATGTTTTCATTTTCTGTTATTACTTCACTTAAAGGGCTAAAATAAGAAAGTCTTAATTCAGCAATATCTGAAACTTATGGTGGTCTTTATATAATGAAATACATGTAATTATAATTTAAAATAAAAATTTTCCAAACAAAGAATATGTATATATTGATTAACTATCATTAATAATATGCATAAATATAAGCTTTTTTATTAAAATGAAAAACTTGTATCTCTAATTGCTTCATCTGGTGGTTGTAAAAATATTAGTAACAGATAGCTATAACAAACTAAATTGTGATGTTATTGAAGATGATCAATTTATGTACAATGTTTATATAAAAATCATGTTTTAAAAGTTTTTTGAAAAACCTGTAAGCTTGTTTAAAATTCGCATATATGCTTAAATATTTTGACATAATTTAATAGCATATGTGTTAAGGTTTGAAAATAACCCAGATTTTAAGTTAAAAACTCAGGTAGGTTAAGCTATATAAAAAAAAAAGAAACAGATTTATTAATCCTGGAAACTAGTATTGAACATAGAGAGAATTAAGACTGACAGAAGTTATTTCAAAGTAAAAAGTAAAGCTTAAAAAACATTTACCCATTGAGACATTTTTTAAACTTTGAAGAAAAACTTTAGGGGAGAGTGTAGAATTAAATAGGTTTTAAATAGTTGCCGTTGTGAGATCCCTTTTAACATTCTTAGAAAATATAAAGTATTTATAGCATCTTTCGTAAAATTATGTTTGTAAATAACTTCTCGAATCAGCCTAAACTTTTATAGTAGTAGATTACATAAAATGGAAATATTATAATAGTTAAAATGCAAGATAGGGTGAGATTATCAATTCTATGATTTCGAGGTAGCTCAAGTCACATAAGCCACGCCCTGCGCTGGTCCCTTTGATGGAAAGTGCCATACTTTTATGCCAAAGGGATCAGTAGAAAAGGAATACTACACTATTGCCAAACTTTATATTTGGTCATTATAAAACCATTGCACAAATATAAAAAAAGAGAAATAATAACTTACATATGTGGAGATAGCTCATAAAAATTAACATTTTGGTACTCTTCTACAACTTCAGGTGTGTACAAATCTAAATCTTTATAGGGATTTACAGAAACTACAACTGGTCCAATATAAGTCTAAAAAATAATACATAAAAATAAGCAAACACATTGGGAGGTAAATTGTTAAACACATAAAACAGTAGGATAAGAAATTAAAAATTCACTTTAAAATTTAAAAGAGGTACAGCAAGATTATTTTTAAACAATTTTATCTACAGTAAATGTTAAAAATCGAATAAAAAATATAGAAAAAATAAAAGAAAATTAAAAATAAAGAAAATCAATTATTTCACAAGTTCTTATATATGACATTTCTACACACTTGATTTGAATAAGCTTTTAAGAAAATAAAATACAACTAACTGTGTAGTTAATCAGAACTTGCTAACATTTCAAAATTTATGCTGGTAGTCATAAGTATGTAAACACACTTCAAGAATCATGATTAACTTAAAACAGATCTTTGACCTGATGCTCTAAAAAAAATTTTTACGCTTAATAAATATGTCATGGAAAGCAACTTTCATAAAATCATGTACATTGAGAAAAAAAAAATAATCATACATATATTAAATTCTCTTGAAATCTTTTTTGAAGATTTTCAACAAAAGCCTTTTCATTTCTATAATCTTCTAGGAGAACAAAATCTTGAACTCCTACTTTATCTCTGGCATGTAATAAATTTTCCATACTTGATCTAAAATATTAAAAAAGTCATGTATTAAGTATGGTTTGCTTTAGAACACTGATTCTTAATACAGAGAAAACACATTCCCCTTTTTTTAAAACAATTCAAATATAGTCTAACTACAACACAGTAAAGATTATACAACCAAGATATACAAATGAAAATGAATTAGATTTTTTTATGGTTGACAACAGTAATCAAGAAAAAAACTATCAATACAACTAACTGTCAGTTCACTCAGCTTTATTGTAAATGATAATTTAAATAGAATGTGAAACTTAAGATTATGAAACATTATGAAATTCAAACAGAAGTAAAAATACTATCGAAGATACATAACAAGCAAAGAAATAATTTTGCCTATAGATAAGCAAAACAAATATCTTAAATTTAATATAAAAACTTTCATTAACTTATAAGAATATACATTTCAGAATTACACATTTGATAAAGTCCAGGGTGCACCAATCACATAAGACACACAAATGTGCAAAAAATTATAATAATTAATTATAATTAATGCACAAATAGTTTAGAAAAAACAAATTTTAGAAACAATTGCCAAAATTAAAATTATAAAATTTTTTATTTTTAATATATCACTACCTGTTAGGTACCTGAATGTCTCAATAACTAGTTGTTGATAAACTATTACCAAACATAATTATAAATGAGAATACAAAAACAAACTGCGGAAGTTTATACCTGTATTAAATTAATTTAAAAATGAAAAAATGTTTAAAAAAAATTGAATGTTTTTTTAATAAACTTTTCGCTCCCGAAATACATAAATAACACACATAATTCATAAATACCGAATTTCAAGAAGGTAGAAAACATCTAAAGGTGAAACAAATCTTTATACAAGCAAAGAAAAAAGTTAACTTTAATGTCCCATAACTAGCTGTCAATCTAGCCAATAAAGTTATTTACGAAAATTCCCTGAACAAGATTGAAATCACAATTACCGCACAGCCGGAAATGCAATCACAGAATGACAGATTACTCACACTAGTGAAGATTTGAACGAAACTTACCCCCCTGATATTTTCTAACCGCAATGCATATTATTATATATAATTAAATGGACAACCCTTATCAATAGTCATGAAGAATAACTTTAAAAAGTTAGTATTAACTATGTAATCTAATTCCGGTCCACTCAAACCACCAACGCATGGACAATGAGAAAAAAAAAGAAGAGATTCACGTTTAAAAAGGCGGTCAAATTAAACCAGTCTGCTATTTGCCATATACGGTTTTCGGCAAGGGAAAAGAAGTTTTGAAGAGGTTACAGTTACAAATGACCGGTGGTTTTGTTTTCATAATTTTTCAATTCAAGGAAAGCATTGCCAATACCCATTTTCATTGCCTGTAGTCGGTCAATTGCAAATTGTCTATGAGCTAAATTAAGTTTCAAATAATTAATGCTGATAGATAAAAAACACTAAAATAAAGAGAAATAGTAAAGGATTATTTTTCTACAAAGTAAAGGATTTCTGCATTGAAGTACATTGAATACAAAAATTTGTGTCAAGTTTGTACTTACAATGTGCTTGAAAAGCGTGCCGTATTAGTCATACGTATTAGTCTTAGGCTAGGAGTTCAAATCTTGAGTAAGGCATGTCAATTTGTGTTTTAAAAACAATGAAGCTCGATATTGAAATCGTCAATTGGTTTTCGTATGAAATATCAATTGCAGCAATTTAATTTTAAATTTCTGAAATAAGGCTTGGATGCATTTGAGTTATGATAAATGATAAAAAATGGTATCTGTTTTTTACTTGTCAATTGCATTAAAAAAAAAAAGTCAATAAGACTAGCAAGTTCATAATATCTACATCGTTCAAGGAGATGAAATAAACCCTGATTGAAGAAACTGTAACATTACACCATCTTGGCATTAAATCACTTTTTTGCTTTAAATTTTGGCCAATACTATACACTTTAGATCCTTTTTTACATTTCGGATATGCATACTTTATATTTCGTATTAATTTTATGAGAATTTTATAAGGATAAGCATTCACGAATTTTGAAGGATTTATTATGAAAATTTATATATGTAGAATTCATAGATTTTTAAAGTGTAATTTTAATGATATTTACAAACCTCAAATGAAAATCGTGCATTAATTCAAAATATCAGCTAAAATAAAAAGTGATGTTGGTATCGTCATCTATTAACAATTTTGAGTGATATGCCAAATTAAAATTTATAAGAGTAAAACTAAAAGTTAACAATAGTAATATAAGTGTTAGGTATAATTATTATAAATACAAGCTGTAAAATACAGAAATTTGGAAAATATTAATAAAAAATTGAATTTTTCCATTCCATTCTTCCAATGTTGTCAATCATCTTATAATCAAAATTTTCAAGCAGATTAAGCGCCATGATAGAACTAAAAATTTAAAAAGTTGGAGGACAATAACAATTAAAACAAATGTAACCAGTTCTACGTTTTTGGTAACCTAACAGTAGGGTCCAGAAGGGTTCATTTGAACGCTTTGGAAGAACTATGTAGCTTTTGCGAACTTACGTAAGACCGGCCTCTGGCTCCTTTAATTCAAAATGAGTTGACTTGCCATGACTAATATTTATGCAATTCAGTAAGAATAACATAGTCAATAAAAAATTTGGATAAAAAATCTTTGCTAAGTGATATGATTTGTATTACAAACAAGTATTGACATGCTAAAAGCAAATTTTGAAAATTTGATCCAAAAGACTCATTTGAGGAGTAGAAACACACACACACACACACACACACACACACACACACACACACACACATATATATATATATATATATATATATATATATATATATATATATATATATATATATATATATATATATATTATATATATATATATATATATATATATATATATATATATATAATAGAATATTCGTTCAAAAGTATCAAACCTACATTTAAAATTTTTTAAGTTTAAACAAATTAGTCCTAAATATATAATTGAAGAATTTTAATTTTTTTTCATTTAATTCAATATTTTATATCAGAAATTTTTCCCCTGCTGCACTTCTTAAAAAGAATTGGAAAACACATTTTTTTCTTAATAAACATTTAGACAAAATGATTTTATCATATAAACTGATGAATTAAGTGAACTTAGCATTAACCCCACCCAGAATTACTTTCTTCACATATTGCAGTCTTAAGATGTTACCAAATATAGTAGTATTTGCTAAACCAGGAACATGGCGAAATAGCAAATGTACTACTTAAAATAATGACTGACTATTGTTCCCTAAGGAATTTTCAAAGAAGCTATTTAGTGTCAAAAGCGGTGGTGTTCAGATTAGATTATTTTTTTTAAATGAAAGCACAGGTATGCTTCTCGTACACGAATCTATCGTTCAAAACTTGTAATCAGGGTGTAATTTTTTTATCTCCGTTTTATTCCAAATTGTATTCTCTGGTCAAAAGTTCTGAATAATTTTACTATGTGACATTTTTGTAAGTATTAATTAAAAGTAAAGCAGAGTGTAATTAAAATAATTAAAAACAGACAAACAAATATACATCCTTCGAAAATTACATGAACTTCGTCAAATCTGATCCCTTAGTTTATGTTAAAAGACCTCACAAAAGACAGATCTATTAATTGGTTAAACATATATAATACGTGGAATGCTTCGATTTGTTCGTTTTGGACCGCTACAGTGTACTTTTTTGCTACACGTAGATAATGATACAGAAACTTACTGCTTAAAATCGATAAAAGACGACTAGGAATATCCATACCTCAGTAGGTACTCGCGAACTCCAGTACCAAAGAGCAACACTAGAGTTGTGAGCACTGGAAAAAATCCTGTTTAAACCAGATTTTTTGGGAAGGGAATTTTGAAAATTTCCAAAACATGGGAATTTTGAAGTATTTTGTTTACTTTTATCCTAATCGCAGGAGACAATTTTTACATTTCACATATTTTTATTGTTACATAAATATTAGGCAATAATCTGTAGTGTCACAAAACCCATAAATCATTAATTTTCTAGGATAACATCTCTCTCTCTCTCTCTCTCTCTCTCTCTCTCTCTCTCTATATATATATATATATATATATATATATATATATATATATATATATATATATATATATATATATATATATATATATATATATATATATATATAATGTGTGTGTAGGAATTGGATACAAAATGCAACAGTGTCATTTGATTACACCTTTAAATGATATATGCATCACAAAAAATAATAAACTGTTATTTTAAATTTAAAGATATTTATTTTTATATTATAAAAACAGGGGGGAAAGTTTAACATAAAGCAATTTACATAATAGATAATGATAAAAAGTGATGTATATAATTATTATATTAGCAATTATAATTGAAGCAACCAGTTATGTGTTTTGTAAGACTTACAGGGTAATTAATTACATAAGTACTACTGTAAAATCATTTAAATGGCCATTGCTATTATTTATTATATATATATATATATATATATATATATATATATATATATATATATATATATATATATATATATATATATATATATATATATATATATATATATATATATAGCCAACAGTAAAAAAGAAATCTTTTAGAAATAATATGCTAGTTGTTAAATAGCCACTGTTGAAAAAATAAATGTAAACATTGTTAAAATGATTTCTTCCCAAAGTTCCCAAAATTCCGGGTTTATTCCCCAAAATTCCCGGGTTTATTTCCACCTCTTCAAAATTCCGGGTTTTTTACATCTCTAAGCAACACCCTACCCAGTCGGCCATCGTTCGGTATATGAGTGGAATAATTACAACTAATACACGGATACCGATTATGTGCAAATATATTTATTTGGTACGAAATTTTGTTACTGACATTTAAAGTAGGAACTGTAATAACCACCCACTCCAGGGACCACGTTGTAATAACATACTATTCTGGGGCGCTATACTTGCGTGGGACCTGCCCGCCTACTTTAGCGGAGCAGGTATGTTCGTAGATCGCCACTGGGATGCATAGAATTACCTCCGAAAACTTTTATGGATAACAAATAACATTTATTTACATAACTTAACGAAAATTAAAGTGTATAACAAAATAAATATAGTTCTGAGTCTCTGAGCCTATTCTATCCAGATTATATGGCAGAGCGTGTCATATCCAGAATAAAACCGTCGTCATGTTCTCTCACATCAGAGCAATGTCTCCCGTTCCCTGGCTCTATCGACTCCCCCAGCTGAACTCTCTCTGCCTTCTTGCAGATCTTCTCTCCCTCCTTCCGAAGGGGGGGGGGGTCAACATTCTCGAAACTTGATCCCTGCCGAAAAGAGAAGTCCTCCATTCCAGATGTACTCTCATCTTGCAAAAACACCAACAAGTGCATCCGAAAAACCTTATCAGCCCCCCCTTTGCCGACCAGCCCCTGTTTCCCCAAGGAACGCCGGGTGCAAGGGGTTCATGGGAGTGATTTTGCTAATATCAGGAAAGGGCATATACATACGACACACTGGTGCGGTCCAAATTCCTTACAGGAACCATTATCATCATCTGTAAAAATTAGGTAGAAACCAAATGGTACCAAAGAATATCCATTGTCCATAGGAGGAAAGTTATATATCTCGCTTTGTTTATTTTAGGAGAGATTCAATAGAAATATTAAGATATAAAATTAGGTAGAGCAGACTAGAGATAAAGATGAGACCGAGATTTAATAGCATCCTTTCATATTTATGTATACAGTAGAACCTCGATTATTCGCGCTTCGTTTAACCGAGGTTTCTGTTAACCGAGCCAAATTTTCATGAATATGTAAGGATATATTTATAACAGTCAAATAATATAAATAAGGTTATTAAATATGGAAATCAATAGTTTCGTATAAGTTTTATATCTATTAAAGCATAGTTCTAAAGGGAAAATATGTAAATATACAGGTAAATGATTCGATTTCTTAGAAAAGGAATTAGCGTACAAACTAATTTATGCTAATATACTAGACAGTGTACATTTTAACTTTAGAATTAAAATCCAAAATAACAAAGTTTAATTCTTCCCCCCCCCTGAATAAGCCGTATAAAAAGACTATATATTCATCGTCCAAGCTACAGCCTCTTTTGTCCCCAAAAGCACTTAGCTTCCAAGAAACATTGTCCTTTAAGAAGTCAACAGCGAACAAAGCTTTTTTTTTTCAGTGATCGTGTGGGTCCAGCAGATGTCCACTTCAATTAATGTATATTAAATTTAAATAATAAAATAACTTTAGAGATTGCTGCTATTTTTTAAAATGCATCTTTTATTATTTAATTTAGCACATATAGTTAAAAAAATTCCACAAAATTAATAAATAAAAATTACAGAGTTTATATTAACCAAGATTAACAGCTCGGATAATTGAGGTTCTACTGCATATTTACATACATACATTCTTACACACCCACACATATATAGAGAGAGAATGTGCGCATGACGTCAGGTGCAGCAAAAATTGCAGCTCAACTTCCTCGTTGGCAAAACATTTGATTTTCCTACGGATTGTGCTTGTTATTGGAGTTTTAATTTTGTCAATTATCTGAAAATGGTAACAAGCTGTTGTACTTATGGCTGCACTAAGCGTTTCAAAAAAGGTGAAAATATTGGATTTTATTGCTTTCCTAAAGATTCTACATTGAGAATGTTTCGAATAAAAGCTTTGAAAAGGCAAGAGTGGACTCCAAGTTCTTCGAGAGTTTGCGCCAAACATTTTCCGAATGTCAATAAAATGTTAACCTTACTGTAATGTAATAAATTACATAAAACTATTATGCTCTAAGAATTTTTTTATTATTACCAAGTTTTTTTTTAATATTTCTAATGTATTTTCTATGCTTTTGTGAAAAGTACTGTATCTTTAAATGTAATTATTTTTTTGTCCATAAAATAGTCAGGTTTTGCACATTTTTATTAGATTCTTATTTATGTAATAGGTTATTGTTCCTGTTAACATAATCAAAGTAGTTATACTTTGATTATAATACTTAATAGTACTGTGTAAAGTGTTTAATTTTTAAAAAAATATATACAATTTTAAAAGTGCTAAAAAATTTATTTTGAATTACTTTGCCAGTTTCCGATGTTTCCTCCCCCTTCCCTTAAATAAAATTTAATTTTATTGTATACGTGATCCATATCGACGCTCATAAGATACAATGAAAATAAAGCAATGTTTTGCCAACGAAAAGTTGAGTTGTAATCAGTACTCGTTTTTGTTTACAAACATGAATTTTCTTTATACTAGGTTTAGAGTTACTTATTATCAGCTAAAACAAAATACTCTTTAATATTTTCATAATTTATTTTATGTCACACACAGTTGATTTGAGTGCAAGCAAATCTGACGCCACTAAAAAGCTGTCGCCCAGGGGCTATAGCCCATTTAGCTTTATGATTAAGGTGGCATTGCCTGTGCCTTAATCAGAAAAGTCAGCAATTTCTTCATTAGATTTTCATTCAAATTTCGAAATAAATGGACTACAGAAAGTTGTATGCTTTTTTTTAAAAAAAATTTTCTATGAAGTATTTAAAAGGCACGCCAAAGCTTCTGATTGTTCTTGGACGATTGTATGTAAACTGTTTTCCACTTATGCACTAGTGTCAGCCTTGTACACCT
Organism: Pardosa pseudoannulata; assembly: GCA_032207245.1. NCBI lineage: Eukaryota > Metazoa > Arthropoda > Arachnida > Araneae > Lycosidae > Pardosa > Pardosa pseudoannulata. The sequence goes on along the minus strand of CM063506.1, from coordinate 64,651,709 downwards.
GCATAGTAGGATTCGCTTTAGCAGTTTCGTCACCCCCCTCTCCTCAGAATAAAAACTATCATTAACAAAGCTAAATTGCTGATAGAAAGATTTCATGCAACGTCATGAACGGCTTTAAAGCCCTTTCCATTCATTTTCATGTTTATGATAGCCAATAGGCAACCAATAAGCTGCCCTTCAGTTTGAAATTAAAGCCAAAATCACCATAAGTTGAGATGTGCACTGCTGAGTAAAATCCCCTTATATATATAAACCAAAAAATAGTTATAAATATATAATAAACTAGACACACACACACAAAAAAAAAAACAAGACGAAATACAATCACCATCATTAAGCATACTAATTTTCTGACATTTCATTAAGCATACTGATTTTTTTTTTTTTTTTTTTTTTTTACAGTTGTTTTATTTAGAATTAAGGATTGTAAATATTCATAGCTTTTAGACATAAACTGTATAAAAATGAAATGCATATACTAGGCGAAAGAAAAATAGATATTTATAAATTCCTATTAATTAGATATGTAGCATGTCCAGAATTTTCTCCTACACAGGCAAAATGCCACCCCCGAATTGTTGCGTTCGGGGCAAATGTCCATGTTATCTTCCCTTAGAGCGGATCCTGCTTCCAGCAGGTATAGCACTTACATTTTTTTAGCAGGTAAGTAGCATTAGCCTTTTGATCGTGTTCTAGAAGAGAAGCTTATTCCTCCATCTCAGGGTTTTATTATTTTTTTTCTAAACAGTTGATGAATATCATCTTTAGTGTTTACATTCTTTTTAATGTTGCTCTTGTATGCGAGCCTACTGTTTAGAGTAAAACTGTGACACTACTTACGGTACTCTAAATTTTTAAAACATTGCAAAACCATGAAGATTAGTAGTTACTAAACTGATAACGCGACTAATGACTTTGTTCTGACTAATGATTTTGTTCAAGTTTGTAGATTAGGAGCAAACACAAATAATCATTACCAAGGTCCAAGATTTGACCCCATCCAAGGCAGTATTCAAGGAAGTGGTGAAGCGAGTATAACTGGCTCCCGGAGTACGATACTTTTTAGCCCACCCTCTTCACAAAAACATATTTTAATATGAACCATTTGGAGCTTCTCTGCGAATGGCAACAGAAGCATGATAGACCCCTTGCCCCCTCTCCCTATGCCACGGCGAGGGCGCTCAAATAATGGCCTTCTTTTGTACACACACGCTCATGGACTAAAGGACAAATGTAATAATTATCGTTAATGTGGATGGTCAGATTGCAACACTTGAATACAGCACATGGGCAATTCAATCTACAACACAATTAAGCGATCCAATGATCTATGATAAAAAAAAAATCGTTAACAGCAATTTACCTCTTCTCTCCTAATACTTTTTTTCAGCAGTCAATATAGTTCCATTTGACAAATACGAACAAAAGTACAGTCTATAGACTATTATGTACATCTTTTTTCAATTTTAGAGTCATGGTAGCTCAGTCGGCAAAAGCTTCGAGCTAATGACCAGAGGGGTGGGGTTTCGAGGCTTGAACCGTCCTTAGATCCTCCGTGTTCATTAATGGTGATTGTGGCATGTAAAATAGGTTCTTTGTTGCAATGTCCTCGAAGTTCTTGGGCAGTCTAAGCTTGGAGGTTTTCTGTTACGTCCCTGCTTCTATATTATTACTAGAAACCACTTAAGCAAAGTCGTTTTTTCACCCTAGCGGTGCTCATCAAAAGGCACCCCCCCTTCTTGGGGTTTATTCAGCCTTTAAGCTTTATTAAATTATAACATAATACAATATACCTAAAATAAAAACATTTTAGGAAACTGTTTCTCAAAGGTTGTTTCTTTCAATAGAAATTAATATTCTATAAAATAATTTAAAATTATTCACAATGAAATGCAAACATTTAAATTTTCAGGCTATTAGGTTATATCGTGCATACACTGAGAAGATGTTTGTAAGGACGATTTCACATCGGAGATCGGGGGAGAATTTTAAATCGATGTAACTACATTGGAGTTCGTTCGGTCATAAATCGATGAACTGAAAATTTGGAATTCGGTTGCAGCACGTTATATCGATAGATATATCGTCCAATATATCAATAAAACACCATGTCCTAAAGATTTATACATATATTTTACGCAGTGGTACTTGTCTGTCAAACCAGTATTTCTTAAAGCTGGAGATAGAGATTGTTAGTCAAATATATTTTGGGTTAATTATTTGATTCTTTATAATGAAATTTTAAGCACTTTGTGATGAATTCTGTCTTTTATTCTTTATTTTTTTTAGTCTAGAGGTTTCCTATTAGAAATTTATGACATTATATTTTTTATTGCTCTAAGTTCATTCTGTCTCTTTTATTCGATATCGTCAAGAGTATTAAATCGATTTACCTTGATATGGGACTTTTCCTTTTAGTTTGTTCTTTTATTAGATAGAGCGAGATAAATAATGGTAAAAATAAAATGTTCGTCATTATTTCATCAGCAGAATGAAGTTTCACTGATAGTTTGCTTTCTGTAGAAGTACAGTCAAACCCCCACCACCACCTTCGGATGTGATAACAATTTAGTTCTATAACGAGTTTGACAGTATATCGAATTAAGATGCTTTGTCTATTAATATAATTTAAATAAATCCTGTAGTCATTGCAGAGGATTGAAATTTACATTGGTTAAAATATGAGTAATGATTTTAACATAATTCTAACTCTATATAGTTTTTGACGGGAACACATATTATGTGACACAAAATAATAAATATACAACTGCTGCATGTCACATCTGATGCAATCATTTACAAGTAATATGGATTTTAAAACACAATTCTGTATCAAAAGTAATAAAGTATTTTATTGCTCGTTTATTTTCAGTGTCAGGAATTAAACTGTTTGGATGAAAATATTATTTTTGATTATTGCCGTGGCACTATCAAGACTTGTTTTAGTACCAAACAGTATGGAGAAAATGTATCGGTAAGGGTTGTCAGACCTCCCTGTGGTGATCGGATGGGAAAGAACAGTCCCAATGTAGCTCATACATGTAGTAGGAGGCGACTAAAATGGGTACCCAGTGCCTGGGGTTATAGCCAGGGACCCTGCCCCTGGGGATTCTATCAGGGGACTGCTCTTCCAGGTTGGGGGTTTGGCATAAGGCCAACTGTACTTTACCCCCATAAGGTGCTCGGAAAGAAAAAGGAAGACCATCGACTAGATGGTTGCTAGAGGAAGCGTGTGGTTGAGGCAGCCAAGGCCCGTAAAGGGCTGTTGTGCTTGTAAAGAAGAAGGTTTGTCATAAGGACTTCTTTCTGAAAATTGATAGCATTCAAAACTATTTGTAATCTACCGGACTTTGAACCAGAATTGAACCGAAAACAGGAAAAACCTTTATTTTGGTCTGAATGAAAACTGGAACTGTAAAAAAAAAAAAAAAAAAAAAAAAAAAAAAAAAAAAAATCAGTTTATTTCGGTTTGATATATCGCGTTATTTAGTTACTACAACCAACTTATCAATATTTCGTAATTTAACTTTGACCTTATAATTATCGTCATTACATGTACATTGTCCCGAACGATGTCCGAATGGTTAAGGTGCTGATTTGTAGTACTGGAGTTCGTGGGTTCGAATCCCAGTATGGCATGGCTTTTCGTAGCCGTTCGCTTTAATCATAGGGTCCTAGTCTCGTAAAAAAAGAGAAGACCGTATCGCTTTAAACTAAACCACCAAGTTGAATGTACATTGCTTCTCGATTTCTTGTTTTATTGTTCACTAGTACTTTTTCAGTGTCAGCTTCGCACGAAACTACTTTCATGACGCAGATTGAATTCAGTTGAATGTTCAGTTGTCAAATGCGAGTTTGATAATGGATAACAATATCAATGCTCACCTCTCATATCGTACATGTTGGTTAATTGTATCAATTCCCATGGTGTACCAATTAAAACAAAGAGTGAAATCTAAATTTTGATAGAATTACATTTCTTATTTATGATAGACTTATATTTTTAGTACAAATAAGAATGTACTTAAAATTATTCATTCGGAACTGAACCGAAAAGCGTAAAACGTTTTTTCTTTTGGAACGAAACAGGAACTGAAACGATATATGAACGGAAACTCGAATGAAAAAAAATTATGGTTCGAAGCCTTGATAATCTGATTTTAAGAGGCAGTGGTATGATCGTTAGCTGCGTCATGAAGGGAGGGCCGGCCTTATCGCAGCCCCCCCCCAAAAAAAAAAAAAAAAAAAAACTTAAAAAAGTTTAAAAAAATAGATTTCTAAAAGAACTATGTTAACCAGAAAAGTAATATATAATTGAATTAGACTAACTCAGCTGCAAAGAGCCTTTTTTATAAATTTTTATCTATGCAGAAATGAAGGAAAGATGATAAGGTTTTGCTGATTGATACTAAAAAAACCATTTTATTGTACAGATAAACGTACACTTTTTCCTGTTTTTTATTGACTATATAATTTAACAGTAATTTAAATAGTTCTGCGCATTAAGTATCACAAATTATTAACAATAACAACACAAAGAAAAGACAGACAAAAAATATGTTACACTTCTTATTACAAACTTTTCAAAAAGCGGGATATGTCACGAAGCACTTAAATAACTTTCTTCTTGGATAGGATAAACCAGAAGAATAAAATGATAGAAAGATTTATAGCTAGTCCCACCATATTCGATTAGATAGTTAAATGATAAAAATGTTAAATTGACGGATTTTGTACAGATGTCACTGGCCGCAAAAATATGTGTTTTGTTTCTATCCCTAAACTTTCTACTCTTTAGTTTTGTGTCATGAACTCAAGAATCCACGTCCCTACCCCCTCTTTCCTCTTTTAGTTGTTTTATTTTTCTGCTCGTTGTTATTTTCTGCTTACTGTTAGAAACCTCTGAATTAGAGGGCTCGGCCCAGGAAATCCAATTGACCTACCATCCTAAAGGTCCTGAAGGTCGATTAGATAGTCGAACCGAAAATTAAATATTTTCTTAGTTTCTAAACCCCATATAAGAGAGACCTCTAAATAGGGACAAATTTGTTGCTTCGGCGGTGTCCTATATTCAGAAGTTTCACTGCAGTAACAAAATTGGTCATAATTTCACATCCTTTAAATGAACCGCGGTAGCTCAGTCGGCAAAGGGAATGCCCTCGTAGCTGGAGATTTGCGGGTTCGAAGACTAAGATCTGCCGTGTTCGTTAAAGGTGACTAGGACACGTAAAATGTGTTTTTGGTCACAATGTCCCGCAAGCTCTCAATCTATACCTCTGGGGGTGTCAGGTCAAGCTTATGGGTCTTCTGCTTCAAAATTACGGGGACTCTCTTGAACATAGGTTGTACTTTCACCCTCGTGGTGGTCTTTAAAAACGAAAGGCGCACCCCTTTGTCTTAATATTCGATTAGCTTCCGGCTCAACGGTGCTTGGTTTTACCAAGTGGCATAAGGCAACAATAACAACTTGCTTTAAACACAACTTATATAGACCATCATTTCACGGTATTACATACTTAGTAACAAAGCTACTGAATATTTTCAAAAAGCATACCCAATTTTATGATTATGATACAACTTATATAAACTCAAAACTTATACAACTTATAGCTGTTACTCGATAAAAAGCATAGCCAGTCTTATGCCTAACACGGCCGAACGATGGCCGAATGGTTAGAGTGCTGGCCTTCGGAACCGGAGTTCGTGGGTTCGAATCCCACTATGGCATGGATGTTCGTAGCCGTTCGGAATCGGCTTTAAGCAGTAGGTCCCGGTCTCATTAGCTCTCGTGTTGCAAAAAAGTAGACCCTCCTCCTTTCAAGCAAAAAAGAAAAAAAAAATGTTTATAAAAGAGGATACAAACGAATATTTTTGGAGGAAAGTTTATATTATTTTTATGTTTACATACCTTTGTAGTACAGTCGAATGCCAAAAATCTGTATATCCTCAAGGATGTAAACTGTAACACGTACAATTAAATTTTTATATAAAAATAAAATAAAATAAGATAAATAAGATTAAAAAATAATAGTTATTCGTAGATTTTAAGACAAAATTAATTAGAGAAAAAATAATAAAAATCAAATTTTGTTAATTAAATTGTTTAAAATTTAATAATTAAGTACCAAATTGTAGGGGTAATTAAGTACCTAAAATTAGGGGGCTCATGGCCTAGTCTCAGTCGGCCCATGCTTTAATCAGGCCCTGGACGGACACATTATAGACAATGTTAAAAAATTTGAGATAGATTGGGAAAAAAAATGTAAGACACTTGGAGAGTTTGAAAGACACCAATAAGGATTTTGTGATGACCTATTACCTCAATACAACACATATATTAATAAGGATAATTTTAAAATTTTTTCAAAGCTAACATTTTTGCTAAATTATGAATACTTGAAATCTCCAGGAGAATTTTTAACTTCCTTTCCCTCTGAAATTAATCGACTTATTTCTTTTATAGCACATAAACAAAAGTTAGTTAAAAATTAATATGTTTCGAAATACAAAATCTGTCATTTCTGTACTTACAAGAACTTTTATAGATATTTTGCGCACGAAAAGAAAAGAAATTTATACTTTTACTATTATTATTGTTTTTTTAAATACTTTTCACGAATGTGCACGATAGCAATTAAGTTATTATTATAGTACAGTCTAAATGCATTTTATGGATAAAAATGTCCATATTATCCGTTAAAGGGATGCACATGATATATTTTATACTTTTTTTTTTAATGGTAATTAATACTCTTAAAATGACTAGCATATAGCTCGTCATATGACGGGATCAGTAAAATTTTTAATTTTCTAGAATTGTAAAGGTACCCTATGAGGCAGGTAAAAAAAATGGCTTGTTTTTTGGCTGAGAATTATCTTTCTACAAAAATAATCGATTAAAGTTATCACATATGTACCTAATCTATTATTTAAGCCAAATATAAAGGAAAATTATTTATGTAATACCTAAGTTTAAGGATAAAACGTATGAAAATAATTCAGATGATGTTTAAAAAATATAAAGTAAGAAATGATTAAATGAGATAGTTAAAGGAATGGTGTCATAATGCTAGAAAAATTGTTATTTTTACCTATTTATAATGTGATAAATTGATATATTTAATCGCCTGCTTCTAAAATAGGGCTTGATATAATGGCATTAAACGCTCGAAAAGGGGGACGGGGTGGATTTCGAATGTTTTAAATATGACAGTATTTTCCACTGTGATACGACGCTTATTCATACCAATTTATTTTAGAATCGAATCTATAGTTTAGGAAAAGATAAACTTTGCTCTGAATTTTGCTAACCCTAACTCATAAAAAATCCAATATGGATACCTGTATCCATTCCAGGTCCAATCGCTTCATAAATAAGTGGACAGACAACTTAGGCTATTATTATATTATTATATAGGGGATAATTATTTTTACCTTGAAATTTTGGCCACATTTACAATCACACATATATAATGTGTTAAAAAAATTGTTATAACATTAAAAATTTCTAAACTTTCGTAACAAAGAGCGCATCAATACGAATTTCAAAGAGCATCTGTGAAGTAAACATTTTTCTTAGAGTTTATAAGTTAAGAAAATTAAATGAATACATTTTTCGTGCCCTACTATTTTCAGGAATCAAAGTGTTATATAAATATAACAACATTTTTGATTTTGGAGTAAAGCAGCGAATTTTGTGTTAAGTTTAAAGATTAACTGAAACCTAACCTATCTAGAAAGGTCAGCGAAAATGAAAAAATGGCATATATTAGGATAAAAAAAAAGGAATTTTTTTGGTCTATTAGTAAAATGTCTAGTAGAGTGGAAATAAACTATGGGAAGTATAATTAAGGAAAGCTTGGTTTTACAACAGAAAAGAAAGGTCTGCATCTCAAATAAATAAAATTCTCTATAGTTCTGAAACTGAGATTTACGATATTTTGAGTAATAAAGAATATTATGGAATGCACAATAGATCAGGTTGCGAAAAAGATGCTATCAGGTGAAAGAAAATAGTGTGAAAATAGTTAAAAATTCCAGTTTGTACGAATGAGATTCTCAATAGTTTTAAAACTGAGATTTACAATATTTTGAGTAATAAAGAATATTATGGAATGCACAATAGATCAGGTTGCGAAAAAGATGCTATCAGGTGAAGGAAAATAGTGTGAAAATAGTTAAAAATTCCAGTTTGTACGAATGAGATTCTCAATAGTTTTAAAACTGAGATTTACAATATTTTGAGTAATAAAGAATATTATGGAATGCACAATAGATCAGGTTGCGAAAAAGATGCTATCAGGTGAAGGAAAATAGTGTGAAAATAGTTAAAAATTCCAGTTTGTACGAATGAGATTTTCAATAGTTCTAAAACTGAGATTTACAATATTTTGAGTAATAAAGAATATTATGGAATGCACAATAGATCAGGTTGCGAAAAAGATGCTATCAGGTGAAAATAGTGTGAAAATAGTTAAAAGTTCCAGTTTGTATGAATGAGATTCTCAATAGTTCTAAAACTGAGATTTACTATATTTTGAACATAAAAGAATATTATGTAATGCATAATAGATTAGGCTGCCAAAAAAAAAAAAAAAAAAAAATTATCAGGTGAAAAATTGTGTTAAAATAGTTAAATTTTCCAGCTTGTGACGAACAAATATTAAAATATGTTCAAACCACTGGACGCAAAGAGGAGAAACAAAACCACGAAACTATAGAACGTCAACGGAGATCATGTATTCGATTTTGTGTCATTCTTCTGTGGAATATAACAACCACTACATTTTTATTAGAACAGAGGAACATTGAGGATCATTTACTTCATCTATGAAGAGAGAGAGAGAGAGAAAAAAAAGTAAAAGAAGCTTGCCACTTATCAGCATAGCCGTGGAACATCGGGCGCAGAGTTGAGAGACATGGGGAGGGAGGGAGAGAGAAAAGAATGTTTGGATTGGCCAGTGCGGAAGACTGTGGCATCACGTGGTTCGAATGGGGGTTCCTAGGCTCTCAAGTTTTACGGCGTGGGCGTCATAGATAGGCGACTGCCGGACACAGAAAAGGACTTAAAGAGTTCCCGCGTTTTCCTACAACTTAGAATTCTATTGGGTAAGTATAGGCGTTATCATTCAACGTGTTCTGTTGTTGCCTTTATTTATTTATTTTTTTTACCTCTTGACGTAGAGAGAGCCACTGTCGATCTCTTGGGAATTTCAATTCTTGCTGCGGAAGTTCGAGTCATAAACAGTTTTACGTCATTTTTTCCAGAGGAAAAGGAAATGTCTGGAGCTTTACTAGGGTAAAGTTTGCAGACGAAGAGTTATTTCGTAAACTTCCATTAAGTTAGCTTGGCAGTCAGAGAGCAAATATTTACTCGGCATTTTGAAAACTTTTTTAGTTTACTGCGTTTAGTCTCCGGTTGTAATTTTGGCCTGTCAGAATCTTTTTTTAGAATCTTATTCACGATTCTGTCATAAGTTCATTTCTTCCAAACAGTTCAGTAAATCTATAACTAAAGTTAAACTTTTTAAAGAACGTTTAAGGTCAGTTTAACAAGCCCCATAAACGTTTTTTAAATTAATCATTATTATTTTTAATATAACTTTTGCCACATTACATAGTATTCTTTTTATTGAGTATTAAAATTTTCAAAAGACAGATCGTGCAATCTCCCGTGCATGGTTTGTGTTTGTATATTTATTCGTTTGGCGATAAAATGTCAGGATATTATAATTTTGGCTCGGAAATGGGTAATTTGATTCCCTCATGTATTCATATTGATATAGTATTTTCAAAATGATGCACAATGTTGTGGTCGTTTTGAATGAAGAAAATAATTCTTATTAACAATATTACTTTTTGTTCGTTCTTTTACATCTATTCACTATTGTAAAGCACGTTTATTATTAATTTCCTTAATCGAAAAGAGGTTGTCTCTGAAAATAAACTATAACACAGGCCATCTCTGTTAAATAACCAAACCTTAAAGAAAAAAAAATCTGTTTTTATTATTATTATTATTTGGTGGGAGACCAGTGAACAGGTAATTAGTGGCATCCTTTTTTATAACATCGAATAAAAATTTTAAAAAATCCTTATTAACATCGTGTATTTTAACGAATAACAAAATGTAGTTATTTATTTATTTATTTTGCAATAGATTTAATAAGGTGGGGGTATAACATTATATACCGCTCGACAAAAGTGCAAATATACAAATGATGTTTTATAGTACAAAATAAAAAATTAAGTATAAAATTTTCAGAAATTATGTATTTAATGCAGTTCACTTCAAAACGTCTTTCAAAATGTTATTAGATTTAAAAAAATAATTTATAATATTCAAAAAGTAAAATAATTTGACAAATATTTTGAATACTGGGAGAATTTTTTATATATCTTATATATATATATATATATATATATATATATATATATATATATAAGATATACATATATATATATATATATATATATATATATATATATATATATAAGATATACATATATATATTAAAACTAATTATAAAAAGTGTCATACAATCACAAACTTTTTGACGCTGGATATTTGAGTACAAACAGTACTTTTAGAAACTTAAAATCTTCATTATTAACATCCTTTTTTTCGGTACATCATAAAATAAAATGCTCCGTTCTTATACAAATTAATTATTTACAGGTTATTTAATAACAGTGAACTTTGAAAAAATATTCAGTTTTGTCGCTTCAAGTACTATATTTTTTAATGATGTTAAATTGTGTACTAAATGAAAAAGAAAAGTACTTACCCATAAGATGGTTGAAATGTGTATACTAGAAAATAAATTATTATATCAAATTGAAATACTCTGCTTTTTTTTAATATGAAACCATATATATATATAAAAAAAACCCAGAGGTATCTGATATTTTAAAATTAAAAGATTTTTAAATTAAAATTAAAAAGAATTAGCCAATACCATGGTATAACTTAAAATACATCGCTGGTATAAATGCCATTGAGATTCACAAAATGATAATTATCTTCTGTTTGTTATAAAAATTAGTTTCTGTTAGCTTTTACATATTTCAAAAAGTTTTTTGTCGCCTTAGTAGATATCTAGTTCCTTCCCTGTGTATATATTTTATGAAATTAAAAAAAATATTGATTCATATAACAAAATTAAATAATTTTTAATTTAGGCCATGAATGATCTAGGAAATTTTCCTTTTAAATGGAAAAGAACTATTTATTTTATAGAGAATCAAAAAATAGGTTGTTTTATGAAGACTTTTCAGCTCGAAAGGTACTATGTCCTTTTGGATATGTACCTGCCTGTTTTGATTCTTCTCGCTCAATATCAATTTATGGAAAAAATAAAATCTCCCTGGGCGGTTTACATTAAAATAATTGTTTAAAAAATACATGCTACGTAACAGAACACCAAAAGCTTTAGGATCCTATCTTCCCCCTCTTTTTTTAAATTTATGTTTGTTAAATGCTCTTATTTGCTTTTTAAAAAGATTATACCAAAATTTCTCACAAATAATTCAAAATGAAATGTATATTTCTAGATATTTTTTTTAAAAAGGGAAAGATAGCGTCCTAGAGAATTTGCTTTTTAACCCTTTAAAGGTCACTATTATAAATTCTTTGGGATTTAATAAAATTAGTTGATAAATAGTATCTATGAACTTTATAAATGTAAATGCATAATTTTTTTTTTACATTTTTGAGGGGGGTTAAAATTTGAGGGGTGGTTAAAATGCAAAATCCATCCCCTTGTACGGAGTGAAAATGCTTTTTTAAAGTATTAATTATGCTGCGGGAACAATGATTATTATCTAAAAGGGTTTGATAAAGATAAACTAACCAATTTACATCCGAACGATGGCCATATAGTACAGCCTTGCTTTTAGGTACCGGAATTCATGGGTTAAAATCCCACTGCAGGTATGGATGTTCGTAGCAATTCGGAATCGGCCGTAAGCTG
>CM063506.1:64604202-64639637 GCA_032207245.1 Pardosa pseudoannulata | reverse complement strand
AATCGGCCGTAAGCTGTAGGTCTCGGTCTTATTCACCCTCGTGTGGACAAACAGTAGACTGTACCAAACATAAACAATTTAAAAGTGTTGTTTGGATAGACATTTGGGCTTATAAGTAAAAAAAAAGAATCATATTACTGACTTTTCCAGGTAAAGTAAGTTTAACCACGTATATTTTAAATGAAGTATAGAGCTCTTGTGTACTCTCTGTTGTGAGTTGGAAATGTCATAAATATATAAAACCTAAAAGTCCATCCTATGTGTTTCAAAAGCAGAGAAAGAATTTAACAGGTGGTTTCGCTCTGAAACCACCGTCCGTTAAAGGGTTAATCGTGTAGTATACATTTTTAAAGAACTAAAAAAATAAAAAAAACTAAACTCCTCGGCGCAACAGTTCCTAGGGAGCCAAGGCCTACGTGTCAATCTCCGTTTTCAGGACCAAGGGCCCTGGGGTACGAAGCATATGTTCCTGTTAGGTGGTTAACCTTAGGTAAAACCCATTGTGTTTAGTTCCCAAGCATGCTTTTCCTCAGTTTTATAATGATCGGGCGGTCTGCCGCCCACCAGATAAATCCGATGTGCAGACCTGGTATCCGTTCCCAGCTGCCCCTGTCCTCTCCTAGAGATGAGCATTACCAAAGCCGTCTTAAGACCCCAAGCCAGACACACGCATTCGTGATGTCACACGCCGAGGCTATGACGAGAACGCGAAATAGTATTAGTTTTGCGTATTTCTTGTTTATTCTGCTTAGCTATATATTTTAAAGTAACATATTGAAGATATAAAATTATATATGCATTATTACATATTTAGAATTTAAGTAACGTTTTTAATTCTTAATTTTTTTACAGTTTCAGATGCGATTAAAATAATTATTAAAAGATCCATAATTATTAATAACTAAAAAAAGGGTAAATTATTAAAACAAGACCTTTTAAAAAGTTTGTAGAGGAAAATGACATGAATATTTATATAATTATTAGAAAATGAAGTTGCAATTATTTAACAAACATTCAGAAAACATTCTTAAATTTTAAATAATTAAGAAAACTAAAAGAAATCCTCAACATCTGAAATAGGAACAATGACTAAACAAAATGCTAATTTCTAGGAATTACATTAGGGGTCTTAAGACGGCTTTGGCATTACAGTCCTCTATTTAGTTGAAAAATGAAGATAATGAAGTTTGCTCTATAATTTAAGAGAATAAGCTCGTTTACATTAATGTAGTATTTTAGTTGAGAAAGTTTGTTTAAATACAAATATTGAAGTTTTTATAAGTTAAAATAGTTTCATATCCTGTAAAGTCGAAAAGTTTCAGTTCCTTTAAGGTGGGTTGATACCTGCTGTTCGGTACATATCGACGTTCCCCCCACCCCTTAAGCGCAATGCTTGTGTCCAGCGCGTCCCTTTCCTCTTTTTTTGTATTGTAACCAGAGTGTGAGCGTTCGGACCCCGTCTAGGAAGGTCGAACTGTTGTCCGCGTCTCCCATGAGATTGCTTCTTTAGAGCCCATTGCTCTTATATATCCCCTGATATATATTTTTATTGTCAGAGCCCATGCTCTTGTATGACCCTGTTATATTTTTCTTAATTAAAGTTTTTGTTAAGTTTTAAAATACTGTCCACTTTATTATCGTCCTCAACACCTGCCATATTAGATTCTTCATGCTCAGTGTTAACCTGTGGTAAAAAATAAAATTTCCTCTGGCCGGCTATCATTTTAAAAAAATTCTTCAGAAAATATGCAGGGCTGGGCATATAAATATAAATATAATATAAATAAATTGATCTTGACCTTAATCAAAGGTAAAAATAGAATTTGGCTAGTATATGTTTTCTTTCTAAATCACTTTTTTTTTTCTGGCAACTTATATTTGGGCCGAAAAAAATAATAGAAGATCTAGCACAAACGTTTTCTGAAAGAAACTGTGACACCAAAACATCTGAACATACATTTATTAATCTATTAGCTTTATCAACTGTGAAAAAATCCCTTTCTGTAATTTATGACCGGTAGCTGTAGTAAAAGATTAATGTATAGCAATTTATTAGACAGTACTACAGTGAAAATTACCAAAATTTGTTCACATCAGCGCATTACGTATAATAATTCATAGGCTAATAAAATTTTTACTGATAAGTAATTACAAAGTTTGAAATTTTTTATTTTTGACTGCATAAGGAAAGGTAATAATATAGTTCTTTCTTAAATCAATTATTCGATGGGATTCGGTTGAAATTTATTTTTAAATTTAAGAGTTAATTCTGTTTTAGACTATATAGAAAAACAACATTTGCTCGTTAAATGTATTTAATCAAGAATGCATATTTGGGCAAACGTAAATTTAGATTTAGTTTTCTTTGGACATATAAATTTGTATCTTTTTTTATATAAATAAATTGATCTACCTTAAAGGTAAAAATAGAATTTGGCTAGTAAATGTTTTCGTGCTAAATTACTTTTTTTTCTGCCAAGTTATGTTTTGTCATAAAAAATTAATAGTTCTACCACAAGCGTCATCTGAAAGAAACTGTGACACCAAAACATCTGAACATTCATCTATTAATCTATTAGTTTTATCAACCGTGAAAAAAAATCATGTTCTGTAATTTATGACCGGTAGCTGTAGTAAAAGATTAATGTATAACAATTTATTAGACAGTACTACAGTGAAAATTACTAAAACTTGTACACATCAGTGCGTTATTTATAACAACTCATACGCCAATAAAATTTTTACTGATAAGTAATTATAAAGTTTGAGGTTTTTTATTTTTTATTTTTGACTGCAGAAGGAAAGGTAATAAAATAGTCCTTTCTTGAATCAATTATTTGACGAGATTTGGTTGAAATTTATTTTTAAATTTAAGAATTAATTCTATTTTAGATTATTTAGAAAAACATCATTCGTTTGTTAAATGTATTTAATAAAGATTGTATATTTAGACAAACCTAAATTTAGATTTAGTTTTCTTTGAACATATAAATTTGTATCTTTCTTTTATATAAGTAAATTGATCTACCTTAAAGGTAAAAATAGAATTTGGCTAGTAAATGTTTTCCTGCTAAATTACTTTTTTTTCTGACAACTTATATTTTCTGCCAAAAAATTAATAGATAATATAGCACAAACGATATCTGAAAGAAACTCTGACACCAAAACATCTGAACATACATCTATTAATCTATTAGCCTTATCAACCGTGAAAAAATCCCTTTCTGTAATTTATGACAGGTAGCTGTAGTAAAAGATTAATGTATAGTAATTTATTAGACAATACTACACTGAAAATGACCAAAATTTGTACACATCAGTGCGTTATTTATAACAAATTCATACGCTATTAAAAGTTTTACTGATAAATAATTGTAAAGTTTGAAATACTTTATTTTTGACTGCATGTGGAAAGGTAATAATTTAGTAACTTCTTGAATCAATTATTTGATGGGATTCGGTTGAAATTTATTTTTAAATTTAAGAGTTAATTCTATTTTAGATTATGTAGAAAAACAACATTCGTTAATTAAATGTATTTAATAAAGATTGCATATTTAGACAAACCTAAATTTAGATTTAGTTTTCTTTGAACATATAAATTTGTATCTGTCTTTTATATAAATAAATTGATCTACCTTAAAGATAAAAATAGAATTTGGCTAGTAAATGTTTTCCTGCTAAATTACTTTTTTTTTCTGGCAACTTATATTTTCGCCCAAAAAATTAATAGATAATCTAGCACAAACGTTATCTGAAAGAAATTGTGACACCAAAACATCTGAAAGTACATCTATTAATCTATTAGCCTTATAAACTGTGAAAAAATCCCTTTCTGTAATTTATGACCGGTAGCTGTCGTAAAAGATTAATGTATAACAATTTATTAGACAGTACTACACTGACAATTACTAAAACTTGTACACATCAGTGCGTTATTTATAACAACTCATACGCTAATAAAATTTTTACTGATAAGTAATTATAAAGTTTGAGGGTTTTTTTTTTATTTTTGACTGCATAAGGAAAGGTAATAAAATAGTCCTTTCTTGAATCAATTATTTGACGAGATTTGGTTGAAATTTATTTTTAAATTTGAGAGTTAATTCTATTTTAGATTATTTAGAAAAACATCATTCGTTCGTTAAATGTATTTAATAAAGATTGCCTATTTAGACAAACCTAAATTTAGATTTAGTTTTCTTTGGACATATAAATTTGTATCTTTTTTTATATAAATAAATTGATCTATCTTAAAGGTAAAAATAGAATTTGGCTAGTAAATGTTTTCCTGCTAAATTACTTTTTTTTTCTGGTAACTTATATTTTAGCCCAAAAAATTAATAGTTCTACCACAAGCGTCATCTGAAAGAAACTGTGACACCAAAACATCTGAACATTCATCTATTAATCTATTAGTTTTATCAACCGTGAAAAAATCCCTTTCTGTAATTTAATGACAGGTAGCTGTAGTAAAAGATTAATGTATAGTAATTTATTAGACAGTACTACACTGAAAATGACCAAAATTTGTACACATCAGTGCGTTATTTATAACAAATTCATACGCTATTAAAAGTTTTACTGATAAATAATTGTAAAGTTTGAAATACTTTATTTTTGACTGCATATGGAAAGGTAATAATTTAGTAACTTCTTGAATCAATTATTTGATGGGATTCGGTTGAAATTTATTTTTAAATTTAAGAGTTAATTCTATTTTAGATTATGTAGAAAAACAACATTCGTTCGTTAAATGTATTTAATAAAGATTGCATATTTAGATAAACCTAAATTTAGATTTAGTTTTCTTTGGACATATAAATTTGTATCTTTTTTTATATAAATAAATTGATCTATCTTAAAGGTAAAAATAGAATTTGGCTAGTAAATGTTTTCCTGCTAAATTACTTTTTTTTTCTGGTAACTTATATTTTAGCCCAAAAAAATTAATAGCAGATCTAGCACAAACGTTATCTGAAAGAAATTGTGACACACCAAAACATCTGAACATACATCTATTAATCTATTAGCTTTATCAACTGTGAAAAAATCCCTTTCTGTAATTTATGACCGGTAGCTGTAGTAAATAATTAATACATAGCAATTTATTAGACAGTACTACAGTGAAAATTATAAAAACTTGTGCACATCAGGGCCTTATTTATAACAATTCATACGCTAATAAATTTTTTACTGATAAGTAATTATAAAGTTTGAAATTTTTTATTTTTGATTGCATAAGGAAAGGTAATAATATAGTCCTTTCTTAAATCTATTATTAGATGGGATTCGGTTGAAATTTATTTTTAAATTTAAGAGTTAATTTTATTTTAGATTATGTAGAAAAACAACATTCGTTCGTTAAATGTATTTAATAAAGATTGCCTATTTAGACAAACCTAAATTTAGATTTAGTTTTCTTTGAACATATAAATTTGTATTTTTTTTTATATAAATAAATTGATCTACCTTAAAGGTAAAAATAGAATTTGGCTGGTAAATGTTTTCCTGCTAAATTACTTTTTTTCTGGCAACTTATATTTTCGCCCAAAAAATTAATAGATAATCTAGCACAAACGTTATCTGAAAGAAACTGTGACACCAAAACATCTGAACGTACATCTATTAATCTATTATCCTTATCAACCGTGAAAAAATCCCTTTCTGTAATTAATGACAGGTAGCTGTAGTAAAAGATTAATGTATAGTAATTTATTAGACAATACTACACTGAAAATGACCAAAATTTGTACACATCAGTGCGTTATTTATAACAAATTCATACGCTAATAAAAGTTTTACTGATAAATAATTGTAAAGTTTGAAATACTTTATTTTTGACTGCATGTGGAAAGGTAATAATTTAGTAACTTCTTGAATCAATTATTTGATGGGATTCGGTTGAAATTTATTTTTAAATTTAAGAGTTAATTCTACTTTAGATTAAGTAGAAAAACAACATTCGCTCGTTAAATGTATTTAATAAAGATTGCATATTTAGACAAACCTAAATTTAGATTTAGTTTTCTTTGGACATATAAATTTGTATTTTTTTATATAAATAAATTGCTCTACATTAAAGGTAAAAATAGAATTTGCCTAGTAAAGGTTTTCCTGCTAAATTACATTTTCTTCTGGCAACTTATATTTTCGCCCAAAAAATTAATAGCAGATCTACCACAAACGTTATCTAAAAGAAACTGTGACATCAAAACATCTGAACATACATTAATTAATCTATTAGCTTTATCAATCGGGAATAAAATCCTTTTCTGTAATTTATGACCGGTAGCGGTAGTAAAAGGTTAATGTATAGCAATTTATTAGACAGTACTACAATGAAAATTACAAAAACTTGTACACATCAGTGCCTTATTTATAACAATTCATAAGCTAATAAAATTTTTACTTATAAGTAATTATAAAGTTTGAAATTTTTTATTTTTGACTGCATAAGGAAAGGTAATAATATAGTCCTTCCTTAAATCAATTATACGATGAGATTTGGTTGATTTTATTTTTTAATTTAAGAGTTAATTCTATTTTAGATTAAGTAGAAAAACATCATTTGTTCGTTAAATGTATTTAGTAAAGATTGCATATTTAGGCAAACCTTAATTTAGATTTAGTTTTCTTTGAACATATAAATTTGTATCTTTCTTTTATATAAATAAATTGATCTGCCTTAAAGGTAAAAATAGAATTTGGCTGGTAAATGTTTTCCTGCTAAATTACTTTTTTTCTGGCAACTTATATTTTCGCCCAAAAAATTAATAGATAATCTAGCACAAACGTTATCTGAAAGAAACTGTGACACCAAAACACCTGAACATACATCTATTAATCTATTAGCCTTATCAACCGTGAAAAAATCCTTTTTCTGTAATTTACGACCGGTAGCTGTAGTAAAAGATTAATGCATAGCAATTTATTAGACAGTACTACAGTGAAAATTACCAAAACTTGTACACATCAGTGCATTATTTATAATAATTCATATGTTGATAAAATTTTTACTGATAAGTAATTGAAAGGTTTGAAATACTTTATTTTTGACTGCATATGGAAAGGTAATGATTTAGTAACTCTTGAATCAATTATTCGATGGGATTCGGTTGAAATTTACTTTTAATTTAAGAGTTAAGCGTTGTAAAATTAGGATGCCAATTAGAAAAAAGTGAAGATAAGTTATTTGTTCCGTTCGTATTAAATAGGAACTTTTGCTGGAAACTGAAGCCTTTGATATTTTATCATATATTCAAACGTACATTACCATTAAGGTATATCATAACTTCAATAAATTTATTAATAAAGAAAATGAATTTATAAGATTTTTTTTTTGTTTTGGGAAAGGAGTGGTCAAACTAAAGTTCTCAGTGATATTCACAAAATTCATAATTGAAAAAAAATATTGTATTAATTATACCAAATACAAAGTTATTCGATTGTTTTATTGATTATTATTGTTATAATTATTTTTGGATAGGTATGAATATTTAACTCTTGTATGGTTATTTTGTGAATAATAATAATAATAATAATAATAATAATAATAATATAATGAAAATAATAATAATATAATAATAATAATAATGATAAAATATTAACAAAATCCATAAGAATAATATATTTTTTTAAGTTAACCCCATATATATATATATATATATATATATATATATATATATATATACATATATATATATATATATATATATATATATATATATATATATATATATATATATATATATACATATACACATATATATATATATATATTTATATATATATATACATACATATATATATATATATACATATATATACATATATATACACACACACACACACACATATATATATATATATATATATATATATATATATATATATATATATACATATATATACATATATATATATATACATATATATATATACATATACATATATACATATATATATATATATATATATATATATATATATATATATATATATATATATATATATATATATATATATATATATAACATCCAAGTGTAAGCTAATTAAACTAAAATATATAACAAATCAATGAATTATCAGCCTTAAAAATAAGTTATTAAGATCAATATAAATATATAAGCAAATTGAAAAATATATATAAAGATATGTTTGTCAAATTAATATTCATATTTATATGCGCATATACAACATAATTTATTCAATTACACATATAAATTCACAGAATTAAAGATAATTAAAAGCAGAATTATAAAATCTACACTAAAAATTGAACGTAAAATATGGTATGTGCTAATTTTTATTTTTAATTTAAAAAAAATATATATTTAATATACCTGATTCTACTACGTATGTGCTGAGGATGAGAGCTGTGGGTACGCAAAAACGTTTTAAGCTCAATTTGGAGTCAACGGTATTTACAAATATAGTTTCTCCAACGGTTCTTATAAATATAGTATTCCCTTTTATCTTTTTTTTTTTTTCTGTTTTAAGATTTTTTTTGTTTGTTTTATCGTTAGCTGTGATTCCAGTTTCATATTTTTCACTTATTTCTCCTAATCAATCCTATTTGTAATATTTAAAATAATTTATGATACAGTAGTAGGATATAAACTTATTAATTACTTCAAGTTAAATTTTTTGAGTAGATTTTATGATTATGAGTAGATTTTAAGTTATCCTAATTTTCTGATATATATATAATATATATATATATAAAATATATATATATAGATATATATATATATATATATATAAAATATATATATGTGTGTGTGTGTGTGTGTGTGTTTTGTGTGTGTGTATTTGTCAGGTTTGGAAATTGGGGAAGGAAAATTAAGACAATTATTACCAAAAACACATAACTAATTAATATTACGCCAATGAGGGTACGCGCGAATGTCATCGGAAGAGTACTGAGAAAACAGTACAGTGCAAGGTTATGTCGCAGAAAAAAAGAGATTACGCAGGCTACAGTTTGACACTTTTGTTAGTGGTTGGTTTGGTTGGAGTGCTACGGTCTACTTTTTGCAACACGAGGACTAATGAGACCGGACCTACTGCTTAAAGCCGATTCCGAACGGCTACGAGCATCCATGCCATTGTAATTCGAACCCAAACTCCGGTTAACCAGCACCCTAAGCATTCGGCCATTGTTCGTTTTTGTTAGTGGATCTGGGCTAATCTCCATGCTGTTTGTCTGTGCAAATGGAACAAATAAAATGAAACTGATGGTATATTTTTTATATATTTTTTTTTTTTTTTTTTTGTTTTTTTTCTCTACTATATATATATATATTTATATATATATATATATATATATATATAATATATATAAATATATACATATATATACATATATATACATATTTTATAAATATATATTATATATATATATACATATATATATATAAATATATATATATATATATATATAATATATATATATATATATATATATATATATATATGTATATATATATATATATATATATATAATATATATATATATATAATATATATCGACCCACAAAAAAATCTTTTGGATTAGATAGATTAGAAATTATGCTATTAAATAACTGTAACTTTTTTCACGCCTTTAATATATTGCCAAGAATTTTTAATACATTTTAAATTAACTTTAAAAATGATGATGTATGTTTTCGAAAAATAAATTAGGTAATCGTAACTTTGAAAACAGAGAAATTACCATGAGGTATCATAATACAGAAAAGTTACTGAATAAATAAAAAGATAGTATTTTAAAGTGGCTCAATTTGAAAATGATTTTAATAGTATTGGCATAAAATTTAATATTTGTAATCTAGATAGGATAACAGTGGCGTTATGGGCTAAAGATTTAAAAATAGAATTTAGTGTTTTAGTAAACTTAGCTCTTTACAGCAAATATAACTGACTTAACACATTTATATGATTAAATAAAATTATTTTCTTTATTCAGACCAAATATTTTTACAAATATTTTTATATTTTGTTATCATAGTTTAATTTTTTTCAATACATCTTTAATTTAGTTTCTGTTATTTTGCATGCATTTCACTTGAATTTTTTTTTTAAATTTTTTTTTTCAGGTGGTATCAATAATATTTTAATGTGAATAATATTTTAATATCAATGATATCTTAATATAATACAGAAATTACTGTAAAAATTTTATATTGTAGTTTTATAGTAACTTTTGCAGTCGGGTTAAACAGTATTTCCGAAGATAAATAGCAATAAATTTTTTTATACAATGCTGTTTTTTTTTGTTCACGCAAAATATTCTACAGTATTAAAGAATGTATGTAGATTTATCACTTATTTTTAATGTGATGCTATCATGTTCTTAGTAAGCTATTAAGTTCTAAATATTATTATATAGTTTTACTACATATCTTAATTACTGGAAATTTTTACGTACGTGCTTCTTTTAATCTTTCGTTAGCATAAAATATTAAAATGGAAAAGTAATATAAAATTAGTTTTCTTAGTTATATTTTTTTAGAATTAAAATTCAAAAATTAAGAAAATTATATCAATGATTTCACTTGAAACATTTTAAGTGGTTAATTCGATAAAAATTAGTAATTAACGTTTAAAGATTTAATAGTTAAATCACCTACTCTTAAACACACGATAATTTTTCAATATATCTTTAATTTAGTTTTCTTTACTTTGCATACATTTTACTCGATTTTTTTTAATTCTATTTTTTTCAGGTCGTATCCATAATATTTTTAATGTCAATAACATTTTAATATCAATAATATTTTAATATAATATGGATATTACTGATAAAAAGTTATTTTATACTATAATTTTATAGTAACTTTTGCATTGTTATACATTTTCATTGATAAATAAGAAGCATCTTTACACAATACTTTTTTTTTGTTCACGAAAAATATTCTACAGTATTAAAGAATGTATGTAGATTTATCCCTTATTTTTAATGTGAAGCTATCATGTTCTTGTTGAACTATTAAGTTCTAAATATTATTTTATGGTTTTACTAGAAACATATCGTAAGTACTGGAAATTTTTACGTACATGCTTCTTTTAATCTTCCGTTAGCATAAAATAGTAAAATGGAAAAGTAATTTAAAAATAGTTTTCTTACTTATATATTGTTTGGAATTGAATTCTGAAGTAAATAAAATTACATTGGTAAAGTCACTCGAAAAAATGAATTTCAAGTGGTTAATTCTTTAAAAATTAGTAGTTAACGTTTAAAGGTTTAATAGTTAAATCATCTACTTTTAAACACATGATTTTTCTTCCCCTTTTTACCCACATTCATATATACCCACACACTCATATACACCTCTATATGGTCACGTCTATAACAATGAAAAGTGAAAGATAACATAGCATAAAATTAAAGTTTTTTAACTTGGTAATTACTTACTACTTGAGGCGTCATGGAGGAGTTCTTGTGACCTGTAAAGGAGGACAAGTTTTGAAGAGCATAATCTCGGTCGCACAGCTTGGTTTGTGTTTGTGTTTTTTGTCGGAACAGCTGGTTTGTCTTAAAATGCGGGATGCGCACTATGTAGGGTGTTCGCTAAACCTGCCACCAGCAGAGTATATGTGCAGAACAATGATCGCCTAACCGTCGGTCGCGAACTACCAGCAACTCGCGGGGTCACAAGGCCTGATTGAAGCACGGGCCGACTGGCCTAGGCCCTGGGCCTCCTAAAATTTGGTACTTAATTATTAAATTTTAAATGATTCAATTAACAAAATTTGAAAATGTTTTTTGTTAATTCTTCAAGTAATATTTCATGAAACCTTATTCAGAAATGAAATAAAAACAGTTAAAATGTTGACAATTTTATCTAAAACACACTCCAGTTTACTTATTTACATCACTGTAGTCACTTTTTACAAAGGTATGTAAACATAAAAAAATTAATATAAACTTTCCTCCAAAAATATTCGTTTGTATCCTCTTTTATAAACTATTTTTTTTTTTTTTTTTTTTGCCTTGAAAGTATGGTAGGGGGGCCGAAAGACTACTAGGCTCTGTGCCCAACTTTGCCTTGATCGGGCCCTGCGTGAGGAAATTTTGAATAGAAAAATTTAAAATCAATATATGGTCCTTTATTCCTAAAGGAAAATACCCTATTTTGGTACAGGTTGGTCTGAGGGATGGCCATTCAGACCAATGCATTCATGCGCTCTATAGACCAGGGCCCAATCAAAGCAAAGTTGGGCCCAGGGCCTGGTAGTCTTTCGGGCCTTTCCTCTCCCATCCTTTCAAGGCCAAAAAAATTTGTTTATAAAAGAGGATACAAACGAATATTTTTGAAGGAAAGTTTATATTAATTTTTTTATGTTCAGCTCTACATATTTCTGAAATCCCTTCTTCCAGAATGAAGTTGATGAACGATGGCCGATTGGTTTGGGTGCTGGCCTTCGGTATCGGAGTTCGTGGGTTCGAATCCCACTATGGCATGGGTGTTCGTAGCCGTTCGGAATCGGCTTTAAGCAGTAGGTCCCGGTCTCATTAGCCTTCATGTTGCAAAAAGTAGACCGTAGCGCTCCAAACCAAACCAAACCAGAATGAAGTCGAATGAAAAAATAATAGGAAAACAGAATGACTGATGAGCATTTTTTACAATTGTATTCGAATGGCAGTCACTACTTATTCTCCCAGCATTATTAAAAACCTTGTTGACGATCAAAAAGAGTGGTTTTCTTGCATTAACTAATTTATTACTAGCGACACTTTTTATTACATACAGATTTATTAGAATTTATTTCATATTTACTAGAAATACAGGCTTATAGGCAATAAACAAATGTAGTATTTGAAAAAAAGTTATCTTTTTATTTATTTATTTATTTATTTTGTTGTGTGTGAGTGTGTGTATGTACGTGTATTTGGGCCCACCGTAGAAGTTAAAAGCTGTATGGTTAATTACAAGGTTCATAAGTTTGGCTACCACTGGTTTAGAAGATTATCACAGAACCGGGTTTACTCATGCGCTGCCTATAGGCCACGGCCCGATTAAGGCAAAGTTATGATCAGGGCCTGTTAGTCTTTCGGCCCCCCTACTCTCCTTTCAAGGCAAAAAAAAAAAAAAAATGTTTATAAAAGAGAATACAAACGAATATTTTTGGAGGAAAGTTTATATTAATTTTTTTATGTTTGCATACCTTTGAAGTAAAAACCTTTAGTATACCTTTGTTCAAATTTATAGTATATTATGTTCAAATTTGGGGGTATGTTCACGACACAGATCCGAGGTTCGATCCCCGGGTGGGCAAGGTTTATCATGTTTCAGTGTGTATTATGAACTGAGGACCAAGCGGGCTTTATATTATGGGGTGTCTCGCGTTAGTTTGACCATACCATATGGTTGAATTTCGTAAAAACTTAGATTGGCATAGGCCTTGGCCTTCTAGGGCTATCCGCCTTTAGTTTGTAGTATACCTTTGTAGTTCCAAAAATCTATATATCCTCAAGGATGTAAACTGTAACACTTGCAATTAAGTTTTTATATAAAAAATAAAATAAAAAAGCATAGGTAAGATTAACAAATAATAGCTAATTTTATTTAATTTCTGAATAAGGTTTCATGAAATATTACTTGAAGAATTAACCAAAAACATTTTCAAATTTTGTTAGTTAAATTATTTAAAATTTAATAATCAAGTACCTATTTTTAGGGGGCCCAGAGCCTAGGTCCCAGTCGGCCTTAACTTTAATCAGGCCCTGCTATAGACTGAACCAAATCATCATCTATGCTATATTTCTAACTAAACTCAAAATAAGCATTAAAATCAGGAATACGAAAGCTATGGAAGCATTTAATTGGACATTTCTGTAATTCTCGGTCAATACTGATATATGAACAAATATTTATAGAATTATGTAAAAATGAAAACCTTTCAACTTTCGCCGTAGAAAGAATTACGTCTAATCAAACATTTTTTCCACAGATAATACGCTCTTACATTAACTTAAAATGAATAAAAGAAGTTAGTAATTAAAAATGCTAGCAAAAACTGTGTCGTGCGGTTTATTACTTACAACCAAGTACAGAGAAAAGAAATTCAGCGAAGTTGATACATTTTTGTGATCGCCATCGAAATTTTGCTGCACAGGATCTCACAGGATGAGTTTGCAACAGAACTTCTTGGACCAAGACCTCTAGTTCTGGTGTTGCTAGTAATGGTAATGCATAAGTCTATGGGATTGAGTTGGCTTCACATTTACAAAAGCTTAGCCGCAATTTTTCCGCCTTAGCCTATCTCACTTATTTAGAAATTCGCCGCTGCATAAAGTGGTAGTGTAGAGGAAGGAAATGGATGTATGTATAGGTACTCTATAAAGAAAAACTCTCCTTATCTTGAGAGTGAAATTAAAGAAATTAACCTCTCTGCATATTAGACTCTCATTTTTAACTTAACCCCTTGCCATTATTTGGACAGATCAAATGTATTAAATTTGTGATGCAGGTAGGAAAAAATTGTTACTATTTCGTGGAGGCAGGAACAGATTTTGAAAGATTTGGAGTTGACAATTAATACGCAATCACTATTTTTTCAATATATGTCGGTATATATACAAAGTAAAAGTTTGGTAGTATTTATGAACACTTCGATATGTCTGGCTAGGTAGACATGTCGTCAATAGAACCGCAGTTAAGTAAGGTACTTTGCATAGTCAGCAACAGTTACACTTCTATGCAGTTAGTAGATATAATTATACAGCAGTGTTCTGGTGATCTTTCTAATCCCTTTTAACTGTATATTTCATGCTTCAATACTCTTAAAGATTTGTCGTCTCATTTGAATTAAAAGCAATAATATGTTTCTGCTTCTCATCATGGAAAAGTTACTGCCACAAAATGAAATGATACTGTTCCATACAGATATAGTTATTCCATTAATTTTGGACTTGTATGTGAAAATATTTCATTTTTAATGCTGTTCTTTCTGTGATATACGCCCCAATTAGGGAGTTAATGACTCGCTAACGTATGAAATATAGTAATAAAGAATTATTGAAAGTTTTATAATTAAAGCATTTTTTGTATTTAAAAAAACAAGTTAAAAGTATAAATCTAATTTTAAATCCATATGTATATCTATCTATATATCTATATATATATATATTATATCTCTCTCTATATATATAATATATATCTATATATATATATATGCCTGTGCGTACGCCTATATGTACATACAAGGTTTTTTTTTTTTATATATATTATTTTTTTGTATATATACATATATATATATGTAATACCAACACACAAATATATATATGTGCTGACTCTCGAAGGCCAGACCCTAAACGATCGTTTCAGAAGCCATTGAGTACAAGGATATATTTCATATAGAAAACTATATACAAAATATATATATATATATATATATATATATATATATATATATCTGTATATATATATATATAAATAATGTCTACATATGTATCTATTTTTATTATAATTTAATATTTATATATATATATATAATTATTTATATATATATATATATATATATATATATATATATAAAATATATATATAAATTTTTATATTAATTTAAAATATATATATATATATATATATATATTATATATATATATATATTATATATATATATTATATATATATATATAGTATATATATATATATATATATATTATATATATATATATAATATATATATATAATATATATATATATATATATATAAATATATATAAATATATATATAATATATATATAATATATATATATATATATATATATATATATATATAAATATATGCCTGTACGTACAAGGAAACGAAATTTCAATTTTCGTCACCCCTAATGAATATCATTACCCGTAATTCAAAAATAATTAGACATAGTGTTCAAATTTTGTATTTATGACTGCTGTGGTATCTTGTTGGGCCCTTCCATTTTTGATCGCAATTCACATTCTCTAAAACAAAGAATTTCAATATGACGGATATTGATGTACTGGTCTTCCACAAATGGCAGTACTTCAACTCTAGTCATATTTGAATTAATGCATAACAATTAAAGAGCTTTATATTTATATATTTAATCCATTTTTATAATATAGTGAGGCCATGCTTATATTTCCCTTTTTCTTCTCTTTATTTTGTTCAGTTCTGCATTCATTTTAGTAAAGTTTACAGATATAATATCAGAATATTCTTACCAGACTCTGATGATTCATTCTCATCTTTATTAGAATTAAAATAAAATTATGTAATGCATTTCTGAATTCGGTGAAAGATGAAATGATGTGTCTCATATTTCTGAATTAGCCTCATTTTAATTCTCTCGGTAAGAGTAAAGAACTTGTTTATCTGAAGGGCGCACGAGGAGTTATGCTGAATTTCCTGTTGTGTTAAAAAAGAGAGTTATAGTAACAACTAAAATATTTACTTACTTTTTTTAAAAAAAAATGGAGGTTAAGACAACTGACTTATTTTAACGAACAAGATGGTTCCGCGTTGTTTATACTTCAACTGTTTCTCCGCCTTTTTAACGTTGTTTTCGCAATATCCGGTGATGTTCTCCATTTAGCATAACAAACATTAGTGGGTGAAATATTTGACAGTGAGAGACCTTAGAATTATCAAAATTCGGTAGAAATTTGCTAAAGATTTCATCGAAAAATCCTGTTAACACTTTAGTATGAAAGTTCGTACCCGGATAGCATGCATACTTGAAGCAAGTTTGATTTTTTTCTGGATAATATCTTGCCATAACAAATTTCACGCGACAAAATTGCAGCAAAATTCTTGCAAGTTAGACGGAACATAAAGCGACCATTTCTTTGCAACGCTATTTTGCTGCAAAACTGTGGCAATCTTGTGATGACAATCTTGAAGCAAGCGATAATTCTTAGACATGCTGCAGTCTTGTTTCAAACTTGCAGACTTGTCATGCTGAATTTGCTGCAAGTTTGCAGGTTTGCAATGCAAGACTGCTGCAATTTTGCTGCAAACTAAATTTGCTATCTGAGTAGCTGTTCGAAATGGGCTGTTCTCAGTAATTCCTGGTATCATTAACGCTAGCGTAGCAAAAAGGCAGACCGTAGTGCTGCAAGACGGTCGTTTTAAGATCTCTCCCATCCTGTCACGCGGTATGGCATTATAACGTATAATCACGTTGCGGGTCCCCGGCAAATGACAACGAAACTTTGGTGGCGTTTCATAAATGACCCCGTAAAAAAAAATGTAGCATTGCTGTATCAACAAAGCATGAATTTTGTTATTGCATTTCACCTCGTGAAAAAAAAAAATACATTGAGCACCTAAAAATTTATCTGAAGATAAAATTGTTTACAATGTGATTTAAAACATTTTTCATAAAAAAATATATGTAAATTAAAGAAAAAATTCCTATTTAATAGCATAATGCAATGAAAATATGCCAAAAAGACTTCTTAAATGGAAATTTAGTTAGCATGAAGTTATCGTTAGATCTTATTACTCTTATTCTGATTAACTTTTTCACATCTTTTTGTGGCTTAATGCAGGCCTGCGTTTTCTTTTAGTTTTGTGTTATAGAAATTACTGTGATTGGGAATTGAATGTGATTATAATGTACAAAAGACGGGTACATATCCTTTAGGAAAGTACAAGGATAGATTCCGTAATATTCCTTTTATACTTTGAGGAATCCTTTGTCGTTTTATCGAAATAACCTCTTCAACAAAGAACATAAAAATAGAATATCAAATTTTGTCCTACTTAAATTTACAAAATTATTATTGTATCTTTATTGTATCACAATACAAATATATTAATAAGATACTGAGTGGTAAGGTAGCTAATGGGCTTTAACATAACTAATACGTTTGGCTTGGTTTGATGTGATAGACGAGATTTATACTACAGCCCAAGGGGTCGACTTTAATCCAGATAATACAGATGTATTGGCACTTCGAAAACAGACAAAGAGAGGCAAAAAGAGCGGAGATTAATATGTGACGTAATGAGTCTCGATTTATGTGTTTGAAGCATGGGACGTTTACGAAACTTAAGATTTTATATATCCATAGAATATTTATTTATATTTATTTTTGCAAGCAAACTGTCTTTAAGAATTCGATTTTTTACAAAAATTAAAATTTTAGTAAAATTTTGGCACTTTGACTAAGCAAATAGTAATCACTTGCGGAACCTCTGTCAAAGTTCCAGAGAACCCTAGGTTTCATGGAACCCAAGACCTCTGTTGTAGTTTATCTGAAATCAAAATATGCTACATGTCGACGTGGACCAATAACACAAACATAAACGTAGACAATAACATTTGTCTTTAAACTTATTTTAATAATCATAATGCCAGCAGCAACGTGCGGCCATCACTCGCAAATTGTTCTCGTTTTTTTAACTACAAAAAAGTGTTGCCACAAAAATGCAACTAAATTATACTACAAAACAAAACATAGCACACTGAACATAAAACATAACAGTACAAAATGTGAGACATTGAGTTCGAGGATAAACAACAAAACAAAATACAAAACATTAATAAATGATTCAAACACTACAAAAATATTTTCAAAAGATCATGTGATGTCACTAATTATATATACACAGATCGAAGACTAGGCGCAAAGCATCTAGTACCCTTATGATGTTCTTAACTATAAATTGGGATTTTATTGTTAATCATTTTAATAAATTGTTTTAACACATTGTATGCGGCATACGTACTAGTACGTTTTCTGACGATTGATACTGGAGCTCGGGTCACAGACTAGTACGAGTTAGTATAACCACATGGTTTGTTTGTGGGTACAAAAATAACGGTATATACAGGAAAACGAAGCCATATGTTCTTGTCTACTACACAGATTCTGGAAAAATGGAGACAAATAAAAACTAGTTTTTACATTACTAGTTTTACGATTGCACTCTTCATTTTTTAATGTAAAAATGTTTATATATAACATAATTCGAAAAAATTTAAACTATATACTACTATTTCTATTTGATTTTTATTTTTTACTATACTATTATAAATTTATCCACTAAAAAATATATTTTTTGTTTACAAAAATCTTATGGTTGTTATTTATATATTTCTATTTTTATATTTGTTTATATATTTCAAAATGAAATACGAAAAGTTGGTTAAAAAATTAAATAAATTTCGATCTATTGAGATTTAACTGAATAACTAAATTTATGCGCAAAAACGCCAGCTCCCGGTACGATTCCGCTGCGATATGTACCTGCACACAATGTTTTAAAAATGGTTATCTACCAGACGATATCAATTTAACTGCTTTTATAGGTATTGTTGTATAAGGTTTTTCAATTTTATGCTTTCAGATTATCCGTCTTTGTTCGGTTACAACCATGAATCCGTCCAGCAACTTATCTACCGACTACCGTCCCTACAGTGGGGGTCGACCCGCATGGGCCGTCGCCGATGGAGCTAGCGATTCTGGCCGAGATCTCGAAGACCAGTACGAGAGTGACCTGGTTGAACACAGAGCCGATGTCATACCAGAACCAGAAAGAACTGGCTGCTGGTACAGTTTTACTAGGATAGTCAGAGGTGAGTTTCGTTAGAAGGTATCTTATACAGTGGATCTCGATCTATCGTTCCCGTGTTAGTCGTTCAATTTATTTGGTCCCGAATTGATCCTCATAGAACCATTGTCATTTTATCAGAATTTCTTGTTTCCCGATTCTTCGTTTTTCCACAATTAACTTCGAATTATTTCGGTTTCGTTGATTCGCCATCGTAGAAGTATAGTTTTTGTAGAAAACAAGAGAACTGGAGAAGTGAATTTTTTTGTGTTGATAAGAATGTTTCAAGGTCATGTGGACGGTAAAAAGGTGGGGATTTCCCCTTCTCGGGGAATTTGCTAGATCCCCAGAGGGTTAGAAACCTAAAAACTAGTGGAGAACCTATGTACAGAAGAGGATGTAGGTTATGAGAAATATTAGGAAGAAAATGAAAACAAACCTAATCCGAGTTGTTCAGTACGAGTTTTTCTCAAGAACTCGAAGCTTTGTCAAAATTAGAATCCACGTTCACATTGAGAGTGAGAGCACGGGCCTAATTTGGGAGAGGCAAGAGGGGCCAAATACTCCCCAGAATTTTTAAAAGAGGAGAAACTTTGCTATTTTGTCCTTCTAATTTTTTGAGGTTTTATTCATATTTTAAATTTTTGGATTCAACTTTTGCCCTCTGAGTTGAAACAGCCAAATTAAGCTCCTGAGTGAGAGTATATTTGAAAAGGTAGAGACCGTAGATCGCACATTTTTTGCGGTCAAGTGATCTACTTGTTTGGTTTGGTTTGGAGCGCTGCGCTCTACAGTTTTGCACACGAGGGCTAATGAGACCGGGACCTACTGCTTAAAGCCGATTCCGAACGGCTACAAACATCCATGCCACTGTGGGATTTACTTGTACATAGCAGGTATCAATTACAAAATATTTTTTAAATGTTAAGTCCCATTTTAACTATAAATTATAATTACAGATATATGTCAACAGGATTGTGCAGACACGATGTGATTTAAAAGCATGAAACTTAATGCTGTGATTAGTCGTGTCGCCTTGCGAAACTTCTCAAAGCCATTTTTTTTCGAAATTCGACTTAGTATTTTTTTTCTTGCAGTGTTTAAGTTATAAAAGTTAAGAAAATATTAAGTATTTCCAACTAGCGTTGCAAATAATTATTTTATTCTTAGTCATATATTTTATAATAAATTCTATGTCCAGTTCCCGCATTCACCGTTTTCAAATTCCATTCCCCTGTAAAAACGATGGATCGAGGTTCTACTCGTAATAAAACGTTTAGTGTAGATGTATGTCAACAGGATTGTGCAGACACGATGTGATTTCAAAGCATGAAACTTAATACTGTGATTAGTTGTGTCACCCTGCGAAACTTCTCAAAGCCTTTTTTTTTTTTAATTCGAATTAGTATTTTTTTTTCTTTTAGTGCTTAAGTGATTTTTTATGCAATTTTCGTACATGTAGTTATCGGGCAACTTATCTACGAACCCGATATACATGTTATCTTAAAGCTCAGAAAATTTCCATTCTTATAAAAGTTTTGTAAATTTGTAAAAATTGCTCCATTTTTTAAAAAAAATTCTAAATAGTTGTCACTTTTTAAACCCATTTTTATATCGGAATATGTAAAATGGGAATACAATAAAAATTGACGGGAAACAATGAAAATTCATTTTAAAATCGCAACATCGAAATATCTGTCGGTAATAAAGTTTCGGAATTAATACGAGTTGAACATTAAAGTATCTTCTTTTTTTGAAAGTGGAATATAAAAGTCTAATCATTTCGTGATTTTTTTTTGTATGAAGTTTTAAAATAATGTGGAGGCATTATTTCATCCGCGGTTCTCTCAGCAGGTTCGATTAGCCAACACTAAACGAGAGAGTTCATTGATGTTCTATACTTTTAGTACGCATTCTTTTAAATTAATTTTAAACTACATGACAGACCACGGGTTATTCCAAGTAAAAAAATTTCGGAACATAACACAAAATTTTCTAAAAAAGTAATCTTTTTTAATTTATATAAACTTATATATATATATATATATATATATATATATTTAACGGAAAGTAAACGAGATTGGGGAAACTAATGCATTCATTTTGTATAAAATCCCAAAGACTGCCTAAGAAAATTCTCAGAGGTTTCAAATCTTAAATCAAGGGCAAAAAATTCCCGCGTCCTTTTTCTTTCCCCTTTTTAAACTCTAACCTAAATTGACCATTGGGGCTACAATTCATGCCTCAGAGAAGGGGTCTAACCAATTATGACTCTACATTGCCCTAGTGGACGATTTAGGAAATTTCCAAACAAAAAGGAGATGCACGCTACCGGAGGCAGGTTTTCCTAGAGATTTTCCCACAGATTTTGTCTGAGTTGTTGACCCAGGTGTTAAGGGTCTTTTTACTTATAACTTCATGCTAGCTGACCCTTCCGTTCGTCCTGTCCCTATAATGAAGTGGGAACTCGTTCTCCAACGTTCTATTAATAAAGGTCTTTAGCTAAAAAGTTGTCATTTTATCGGCCATTCACCACCCCTGTGAAGTCCCAATATACCGTATATATTCATACATATTCTTTTATTAATCGCAAAATAAAGGAGCGCGGTAATTAAAAGGCTCGCTATTATATGTCTCAAAACTTACTTTTCCAATAACAAATAAGTAAAGAAAAATATGTAGCGTTTTAAAAAATAAATTATGTTTATTTATTATTTATAAATTAAGCTTTGCTGCTATGAATAGATTCCTATGATAATGTAATTTTTGTAAGCTTGACTCAGAGTTCTTTGATTTCTGAATTAGACCGAACACGGGCATTGAATTTATTTTTATGAGTTATGAAAAGCGTTTATTTGCTTTTCCAGAATGTAATTAAACTCTTAACGTCTTTAACCCTAGCCCGTGCACTTTGAAAAATTGAACGTATTCAGTTTCAAGGATTTGTGATATAACGGATTTCTCATCACTATGAGAAAAAAAAAGACGGACGGTATCTATGATTTTCTTAGATTTTTCCCGATTTTGATTGAATGTTGGCATGAATGTTTTAGCCATGATCTACTCTAGCTGTTATTCCGTTTCAGCCCTATAATGAAGAAAATATTGACCATTGCGTCAATCCATAGGATTCGAAACCAAAATATTCCAATAGTTTAAGTAACTGTGAAAGCATAAGTGCAAAATGAATGAAATAAATATTCATATAGGCTAAATATCAAAGAAGGATAGAAAATTTTGGAATAAATATATTAGCATGATAAAATTTGGAAAGTTTTCTAAAACAGATGTAAATCTTTAAATATTTCTAGTAAAAACCTTTTCTTTAAAAATTAAACTGTATCGTATATATATATATATATATATATAAAATATAATATATATATTATATATTCATATATATTAATGAATAATAGTATAAATTTATGTTTTTTATGTAGTATGTTAAATTTTATTATATAGAACATAATATATATATATATTATTTTTATTATAATATATGTATTGCTTTTACTATAAAATATATACATACACATAATCCGTAATTTGAAACAAATTATGCCAGTTAAAAAAATGGTTTATCACGAGTAAAATATTTCAAAATTTTTGTTTTTCTATCATTTTTTTAAAGCTTCGAAATAGGGAATTATTTTTTTTACAAGCTTAAAAAAATGTATATGCATATATATGTATACATATATTTATATGTATATATATATATATATATATGTTTTAAATATACATATACATATATATGTATATATATACATACGTATGTATATATATATATATACATACATACTAAATACATAATATATAATATATATATATATATATATATATATATATATATATATATACATACATACATACATGCACAATGTTAGTAATTTGAAACAAATTATGCCAGTTAAAACAACTGGTTTATCACGAGTAAAATATTTCAAAATTTCTATTTTGCTATCATTTTTTTTTACAGTTTCGAAATAGGGAATTATTTTTTTACAAATTTAAAAAAGTATCTATATTAAAAGAGATATTATATATATGGATAATAAATGTATAATATATATTATATATATTAATAAATATATATATCTGTATATATATATTATATATAATATATTATATATATAAATATATAAAAAATATAAATGTTTAATAATATACATATTAACATATGTATTTGTATTAATTCTATATATTTATGTAATGTGTTTTTCTGATAGAGAACTTAAGGTGGTCTCTAATGTATTATATTATTTAAAGATTCTGTTTTCTAGTCTTTGACTTAACAAAATTATCAATTATTTCATTCTAATTAATATTATCTAAAGCATTTTGTTCGATGTATAAATCAGCTAAAAAATTTAACTTTCATTTAGAAATCTTTTCCAAATTTTATTATTTAAAATTTATCACTAATGTATTATATTATTTAAAGATTCTGTTTTCTAGTCTTTGACTTAACAAAATTATCAATTATTTCATTCTAATTAATATTATCTAAAGCATTTTGTTAATGTATAAATTAGCTAAAACATTTAACTTTCATTTAGAAATCTTTTCCAAAATTTATTATTTAAAATTTATTATTAATGTATTGTATTATTTAAAGATTCTGTTTTCTAGTCTTTGACTTAACAAAATTATCAATTATTTCATTCTAATTAATATTCAAAGCATTTTGTTCGATGTATAAATCAGCTAAAAAATTTAACTTTCAAATAGAAATCTTTTCCAAATTTTATTATTTAAAATTTATCACTAATGTATAGTATTATTTAAAGATTCTGTTTTCTAGTCTTTGACTTAACAAAATTATCAATTATTTCATTCTAATTAATATTATCTAAAGCATTTTGTTAATGTATAAATTAGCTAAAACATTTAACTTTCATTTAGAAATCTTTTCCAAAATTTATTATTTAAAATTTATTATTAATGTATTGTATTATTTAAAGATTCTGTTTTCTAGTCTTTGACTTAACAAAATTATCAATTATTTCATTCTAATTAATATTATCCAAAGCATTTTGTTCGATGTATAAATCAGCTAAAAAATTTAACTTTCATTTAGAAATCTTTTCCAAAATTTATTATTTAAAATTTATCACTAATGTATTGTATTATTTAAAGATTCTGTTTTCTAGTCTTTGACTTAACAAAATTATCAATTATTTCATTCTAATTAATATTATCTAAAGCATTTTGTTAATGTATAAATTAGCTAAAACATTTAACTTTCATTTAGAAATCTTTTCCAAAATTTATTATTTAAAATTTATTATTAATGTATTGTATTATTTAAAGATTCTGTTTTCTAGTCTTTGACTTAACAAAATTATCAATTATTTCATTCTAATTAATATTATCTAAAGCATTTTGTTCGATGTATAAATCAGCTAAAAAATTTAACTTTCATTTAGAAATCTTTTCCAAATTTTATTATTTAAAATTTATCACTAATGTATTATATTATTTAAAGATTCTGTTATCTAGTCTTTGACTTAACAAAATTATCAATTATTTCATTGTAATTAATATTATCCAAAGCATTTTGTTCGATGTATAAATCAGTTAAAAAGCTTAACTTTCATTTAGAAATCTTTTCCAAAATTTATTAATGTATTATATTATTTAAAAATTCTGTTTTCTAGTCTTTGACTTAACAAAATTATCAATTATTTCATTCTAATTAATATTATCTAAAGCATTTTGTTCGATGTATAAATCAGTTAAAAAGCTTAACTTTCATTTAGAAATCTTTTCCAAAATTTATTAATGTATTATATTATTTAAAGATTCTGTTTTCTAGTCTTTGACTTAACAAAATTATCAATTATTTCATTCTAATTAATATTATCCAAAGCATTTTGTTCGATATATAAATCAGCTAAAAATTTAACTTTGATATAGAAATCTCTTCAAAACATCAGTTTGATCGTGTCTTTCAAAACACCGAACCCTAGTCTCATTTGTCTATGTAATGATCCGATTCTGAAACCAAGCTAAACTAAAACTTCAGAGATTATAGTGAGTGAACCAATAATAACTAATTATTCGATATCATACTTTTTCGGTTTTTTAAGGCAGTGGTATTCAATAATTCGTGACCTCATTTGAGTCGATGGAAAACTGTTTTGGGTTCACAAGGTGGAGGAAAAAATTGGAAATAAATTTAAATGAATGCAAATATCTCTTCGAAATACAATATAGGGAAATTTGAAACTTGTTTTCAAGGATAAACTGAGCGATTTATAGCTTAAAGTTCGAAATGAAGTTTCAGAAGTCTGACGCATTTCTGTATATCTATTTTACCATTTGCCTCATATTTGCGAGCTGGAGGTTTTGCAATTTCTCTGTATAAAATCTATATACCGAAACAAATTAGCTACCTTTAAAAATAAAGTTGAGCAAAAGAATGGCAGAAGTATACTGTTGAAAACAAGAAACAGATTTATAGACGTTATTAAATACTTCCATTTTGTTTCCTTTTGTCTTTTAAACTAATATTTTCAAGCTCCTATGGGTTTATACTCTGTTTTAATTTTAATTTGTAAATAATTAACTGTAGTCGATTTATCATTTAAATATTCGGCTACTACTCAAGTCGATTTTTAGTTTACTGTGCTTATTTAGACGCTAATGTTGTGTAAGAAGTAAAAAAATACGAAGTAACTTAATTTTTAACCTTTTTAATGCCGCTTTATGATCGAAGGATAAGTAATATTTATTCATTAAAATTTCGTTTAAATGCAATTATAAAAACTATTAGTAAAGGAAATTACCGAAAAAAAGTTAGGGTTTTTGGCCTTTCCATATAGGAACATGGAGAGTAAAGCTAGATTTAAAGAAAAAACAGAGTGAGAGAGAGAGCTTGCAATTGCGAACAGTAAAATACGCCAACGCAAATTTGATTCCTTAAGAAAAAGCATTTTTCCACGTATTCTCATACCTCATTTTTTTGTTATCAATAAAGTGAAGGTTTTTGTTATCAATAACATGAACTGATATAATAATATCACTTCATGTTATTTGAATAAATATGATTTGATTTTCAGTATTTTTGAGAATTTTAAGTATTGTTATGTGAAAAGTGGTACAGAAGCTGTTTTAAGGAATTTTTGTAAGCTACAAGATTAATTTCTAAAACGTCATTATTGTATAAAAATCAAGCGTGTTTTTGCTTGTAATTAGAAGTTTTCACAACGCAATTTAAGTAAAACTTTGTTTTTTATTGAATGCTTCTCATATGGGAACATTTGCAGGTTAATTGGTTGGTTGTCGTGTTCATGCATAATCTAGCGAAATGGTACCACGTACGATATACATAGCCTCAACTATCAGCAGGCAAACGTTTACATAGATATGCCCTTGAGGACAACCGTAGATCTGCTTCATTGCAGCCATTATGGCTGTGTAAACGAATAATGATGTGGTTCAAGCTTGGTTTCGAGAGTTTCTACAGATAATGTAGATATATATAGTCCATATCGTCCCATCTTTTCCCCCTTGAAGCGATGAATTATCAGTGTTACCAAGGATTTTGTGTTTTTTCTGTTGGCGTTGAGTTCACAAATCTGATATTTCAACCCAATGGTCACATTTCTGAATTTTGGCTTCACACAGAATTTATGTTACAAATGAGATGAGATTCAAAGATTCGTTATTTAATTGTCTCACTTCTTTGGCCCAAGCGTCTGCTGCCTCATTGCCTTCGATGTAAGCTAGTAGCTATTGCTTGATGCAGTGTCTATTCTATTTTTCGGTATGGGCCAGGGTATTATGTCTATTATATGTCTGTCTTGAGATTCTTGCTAAATTGTCTGAAAAGGCAGCCGTGGAGTCACTGAAGATTATTATTCCTACGAACTTCTCTGTGTTTTCGAGCTTAATATAGATGTTTAGGGA
This sequence comes from Pardosa pseudoannulata, assembly GCA_032207245.1. Taxonomy (NCBI): domain Eukaryota; kingdom Metazoa; phylum Arthropoda; class Arachnida; order Araneae; family Lycosidae; genus Pardosa; species Pardosa pseudoannulata. The sequence continues at coordinate 64,612,183 of CM063506.1, read as the reverse complement.
CTTTTGGAATAGCAAAAAAGCTTATGAATTTTATTTGAAGCAACTTTTCCTGCTTCTTTTTTATTGTTTTATTTTTGAATTGCTGCTTAGAAAAATAAATTTTATACCATATCTACCATTAATTATTGTCTTAACCAAAGATTAATCTGTGAAATCGAGAACAAAACTACGCTCTGAATCCGATTATCGTCCTGATTCTTTGGGTTTTATTTTCAAAGCTAGCTCTGTTTTGAAGTATTGTTTGAGATCAGTTGAAATCGCAGTGTTTTGAGGGAGCAGAGATTGTAAGATGGGTTCCTGTAAAATGGTGTAGGTATTATGTTGAAGGCCGATTTCCTGAATAATCTCTTGATCGTACTGTAGAGTGAAAGATCTTGACTTCTGCTCCACAATTGAAAGGTTTTTTGCTAATATGATCTTTATTATAGCATCTAGTCTTGTGAATCATTATGTTAAGGGTTAATATGACCTACTGCTTTTGAGCAATTTGAATTAGACAGTAAATTGTTTTGACTTTTGGTCTCCACGTTTTCTTGATGTCCCTAGTAGGGGCACAAAAAGTTGCAATACAATTTGGCGTAAGAGAAAAACTAAAGTATAACCAAATGCTAAAATTAAATTTTATGCTAATTTATTTAAAAAAATCAGGTCTGAGGTATTTTGACCTTGTAGTGCTCTGTGGACTGGAGATTTGGAGTACATTTTTTAAAAACTCTCTAAAAATATAAATTTTGGATATTTTTATTAAAAATTTCAAACCGATTTCATTAACAATGTAGAAATTATTTCAATTTATTACGAAGGCTTATTTAATAAAAATGATAAAAAAAAATCGAGTTTAAAAGCATTAAAAAAATTCTGCGGAAGTAAACAATTTTTTGTACAAGATTTTAAAAATACTCCAATAAAACTTGGTTTGCAAAAATTTAAAGATAGCTTTTATTAGTAAATTACATTATCTAATAAAATTTTTCCTTGGTATGGCAGATTTCAAAGCATGAATTTACAATTATAGCAACACTCAAGGACTGCAATAAGTTCAAGTTTCTTTTCTTATTCTGATAACAATTTTTGTCATTTTATTACTTTCTGCAAACTTGCAATTTCTATTAGAGTTCCTTTCAAAGTAGAAAGTTCACAGATATTATCTGATTTGGCCTTGAGTGTTTACAATGGGAATATTATACTGTGTTCCCCAGAAATTAACACCTTATCAATAAATAAATAAATAAATAAACCCCGGCAGGATTTTGTATGGTACTTTTCAATAAAATAATCCGTAGTTAAAATTACCATCCAGATAAGCGCCTTACTGCTGAATGACCAAGAGTGTAAGCAACACATAATCACATATGCAGTACACATTTTCTGTTAACATATACAGTTACTTCTCTATTCGAAGAAATTTAAAAATTTAACTGTATATTTCAATAACATGTTATCGAATAAAATATAATTTAATGAAAAATGCTTTAAATGTTTCACTAATGGGACTAAACTTTAAATGTTTAACTCCCTTTTTTATGTTCAAACGCACTTACCTAATTAAATCCCAGATTGGTATTTGTAAGGCTGAATAAATTATACGCTAAAAATAGAAAATGCATTTTTGGAGGCAAAATACATTCCGTACAAAGCAATGGCATGATTGCTTTGCATGGATGGTCTAGACGTAAATTTGTTTAATCTATTGATATCTGATCTAAAATAGTAACTTATTCATTCCACACGACTCTCAATTTTTCAAAGATTTCTGTGGTTTCGTGGTGGCATTATTATTCTTTAACACAGGGTTTCCCAAGGTTTTCAGTACGCGTCGAGTTTTGTTATTTTTTTCACGGCACCCCGATTGCAATACTTTTACTTTAATGTTGATTAAATACAGAAATGAAAACATTTCACTAGAAAAGTAAAATAGCTTTAATTGCCAAAAAATATATACAAAATTAAATGCAGACCTAAAAATAATCTTTAGTGGCAAGTTAGAAAATCAATTTGATGGGTAAGCATATTGATCTTCACACATTTTTTCAAATTGTGGAGATCTGATTTAGTTACACTCATTTTTTGCTTCACATTGATTTTCGAACGATTAATCTTTTAATACAGTATAACCTCGATTATCCGAAGTAATTGGGACTTAAACTATTTCGGATAATCGAGAATTCATCAATAATCATCTAGTTTCATATATACTATCGTCATATGTGTAATAACATTTGATTGTTCTGGGACTCGGCAGTATGACCTCCCAAATTTCGAAATGGAGTGTGCTTTTGTTTAGAACAGGGATGTTTGAAATCGAGGATGCGTACACTCATACCGAAAATTCTGCTTGCGAGAAAGAATTCTAAAAAAAAGAGAAATCCAAAATATTTATCTGCATTCGTAGTTTGGAAAAGACGGCTTGCATACAAAAAAATGCTAGAAAAAAGGAAACTTTAAAAATGCTGTTTGTAAAGAGAAAATTTTGGATGATAGTAGAAAGTGGGAAAAAGTGATGAAGAAACTGAATTCGGTTTCGATTAATCGAGGTTCGAATAATCGAGTTCTACTGTATGTCGATTTAATATATCAATTAATATTTAATCTTTATTACAGTAATTGCTGACAATCTAGTCTTGCAAAGATAAGATGCCAAAAGGGAACGGGGTTTTGTTTTGTTTTGAGCATTATGGTCTACTTTTTTGCTACAGGAGGGCTAATGAGACCGAGGCCTAATGCTTAAAGCCGATTCCGAATGGCTACGAACAACTATGCGTGCAGCGGGAATCAAACCCACAGACTCTGGTACCGAAATAGCAGCACCCTATCATTCGGCCAACATCCGGTCAGAGAACGAGGATTCGTAGGGATTTTTACCTTAAACTTGAATATTTAATTTTGATTAAATTCCAAAACTCCATTAAACCTGATTAGGCAAATTTTGTTTTCATGTTGTTGTCGCTAGAAAGTTCAATCAAATTCTCTTCTTAAAAACTTAAGAAACTATTATTTAAAGAAACAAAATAAGACAACAATAAAAATATAATTGATGAAACATATAGCCTAGTGTTCAACACAGGTCCTGTCTCTTTCTGAAAGGAGGCCTCTTCTCAAGATCACCTCGCGGCTCCCCAGGGCGCCACGGTGCACAGCTTGTATGCCCCTACTCTAACAGATTCGTAGATGAAGATGTTCCGGGAGGTTCTCCGGGTTACTCTACCCTCTAAATCCAGCATTGACTGCTAGCTTAGAAAACTTTCAAATAATTGTTTTTGCTTAAACTTTTCTTAAATATGCAATAATCAAAGTTGTTTTAGAAACTTTCAGTTCTATGTCCTTTCATTTATACCTCGTTTTACATCATTCCCCAGAACAATGTAAAACAGAGCTTTATTGTATATGAGGGTTACATTCACAGCTATGTGAAGCTAACAGTTATTAACACGCACACAAAAAAAAAAGAAGCATGTACATGAGATTTATTACGCAACTAGTTCCAATAATAAAACAGGTCGTTAAGTCATGCATTGATGTTCTACTTATAACTGAAGCAGAAAACATAGTCCAAAATAAAACCCTGATTTCATTATTCATTACCTTAAACGTTCCCCCAATTGCAGTGATTTTCTCGCTTTCTAGTGGTACAACGTCACGGTCATTTGACTCCGTTTAGTATTTGAGATTGTTAGGATTTGGTTTCCATGGGGACTTCATCCCTTGGACCGAGACGGGGCTTCCATTTGCAAGATTGAGCTGTGAAAGATTAAAAAGGGGGCAGACCGTGGTAAATGAAGAAGCTAGTTATTACGGGAGGTTAGGATGACTATTACGTCCGATTTGTTTTCCCTAAACCCTATTCATTTATGTAATGGGTTTGACTATAAATCTTCGTCAAAGGTCAATGTGACCTCTACGTTCACAGCATTGATGCACTGAGAGTTATTTTTACATGTAACAATGACAATTAATTGTTTATTGAATTTCTGAAATACGCTATGCGTTATAACTTGTTTTAAGAAATCAAATTTTCCCTTCCTTATTGTGACATAGCAGCATACAGCCACTTTCTATATTCGTGTGTGCTTAACAATTTACCAACTTGTGAAAGCTCAAGGATATTTTAGTTTATAGCTATATACATTATATACACTTCTTTTAATGTTCCCATAGGTATGGAATAGGGTGGCCCAACCGGGCGGCAGTTCCGTCCGAATTTGTTAAATACTTTACAAAATATAATTCTTTATAATTTGGAAACCTGGAGCATAATTATTTTATATTATTTTTTACTAATTTAATTAGAATTACAAACATTGCAAGTACATTACTTTTTAAAATAAATTAATCAATTAATGCCTTAGAAGTAGATGTGAGTGATCATAACTATTATTTTCAATCTTTTGACGATCTATATTATTCAAAGCATAAAAATATATCAATTAAACACTCGAAGATCTGGAAATAATGTTGATCGATACAGAAACAGACGGATATAAACTAGTTTCTTCTGGCAAATGAAAGAGTGTTAGTTAGGCAAAGAAGGCTATTCCAATTGAAGTTTTAAGACTAATTTCAATTCAATATTTTGCACCAAGTCTTGCTAGTTCTTTAAGAATCTTCCTTTCTTTGCCAATAAGTATGACAAGCAGAGAGAGGAATTTTAAAATATTAAATTTGTATGTATCAAAATTTATAACTTTTAACGGTAGTTTTTATCGCAGGGAGGTAGCGACAATTTACATTTTTGCCAACACGCCTAGAGGTGGCCTTGCATGGAATGAGGGTACGGATGATGCCCATTCGATTCCCCTGTCTTCACAATAAGTCTTCTGCGAATTCTGGACAGGAAATCAGGGGGAGGGGACAGATTGAAAAGGTCGCGGAAGCTCTCCCCGCTGGATAGCTATTTACCATGACTGCACAGTACCCGGTGTAGCAACACGCTACTGGAAAACTATTTTTATTTGTATTTGTTTGTGTATTTTGGCTCGCTCTGATGTCAGTCGAAAAGTGTTCTTTGCTATCTGGGGGGTCCCCATTAGAGTTGTGAGCAGTGGAAAAAACCAGGTTTAAACCGGGGAAAAAACCAGGTTTTTTGGGAAGGGAATTTTGAAAATTTCCAAAACATGGGAATTTTGAAGTATTTCGAAGTCGCCAATTCCTATGACACTATAGAACCACCATTTTTTTCTGTCTTTGTTGTAGACCTCAAAAGTTGATATTTTCACAAAATTTAACTATCATATGCTATGAAAAAAATTGAATAATTGGGATTAACTATCTATATTTGGCAAGGTATCATGTTTAGCAGGAAAGTATGAGTCTATTTTTCCTTTGAGAAATATCCAATATTTTTATTATTACATAAATATTAGGCAATAATCTGTAGTGTCACAAAACCCATAAATCATTATTTTTCATGGATAACATCTCTCCCCCCCTATATATATATATATATATATATATATATAATATGTGTGTGTGTAGAAATTGGACACAAAATGTAACATTGTCATTTGATTACACCTTAAAATGATATATGCATTACAAAAAATAATAAACTGTTATTTTATATTTAAAGATATTCATTTTTATATTATAAAAGGAGGGGGGAAATTTAACATAAAGCAATTTACATAAAAAATAATGATCAAAAATAATGTATATAATTATTATAGTAGCAATTAAAATTGAAGCAACCAGTTATGTGTTTGATAAGACTGACATGGTAATAACATAAGTACTACTATAAAATCCTTTAAATGCTCATTGCTATTATTTCTTGGATATATATATATCGCAAAAAAAAAAAACTCTTAGAATAATATGCTAGTTCTTAAATAGCCGCTGTTGAAAAAAAAAATTTAAACATTGTTAAAATGATTTCTTTCCAAAGTTCCCAAAATTCCGGGTTTATTCCCACCTCTTCAAAATTCCGGGTTTTTTACATCTCTAGTCCCCATGCCTCCATTCTCTCCTCTAGGAAAGACAGAGAGAGGGGTGTGGGGGATTGCGAGTGACATCACGAGGGCCGAGCGTCGTTTGGCGTGGGAGAAGACGCTGAGAGTTGTTGTCCGGCGGGCGAGGATGAATGAGCCTTGCCGAGAATGTAAATGATGTAAATATTTGTATATACCAGAATAAATCCTTTTTTCTTCTCCATCTCGCTTGTTTTCGATGATGTCATCCTCATGAGGCTTTTGAAGAACTCTGCTCGACCATAACGCTACCAAACTTACCTATTTTAGAGCTGTGACGTTACACCGGCGTTTGATGTAGATTAGAAACCATAGGATCCAACTACTAAACCAGTGTTTCTCAACCCGTTTTGGTTGAAGGCAAACTAAAAATATCTTATATTATTTGAGGCACTCTTAAAAATAATATCAAATAACGCAGAAAAAGTAAATTATTATTATTATTAGAAGCCGTTAAGGTAATTAAAATTGCCATTTCAAAGTAGCAAAACCAACGTGCGGAGCAGTTATCATGTTGATATTATTCATGTATTAATTAAAATTGCCATTTCAAAGTAGCAAAACCTACGTGCAGAGCAGTTACCATGTTGATAATATTCATGTATTAATTAAAACTGCCATTTCAAAGTAGCAAAATCAACGTGCAGAGCAGTTATCATGTTGTAATATTCATGTATTAATTAAAACTGCCATTTCAAAGTAGCAAAATCAACGTGCAGAGCAGTTATCATGTTGTAATATTCATGTATTAATTAAAACTGCCATTTCAAAGTAGTAAAACTAACCTGCAGAGCAGTTATCATGTTGTAATATTCATGTATTAATTAAAACTGCCATTTCAAAGTAGCAAAATCAACGTGCAGAGCAGTTATCGTGTTGTAATATTCATGTATTAATTAAAACTGCCATTTCAAAGTAGCAAAATCAACGTGCAGAGCAGTTATCGTGTTGTAATATTCATGTATTAATTACAACTGCCATTTCAAAGTAGCAAAATCAACGTGCAGAGCAGTTATCATGTTGGAATATTCATGTATAAGGGGCACTTTGGTAATCCACTTCACATAAAAGAGAGAGAGACTTCATTATGTCAGGAATGTTCGAAAGTGTAATTTTTATTTTAACTCAAAATCCTGCTACTTTATTATCATTATTATTATTATTTTAACTCAAAATCTTGCTACTTTCATTGCAGAGAAAGTTTCGATTACTTACTGCTAGTCTTTTAATTTTTACCTATTCAGAAATGTTAAAATTGCTTCGAAACCTCTTTATAACAGCGGCATGCAAACCCTTCTCGAACTAAAACACTTAGTAGAAAAAATGCAGGGCGTGCTCGCAGATAAAGGAAAAATCCCAATAAAAGATTTTGAAAGCATGACTGGAGCCTGTTGACAAGGAGAAAGAAGCAACACGCTTGTACACCTGTAGCACTTATATATATATGAAAAGAATTGTACAAGGAAAATGGCACATGTTGAATAAAAAATTTCCTTTTCATGGTTGTAGTGTCGAATCTCCTCCGACAGATAAATTTATATGTCTATTGTTATCTTCAGAAGATTTAAAACCATTTCACAAAAATATTCCATCCAGAGAATTCATTTTATATGTATGTAAGGAAAAGTAAACTGGTTCGGGAAACTAATGTAGGCATTTTGCATAAAACCCCTAAGCCAGCCCGAGAAAATTCTCAGAGGTTTTCAAAACTTGAGTCAAGGGCAAAAATTCCTAAATTGACCACTGGGGCTACAGTTTACACCCTCATAGAAGGCAATTATAGCTCTACATTGCCCTAGCGTACAATTTAGGAAATTTCCAAACAAAAAGGAAATGCAAGCTATCGGAGGCAGATTTTCCTAGAGTTTTTCCCCCAGATTTTGAATGAGAGGTTGACCCAGGTGTTAAGGGTGTTTTACTCATAACTTTATACTAGCTGACCCCTCCGCTTGTCCTATCCTTGTAATGATGTGAGAACCCGCCCTCTAACGTTCTGTCAATAAACGTCTTTAAATAAA
>CM063506.1:64439202-64594202 GCA_032207245.1 Pardosa pseudoannulata | reverse complement strand
GAATCCGGGCAAATGAGATCGGAGCATACAAAAGTATGTTGACGACGTGTAAATTGCGAATGATGAAAGAACTGATAAACATATGTTTATGATAGGAGCTAAATGACTCTCTTGCGTAACATGGAAAAATTAGACTAAAGGTTCGATTATTTTCATTTTGATGTTGAAAATTCGATAGCAAACTGATTGGAGTCTATCGAAAACTATTTACAGATCTGAGGGTTTTATCCCTCAGAACACGCTTTAACCCGCAGTGGACTTTCAAGAATAATTTATTTCGTTTTTTATGTGAATCTGCTCGAAGTTTTATTCCGTTATCACACATATTTATGTAAATGTTAAAATTTCGAGTTTAATTTTTAATTAATTTAATATTTTTTAAATGTTGTTCCAAAAGTAGCTTAATTGAAAGTACTCTATTTGCACTAAACGTCAAATGGTAGCCAAATGGATAGGTTGCAACCTTCGGTACCTAAGTTCGTGAGTTCTATTCTACTCTCTCGGTATGTGTTGTGTGTGTGTGATTCGTGAGCCTTGTGACCGGGATGAATCCGTGCAAATGAGACCGGAACAGTAGGTTTTGGTTACATTTGCCCTTTTGTGACAAAAACTGTAGACTGTAGCGCTTCAGACCCTACCATTTATATGACTTTGACGCAGAATGTAGCCATTTTCATTTATAGGATACCTTCTATATCAGGGATGGACAAACTTTTTCGGCCGCGGGATAAAAATCGAAAGAAAATAAGTTTGGATGGCCAAGATAAATTTTTCTTAAATTTTAAAAACAAAGTACAAGAAACTAACGGTTTAAATACGTTAATGAGATGAATGAAATTGCGATTTCATTTTTAAAAGTTCCTTATACTGAGGTTCGAAGTGATATCTACTGATTTTAAGGAACGATGCTAAATGCTCATCTGTCAGTCTACTTCTGAAATTGTTCTTTCTAAGGTTCAAAGTTGAAAACACTTGTTCACATATAAGAAGCAAATATACTGCTAATCTTTTGGCGTGAGATAATAAATTTGGGATATAATATTTAAGCAAAGTAGAAAAGGAGATGGATATATAATGTATAAATATATTTCTTTTAATTTGCCTCGGACCGGCAACTTAAAATTCTATCCGTTGGCCGGATAAAACCTTCTGGTTGGCCGTAGTTTGCCCATCCCTGTTCTAAACCATAGAATAAAACTTAGTTGTTAACATAAACATCGAAGGAAAATATTGTTATTTATTTATACAAATGTAGTTAAAATTTCGACGTTAATTATAGATTATTTTAATAGTTTTAAATATTAATTATTTCAAGAGAACCTTATATTGAAGAAATATAAATCGTTTTAAAAGAATTGAGAATACTCTATTTAAATTATTTTGACACGTAATATATCTATTTTCATTTATAAGAAACATTCTAATCTATAAAATAAAACTTAGTGTTATCATAAATATTAAAGAAAAATTATTGAAAATATCTATCTTTCCTGTACAAAATGTCCATTGTAGTTTTTTTAAGTTCAGGATGGAGATATTTTACGTTTCTAAACATATTAATTTGAAGTAACATATTTTATATGGTAATAGGTAAATAGTCGGTAAATTTTTCTCTAAACAATGTTTAAAACTATTATTAGAATAAATATATGATAGGTTTTAGTAATAATTATATTACTTACAGAATGACGATGTTAAAAACTCTCTTTGCTTTTAATTCTCAGTTATACTTCTAAATTTAATGAGATATCCATACAGAATTTGCAGCCGGCTGGAAGTAACTGCAAATGGCTACATTCTGCTTATTGGAATTTATCTGATTTATTTTGTGAATATTTACATATTTGTAAATATAAGAGATTAAGGATTTACATAAATATGTTACTGTGTTATTAAATTTTTACTTTATTCACATTGTGTGCGGGACACCAGACTTGTTTTAAATATTAAGATTTTATATCCTGTGGATGATGCATTATTCCATATACATTGTTGATTAAATTTATATAGCTCCTTAAAGCTTTATAAAAATTGTTTTATCCAGATCACATACTATGAAAAAAAAAGTACAATTTGCTCTACCCGTAAAATTTTTAACTAGAAACAGAAAAAACTGCATGGCATTTTAAATGAAATTGTCATCTAAGACTATCATTGAGGTATTTATTGAAGAGTATATAGATATGTACTACAATTTTTTTTATAAATTAATTTTAAAAAAGCTAAATTTAAAAGAGATTTTGGGTGATTTATAATTGTACCAACTTTTATTTTACTTGAGTTGGTTTTAAATTTCAAATATCTCTAGTACTGATAAATAATAATAAGCCGCTCGGGCAACTTATATTTTCCAGAGCAGTTTAACGTGTAAGTTTGTTGTACTCTGTCCCGGTTGAAGCCAACCAGAATGTAGCTTAACATGTAAATCAATCCATCGATTTGACCGCAGTTTTCGCTATTTTTTTTAATAGTTTGCAGCGATATTAAGAGATTTATCTGGTAAAGACGATAGCAAAACAAATCTATAACAGTCTGTGTAAGGTTTTAATCCTTTGACTGAAAAAAGGAAACTTTAAAAATTTTATATTTAAAAAAAATGTTTAATCTGATTCTATGCACACTGAGATTAAAATAAACGTGCAAGCTGTTAGATGTGAACTGTTATATAATGGAGAGATTCTTAATATTATTTTCCTCCTTAATTTTTAGTGACTTTTGGAATGATGAGTCCAACAATGTATTATCAAACAAAGGTGATGAGTGAACTCTTCTTAGATTCGTCGTTTGCAGATGATTCGGGCAGCATGAGAGAAGCTACGCAGATGACAGACTTTTGGAAGGTAATGTTAAATTGTAATACCGAAAAGCAAGACTATGCCTCTTTATTTTAAATATTAAACAAGTCTTCTTAAAGACGTTTATTATTTAGTCTATATATAATATTTCCAATATTATCCTGATGTATCGCTATTTAAAATATCTAACAGTATTTGCGTGATTGTGCTAATTAGAAAAAAATGTAGAAATAGTACTTTTAGTTATTATCTATACTTACAATAAACATGTTAGTAGTTTATATGGTAACATACGTTTATTGTCATCCTCAATTTCATTTTCCTGTAAAATCTAATAAATCGTTCAGATCAGTTTAGAAATCTTCCACATGGTAAATAGCTGTAATTCAACCCTACACTAAAAACTAAAACTAAAAGCCGTTTAAAATGACAAAATAATATTGCCGATATATTTTAGAGTTTGCCAACATAAATCTTTCTATACATCCTTGCTCCTCGTTACGCCTAGGTGGTTCACGAGATCAAGAGTTTGTTTATCAACCTCTTCGTTCTAAGAATTGGATAGAAAGCTAATCTCCTTTCAGAAATCATTCTACAGATAAGTCTAGGCTTCCTGTCTCCTATGGTATGTAAATAAAAGAAGAGTGGAATCTGGTGGATTCATTCGGAGAACATATTCAATCTAAATTCGTTTCTTTTTTAGGTCTTTCGTTCGATGACAGCTGTTCGCTTTTTGATATAGATCAGTGTTATGTATTTTATTTGGCCATGGAATAATAACTTTTCCAAAAATAATTGGAATAACATGAATTGTAGTTTTTGGCTCTTCAACTATTTAGTACTTAACTGTCTTTATAAGACAGTTAATGTAGACAATTAATATATCTGGGAACCTTAGAAGCTCCAGATACATTAATTTAACTTAGTTCCCGAAGTTCCGAAGAGACACTAAATTTTCAGGTAACGAATGATTGGAGTCCTCTGTGCCTAATAGACAGAAAACAAACACATCAATAGCGCATATTTGTAAGGTTCAAGACATAACTAAGTATGTAGAGAAAATAGGAATGTCCTAACCCAGAGTTCATTTATTCGAACTGTAAAAATATGAACCATTGGAATACGTGATGTTTGTCTGATGAGATGAAGAAAATAACATAAAAATAAATGAAATAGAACTATATACTGTGATGCGTAAATAAAATCAAATATGGATATATCATTCAAATTTTTTTTTTATCACTTAACCTTCGAATGTATATTATTGGAAGTTAAACTACATCTAAACAATTTTTTATGTTTGTGTAAATTAAGAAAAAAATCACACACACACACACACACACACACAAAACACATACATATAAATTTATATATATATATTTTTTAAAATATATAATGAACGGACTTCCGATTATCATGGCCATAAAAAATGATATTTTTTTCAGCTAAAAAATATTAAGATAACGTTGGACGGGTTCTTTCATAGGACAAACATCAGCTAGCATAAGTTCTATGTACAAGAAAGTAACATGGGTCAACCTGTAAAAAAAAAAGCTCTAAAAAAAATTGTCTTAGCGTGTATCTTTTTTTATTGGAAATTTCCTAAATTGTCCGCTAAATGGAGGTATAATTAGTCGTAACCTGTAGATGTCAATTTATTAGGGGTTTTTAAAAAAAATAAATGACAATTTTTACCCTTGATTTAAGTTTTGAAAACCCCTGAGAATTTTCCTTACACACACACACACACACACACACACACACACACACACACACATATATATATATATAAATTTATATATATATATATATATATATATACAAGATTTAAAAACAAAATTTCTGGATAAAATTCGCAAAGGGAAGAAAACTCTTTTGTCACTGAAACCACTGAAAAAAGTATGTCATTTTATTTTGTCTAAGTAAAATATACATGTTGGATTATTCCGCTTTAGCAATTAATCATATATCTTCTAGTTTGCCAAAGATGTCTTGATTGAGAACTTGTATTGGGAGAATTGGTATAATGATCTAGAGACCAACGACTATATACTGTACGAGAAATCTCGGTTCTCCTCGCTAAGACAACTGAGAGTTCGGAACGACTCTTGCAAAGTGCACTCTGATTTCAAGAAAGCCATCACACAGTGCTACGACGTGTATTCACCACATATAGAAGATACGAACCTTTCGGGCTCATGAATCGTAAGTAACTTTTTTTTTTAATGTAACAGTCCGGAAATAGTTTTTGGCCCTCATAAAGGAAATAGAATTTTGACTCTTCAGTCTTTCGTATGCGTAGTTAGGAAAATATTCGTCCAAAAACTCTATCTCGAAGTTTTGATAGATTTTCATGTTTTGGTCCTCATGAGTTCGAAAATATAATTTTTATTAAGTCTCTGTATGTCCAAACATAACGAAGTACTTATTAGAAATAATTTTTTAATATATGCATTAACAAAAATTGTATTTTTATCAATTTTTGTATTACAAGCTATAAGTAACAGGTAAATTGCTCCTTTGTTATTTAAATAAAAAAAATTTTTTTTAAGTTTTAAAAAATATAATAAAATAGATTTTATATTAATATCAAAGAATTATAAATGTATATTATACATAGAAATATTAATATCTTAATAACAGGTTGATTATTAAAAATATCAAAATATCATTTATGTATCAAAATATCATATTAGATATACACATCAAAATGTAGGATATTTTTTATATTTTTGAAAATATGTTTACGACTCCTTGTGTACATTCGATAGTACAAACATATTAAATAGTCAAAATTATATAAAAATATATAGTGAACAAAAGATCTTTAAATTGACGAATTTTGACCAAAAGTTTGAAATGATCTTTTTTTTTCTTAAAAAAAATTCAAATAAGCTTTATTATTATGATCCATTTTCTAATACTATGATTATTTTACTGCACTGAAACCTGTTTTTTATTATACACCCTTAGTTTAAACTTTCAAAGATAATAGTTTACAGTTTGAGGTTTTTGTATTGAATTAGAAATTTCGAAAAATTCCAGGTGCATCCCTTAAATGTATTTTCTTTTCAAAATTTTTGGGGTTTTCTATCAATAGGTTTGTCATAAGACTAAGAATGCTTTTGAAAATCAACAAGTATTTTCTCGAGTTAGAATTATACCGTAAAACAGTAGAAACAGTTGCTAAAACATTGTACAATTTTAAACAATGCTCTTGTACAAATAGTATCCAACTTAAGTGAAAATCGATTACCAGTTTTATTTTCATGTACATTCTAAAGAAAAAAGGAAAAAAATAAAAGCAATTGGTTTGTATGTTATGCACTAGGAGCATTATACATATATATATATATATATATATATATATATATATATATATATATATATATATATATTATATATAATTCTGCTGTCCGTCTGTTTGTAGTATAACTCCTCCTAAACGGTTAGACTGATTTAGATGAAATTTTGGGTATGAAATTAAGTTGATTCGAGAATGTTTTGGATTCACAATTTGATTCGATAGCAAATGTTTTTTTTTTATTAATAACCCAGAATTGCGCGCTTATTGAGATTATTTTGATGCCACTTGAAACTTTCGCTGTCACTATATCTGTGGGACAGTGGTCATCGCAATGGGCTTCACGCAGAGAAGTCCTAGGATCGAATCCCCGTACAGGCGATGTGAGAATTTTAATTTAAACTCTTTGTGTTTGTGGCGACTGCACGCTTGGTAGCGTCAAGTACTTTCAAAATAATTTTTTTTCCTTACTTTTCCATCATAACGGTCCAATTAATAATTTATTAAGTATTTTACAATTATTTTATAATTTTAAGTATTTTACAATTTTTGGATTTACAGCGTTAAAACAAGACAACGACTGTCAGGTCGTGTAGTATATATACATACATACATACATATATATATATATATATATATTTATACATATATATATACATATATATATATATATATACATATATATTTATATATATATTTATATATATATATATATATATATATATATATACATATATATATATATATATATTTATATATATATATTTATATATATATATATATTTATATATTTATATATATATATATATATATATATTTATATATATATATATATATTTATAAATATATATTTATATTTATATATATATTATATATATATATATATATATATATATATATATATATATATATATATATATATATTTATATATATACATATTTTTTATATATATACATATATATATATACATATATATTATATATATATATTTATATATATATATATATATATATATATAATATACATACACACACATATATATAATATATATAATATACATATAATATACACATATATATATATATATATATATATATATACATATATATATACACATATACATACATATATATATATATATTATTTCAAGATTATTTATTTCTATTAGAATTCTCCTAAGTTGGATGACCCAATTTTAATCGAAAGGTTTCATATTTTAATCAAAAATTATTTTGTAATAGATTTTTGTGTCTTTTATATTTAATATTACAAAATTATATATTCTTGTTTGAAAAATGTCGTTAAAAATTTAAATTCAACGTCCTTTGTCCCTTTGAAGTCTCGAAATTACAGTCTCCGTGTATATCTGCTTACAGATATAAGGCTTAAACTAGTCAAAATGAATTCAGGCATGTTCTAAATGGGTACAGTACTTCCTTTACTTCTTACAATTAAGTAAAAAGTTTGCTCTCTGCATGAGAGATGTTTCATTTTCTAAACTAATTTTTCTTCCCAACTCCAGGTGGGTATACCATACAGAAAAAGAGATGAATGGATCCAACCACTGGGCATTGCTGGCTACCTACTCCGGAGCTGGTTCCTTCCGAGACTTGGGAGTAACGAAGAAACAAGCACTGGCCCGACTTGATATACTGAAACAGAACCTATGGATTTCCAGAGCCACCAGAGCAGTCTTTATAGACTTCACAGTCTACAATGCCAATCTTAATTTGTTTTGCGTAGTGAAGTAAGTGCGGCGAAGCAATTTTATATAGCATATCCTAGCTTTATAAGTTTGGGATGTTTTAATACATTTGTTTGAAATAAAGTCCAGTTTACCACCCTCTGGAATCGTAAAATGCCCATTCTTTTATCTTTAGAGGAACAATTACTTGTTTAATATGGATATGGTTTAAATTCTAATAATACATTATTCAAGACAGTCTGAAGTGTTCATCAAGTTTTGTTTTTCCAATAAACCAAAATGATATCACTCATTTACATTGAACCAATTTAATAAAAAATGTAATTAAAATATCAGAAGGTTAGATACATAAAACGTAAAGAAATAGTAAAAGACATCGCCGGACAACAAGTACAAGCACATATCACTGACTGCCTACATGCCGTTAACCTCACAGTTATCGTCATTTTTGTTTCAACACAGTTCCAAAAAGTTTATGCTTATTTAACCATAGGGTTAGCTACGGAAATTCTTCGGGGACCACCACAACTCCTTTATATCTATAGTTAGCTTTTAACACTTACAATAACACTTTATATATTCACACATTTAACCCTTTGGAGTCTGATTTATTTTTCGTTTACGCGTGTTATATCTGAGGTCAAATTTTATGTACTAATATCAAGAAATCTTAATTTAATGAATGTAAGGTATGCCCTTTTTACGCTAAGGGCAGGAAAATTTGTGTCCCATTTGACATTTTAGGTGGAACATATAAAACCCAGTAGTCTTGAAAATAATTTTATTTCCGTTGAAAGTATATTGAAAAGCATGTAAAATATTACTGCAGATGGTAAGAAGTAAAGCCATTTTTTGAAGAGAGGTATATTAATATTTGAAACATATTTTTGTTTCCAGAATACAAAGCAAGTGTCTGCTGGACGGAACCGCAGACTGTGAGGTTATGTGAATATTTGTAAACAAACACTTGCATGGTGCACATTCAAAAACTGGTATATTTTAGTATAATAGAAAACCGTAATCTATTTGCACTATTAGTCTCATATAATCCATATGTGAAACACATATGTCCTGATAGATTCAAAGGAGTTAAAACATATATTAATAACTTTCATTTTTTAGGCTTACCTGCATTAGGAAAATTGTGACAAAACTGAATGACGTTACAAGATTTTACAATGAAAATTCTACCATTTACTTTTTTTTACTATTATATTTTGTATATAAAAGGATATAGTGAAATAAAAAACTTCTATTCAATGTATAAATATAAGATCTGGTGATTGCCACTTGCCAAACACACAGCATTGAGTCTACCATAATTTCGAATAGGAAAGCTGCGGGTTATTAAGAGTTGAAAAGTTGAAATTTAAGAGAGTGACGAATCTGAAGGAATTTAATTTTACCTGTTAACAGTCAAAAAGTATTTTTTTTTCTTTAATTGATAGTTTTGAGTTCCTCTGGTACGGCTTTATAGCACTTGTACACGTTGAAATAGTAATTTTCTCAATTTGAGATTCCTTTTCCCGATAGAAACTATGCAGATTTCTTGTGTTATAGCGAAAACTTTCAACCAATTTAAGATCCTAACACACGTCACGAAAGAATCTCAATGACACAAAGTCAGGGGTTCAGAAACATTCAATAGAAGAGCATCGGCGTGTTCAAGAAAATAATATTTCCATTTCACAACACAAACAAACTAACATTTATTAAACATAAATTTGATATCCATTATTATTAGGCCAGGTATGCCTTCAATGAATGTGCAATATGTACGTTAACATGTTGCAAGCAAGGGTTCAGTGGCAGTACACAGTTACAGAAAAAGTTAGTATACTTACAATAGAAAACATCGCCCTCTCGCGGCTTTTCATATGCGTGGAGTAAATTCCGTTACAACTCTGAACTAAGATATATTGGTTGAAAAATTATCGCATCTCACGAGAAATCCGCAATTCTTCACGGGGAAAAGGAATTGTAAAACTGAATCTGCTGCTTTTACTACAATACATGCTAGCGTGTGATAAGACCTTCATACGATTTATTCGCTTCTTTATTATTTATTCATACTATTTTGCACAGTTTAAACCCGATCAGTGATCCGAAAGGTATCACCGAGTGCTATTCTTGGGCAAATTACCATCTTGGCCTATGGTTTCAGAAAGTCGCTGTATTTCGCTAGGCATGCTCGAGGTTGGTTTAATTGTTTTCTAAAACTATAACTAGTTTTCATTTTTTATAATAATTTTTTTGTCCAAAAACCGTAAATCTTTTATTTATTTTTGAACCCTGTTTATGAATATACACTGCTAATCAGTGTAGTAATGTCTCATTAGGTGGGTGTTTCGGATGTCAATCTAAAGAAAGGTCAATATGGCAAAGAGGAAGGGATATTCGATGTGAACAGATAGATTTTGCCTACAAACAAAATTAATTGCTTAAAAGAAGAAAATTAAAAGTTTTGTTGGAAGACCGATGATTCGACGAACGTTAATTTCCTTTAGTCAATTATTTTAGGTGTGGCGTATACACTAGTGTGGCTTACTTACCTGAAGTTACGATATAATATATATATATATATATATATATATATATACACACACACATATATATATTATACAAATGCATATACATATATATACATATACATACATACATATATATATATATATATATATATATATATATAAAATTCTTCTGTCCGTCTGCTTGATCCGATAAAAAAAAAATTTTTTTTATTAAAAATCCAGAATTGCTCGCTTATTGAGATTATTATAATTGCGCTTGAAACCCTTCACTGCCAACTAACCTGTGGCCCAGTAGCCATCGCAACGGGCTTCAGAACGAGAAATTCCAGGATCGAATCCCATGTGGGAATTTTAATTTTATCTAATTACGTTTGTGATGACTGCACGCGTGGAAGCGTCAAGTATTAAAAAAAAATTCTATTTACTTTTCCATCAATAATTGCAATTTATAATTTATTAAAAAACATTTTACAATTTTTGGATTTACAGCGTTAAATCATGACAATGTCTGTCGGGTCTAGTGTGTATATATATATATATATATATATATATATATATATATATATATATATATATATATATATATATATATATATATATATATATATATATATATATATATATATATATATATATATCCGAACATTTACTATACACTAAGTGAAAATATTTTCTTGTCCACAGTTAAATCTAATAATCAACTATTTCAGCAATTTAGTATAATTCATTTCCTTCTTAGATAAGTGACTTATGCATTAATACCTAAAAAATCATACAACTCATCTATTTTCTTAGTTTATTCATATACTCATATGTTATATATTTCACGCAGACTTTATTAATAAGTTCTTTTCATAGTGCTAAGAAATGACACAAATGCAAGTAGCTAAATAAATTTAAAACTAACCGTAACTAAAAAAACAAATGGTTCTGCATTTGGAACTTTATAGTAGTTTCTATCTTGTAGTTTATTAGGTGCTTTATCTGTGCGAAATTAATATTAATATTATTAAAGATGTAATACGGCAATCTGACTGAAAAGAAGTGACAGCACAGTAAATCCAATTTCGAGATTGAAAATCCAATACGCTAACTTAAGTTATATTCGTGACTTTATGTTACGAGTAGTATAAAACTAGCCGTTTCACCCACACTTTCGGTCTGGGTATACATAATTACTGGCTCATGTAGTTTTTCGAAAACATTTTTGTGGACTAATATAATTAATGTGTAAATGTTCTACGTGTTGTTAAGTATATATTTATTTTTCATTTCTTCTTCAGCAGTACTTAAATTATCTTTAAAAAACGTGTAATATGAACAGAATAATTTTTTTTCCAGACTTGCTTTCGAATTCCCTGCAACTGGAGGTATGATTCCATCATGGAGTTTTCGAACTGTGAAATTGCTTCGATACGTCAACCCTTACGATTATTTCATTATGGCTTGCGAAGTCACCATCATACTCTTCATTCTTTATTATATTGTGGAAGAATCTCTCGAGGTAAGCGTATTATAAATTTGTTATATTTGTGGTTAAAAAATATACTGTCGGGTTTCATTCAGATATAGACAGCTTCATTACAGCTCTATGTACATACGTACTGTATGTACATTTATAAAGTGACAAAAATATTATACAGTATAATACCTAATGCGTAAGCCGAGGTAAAATCTTTATTTTGTGTTAAAAATTAGACATTTATATACCTTTTTATCAGTCCATGAGGGAGGGGTACTTAAAACATAAGTTGCTATATTACCGATTTGGTGTCTATAAAAGAACTCCGGGGTCTTGAGGCAAAATATTTTAATGAAATAAAAAACATACATACCTGTTTTATACATGACTGGCAAGCTTACATTTTCAAGTTTTTTTTAACACTTAGTAAAGTTCTATATGAGCCCCGTTAGTGGCACGGCAGACGTCTAAACGGTATTCTACCTCTTCCCATGTCCTGGCGAGCATGTCTGGGGGGACGGTTGCCACACCATTGACGAATGGTTTTGTCAGAAGGTGGGTTAACACCATAGTTACATCGAAAGTTTCTTTGTACGGTAACTACAGACTTCGTTTCTATGAGCCAAATAACACATTGAGCCTTTTGTTGCGGGGTCGCCATCATTTCAAATTTCGCGGCGTCATTTCAAGGTCAATGCCCTGCAGCGCCGCCAACAGTTGATACAAACATTCCCAATTGGTATGAGTAAAACTTTTTGAGCTACTCTTTTCAGAGAAATCGACTAAATTTTGCTATCTTTTATAGTTAGTGAGATATGAATTTTTAAAACCCCGGAGTTCTTTTATAGACACACTGTATTACCGATTTGGTTTTTAATACTTCTTAAATTATTGCAAATATTATTGAAAACTAGTCGCAAATTTCAGTAAATTGATTCACTGATCAAGGCGCCCCAGGGTTGGAAGGGTGGCAACCTGGGGAGCCCTAATTTTTTCTCCCCTCCAATCCTAACGCAGATATTGCAAACACACAAAGAATCAGTTTAAATTTTTGAGTAGACTTTTAGTGCACAGTTTATGACTTTCCCTGATAACTGAAGTACTTTAAATGACATTCCAAGCTTTTTATCCTGAAATATTGTTCGAAAGCTAATGAAGTCGGTATATTTAATTTTTATTAAAAGAAGAAAATTTGTTACCATTCCTATCGGTAACGCATAGTACAGTTATGCAAATAATAGCAGTGAAATTGACGTATGTGACTGGTACAGTATACAAAATAGGATAAGTCCAAAAGACTTCGTTAAAACAGCTTATTTATTATTTAAACAGAACATATTTCTATTACTTACAAATTAAAGCACTGCTGTGAGCAAAACTCGCTAGTTAACCAAACAATTACCATGTTTACATTCGATCTGCCGCCTTCAACACGCAATACGTGCTTTTTATACGACAGTGAAATTCCGCAGCCAAACTCAAAATTTGCATTAAAAAATATTTGCATAAACACGATTTCATTCTGCTATGTTTCAAATAAAATTAAGCCGAATGCACATTTGGATGGAAAGAATAAAATAAAATAGGGACAGACACTTCACCTTCAGCAATATAAAATGCAACAATATTTCAATATTTGGTATAATAAACTACTATAGAAGAAGGGGCTTTAGAATTTTTTTTTTCTAATAAAGAACGCGATGGCCCAAAGAAGGTTGAAAAGCTCTGATTTAAAAAAAAAAAAAAAAAAAAAAAAAAAAAAAAAATCATTTGTACAACTTTATTTCATAGTAATAGTAAATAATCTTCCAATACTGCTTCATATATGAAAGGGAGGCAGTTTGATAAAAATAGACATAAATAATGTGCATATTTATATCATTTTGGGTGTTTTTCTATTTTACGAATTATTTGAGTGTTTCCTACAAGTTCGACTGTATTTGTAAACCTGAATTTATTTTCAATAAATGTATAATTTATATTTTTTGTTTTTCAGCACACTTCACATATCGATAGGTCGTAATGTCTTATAGTGAGTCATAAACACATTTCGAAATAGTTAAAATAAAAGAGTCCAAAAATATGTGCTTGCCCAGTTCTCAAAATTGTCATGATCAGGCCTTGATAATAATGCTATAAAATGGAACAATATCCTGAGGTTGGAACAACAATATGATAATTAAAACAATATTTGAAACAACTTTTTTTTTCGTAAATTGCGCTCGCCGAGGCTCATTTCGAGCATGTGACGCCTCACAGTCCAATAAATAAAAGAAATTACCCAGGAAGATGGGGACGTCTCAGGAAATGAAAAAGCAAAATCGCTCCGTACAGCAATATCTTTATATTGAAAAAAAAACCATTCAATAGTTTGAACAATATTTGGAACAGCAAAATCTTTGTATTCGAACAACAATATAATGATTGGAACAAAATTATTGCAACAATATTTGAAATAACATTAATAAATTTGGTAATTTCAACAATATTTGAAACAACAATATCCTTACATTATTTAACAGTAAATATATATATATATATATATATATATATATATATATATATACATATATATATACATATATATGCATATATATATACATATATATATATATATACACATATATATATATATATATATATATATATATATATATATGTAATATATCAAAATTATTTAACTTTAATATTTCTTCAAAAACCTCCTCTCTCCTATTTTAATTCATCTAGATATTTTTATCAGCCTCTAAATGGTTTGGTCAACGAAGTATTTTCCACTTAACATTCCTTTCTGTCATAAAGCTGTGAAGTTTCTGTCTATACAGCAATTTCCCAGGTGTTCGCGGAACATGTGTTCATGTTTTGCTGATATTGCAGTTAATTCGCTTAGTAAGTTGTTTTTGTTGTGGGAAAATTCTTGTTGTCAGCGTTCTTGGGTGTACTTGTGTGAGAGCAGAGTGAACTCTGTGGCTTTTGATTATGTATCGTCCAGAAGGACAGATGTGTGATGTTGCTGCTCTGAAATAAAGTTTTAAATTAGACTTCTGAGTTATCTTAAATATGAAGCCCGACTGCATTCTCATTACTTATAGCTGGTGAACTCTATCCTTATAAAGGAGTTATATAAAAAATGGATTACATATATATATATATATATATATATATATATATATATATATATATTATATATATATATATACATATATACATTAATAGTTAAAACTGTCGAGGTGAAAAAGTACTGAAAAAATATATTTCTTACAGTATTAATGAACTAAAACTAAGTACTTTTCTAAAAGTATTTAAGGAGACTATTAAACTGACAAATTTCCATAAAATATTTAAAACTGAATGATTATTTTACTTCAATAAAACTTTTTTTATCGAACATCTTTATTTTAAACTTAAAACTCATTACATTTTGAATTTTTTTCATTAGTAACTTTAAGATGCTCCATCTGCATTACTTTTATCTCAGTGTTTCATAAATTTTTGGGTATTGCCTAGTAATTTATTTTTCATGAAACAGGTTAGGATTTACAATGTATAGTATTTCGCCGAGTTGCAGGGTTAATACCGTAAAAGACATGCCAACTACTCCGGAGTTGCTCCAGGGAAATGAGAAAATTTCATAACTCCGGAAATTCCTCAGGTTGCTCCGGAAAACAACAAAACTTTTGAACAGCTAAATGATTACAAATTCAGCAGTAAAATACAAAATTTTGCAAAAAATAATGCTGAATATTACTCTTTTCACACAGCATTTTAAAAGTTTTCAGTTCTATGTGGAAAAAAACAAACTGAATTTAGGCCAAATTTGAGTAGACAAACTCCAGAATCCCTGATGATAAAAAAATTGGAAATTATTTGAATCAGGATGAATGTTGCTTTAAGAAATACTGTATTGAAAAATAAGTTGTTAAAAGCTACAAAAGCTACTCATAAAAATTTTTAAATGCTTAAATTTTAATTTACTTTTTACAATTTACTACTGTGTAAATATTTTAAATTTAATTTTAATTTAGAAACCAATAAGTTATGTACTTATGTATAATCTGTAATTAGCACATTAAAATTCCAAACCACGCTGTTGCTCCTTATACAAGTACCTGAAGGTTGGCATGTCTGCCGTACAGATAATTTTTTACTGTGTAGTGCAGTAGAAATATTTTTAAAAAATGCTGGTGGAAGACTTATATATATATATATATATATATATATATATATATATATAATATATATATATTATTTCCGTGTAAATATTTTATATATTTATAATTCAGAAACCAATAAGATATGTACTTATTATAATCTGTAATTATCATATAAAAAATATTCAAACCATCTGTTGCTCCTGATATATAAGTGCCTAATGTTGGTATGTCTTACAGATAACTGTTTACTGTATAGTGCAGTAGAATATATTTTAAATGAATGCTGGGGACGACTATATAATATCTATATATATATATATATAAATATAAATAATATATATATATATATATATACTAAATATATAATGGATTTAATGTTTTGAATCTTAATCAATTTTTTTTTTTTCTAGTGTCTTCTATGTTTTATGTAACGATATTATTAATACTTATAAAATTACAGACAAAATACTTTGAATACATTTAAAACTGAAATTCACGATCTCTTGTTCTATTTTTTTCCAGCAATGATATGTTAAAACACATTTTGAATTGAAATTGATTTAAGAAATTAAATTCATTTAGATTATTTGAATAAGTAAATTTGAATTTAACATCTTCCTTTGGAAATATATTTTGGAAATTCCATTAAAAGATAGGACATTATACGCTTCTTTTTATGTTATGCTACTTAATATTTATGACAAATATTTTTAGTTTATGGTACAATCCAAAACATTGTTTGTATCAAATGAGCGGAAGATTATGTGCAGAAGAAACCGGCTTCCTAAAGAAGTCTTCCCTTCATCATTTACTGCTAACTGTAATTGTTTAAAACCATGATGCATGGCGGAAACTTTATGAATTTTCTTTGTAATTCCTGAAGTTATTAACAAAAATTAGAATTAACGAGAAATGGCAAAACGGCTTACCATAGACATTTTAAAGTAATGACTTTGGTGGAAATATATTTACCACGGCTATATAAAGGGTTAAAGAAAAAATTGAAACAGTAATTTCATTAGCATAATATCATCATTATAATGTAAGTGGCAGACCTGCCAACTGCTACGAAAAAAATCGTAGTTTCTACGAATTTAGTAAGTAATTACGATCTTACGATAATTGTCAAAAAATATATCCAGGAATAAAAAATTACATAGCATCCGGGAAATCAAAATGAATGAATATATTTTCGCAAGCGATATAAAGAAATCCGTAAAATACGTTTCCGATAAATTTTCGTGTAACTACGGTGCGATACCATACTCTGTCGAAAGTAGAAATTTTTGGATTAAAAATTAGATTTTTTTGTCTGATAATACTGGTTATAATGTAATAGTATATTTCTGTGTTCTTCCCTCAGTATATTTCTGAGATTTTTTAAAAATTATTATTTCTTAAATAAAAATGTTAAGGTGTGAAATAACATTTAAATACAACTAAAATAAATCTAAATAAAATGCTTTAACTTTTTATGGGAGGTTTTCAGTTCAGAAATGTATATAAATGTATATGATATTGTGAAAATGAAATACTGTCTATTTGAAATTTTATATGGGATTTTAAATACTTCAGTAGAATTGGTTGTTTTTTGTTTGGGCAGTAAACATCATGCACATAATCATTTAGTATGTGCATTATGTTATGGCACGCGTGCGATTGCCCAGGATTTATGGTGCCATCCAACCTACCTCGCAAATTAGTGGGCTACTATTTTTGATTTCAAAAGCTGTCAAGTGCTACTATTTTTAATATACAAAAGTTGGCAGGTCTGGTAAGTGGACATTCACATAACAAAGAAAATACTACTAGATAAAATTTTATTACCTTTTCAGATTAAATCCATTTTCTTGTTTCACGAACTGTATCCAAGAAACCAAAAAAAGTATGTGTACCTTAGATTATAGCCAATAGACAATACAAAAACCAGAACGAAACCGAGTCTTATCCACCACACCGCATTCAGAAATCTAAACTAGCAAATGCAGAAGTTAACATTCGGAGCTTAAGTCACAGAAAAAATAAATAAATAAATAAAAACTCCCTATAAATAAGTATGACTACGGCAGAAGGAGAACGATCTCTCAGCTTGAACCATTAGTAGTATCTTTTTTTCTCTTATTTGTAAACATTTCACAACTGTGTTCTGACTAAAGCGGTGTGTGTGTCCTAATTTTCCCCCTCCGCATTTCCCCCATCCACGCGCGTTGAGTCATAGCCACTATTCATATTATTTCTTACAATAAAAATGTTAAGGTGAGAAATAACATTTAAATACAACTAAAATAAATATAAATAAAATACTTCTTATAACTTTTTATGGGTGGTTTTCAGTTCAGAAATGTATATAAATTTGTATGATATTTTGAAAATGAAATATTGTCTATTTGAAATTTTATATGGGATTTTATATACTAGTATAAATGATTGTTTTTTATTTGAGCAGTAAACATCATACACACAATCATTTAGTATGTGCATTGTGTTATGGCACGCGTGCGATTGCCCAGGATTTATGGTGTAAAAACTCGCCATCCAACCTACCTCGCAAATTAGTGTGCTACTATTTTTGATTTCAAAAGTTGTCAAGTGCTACTATTTTTAATATTCAAAAGTTGGCAGGTCTGGTAAGTGGACATTCACATAACAAAGAAAATACTACTAGATAAAATTTTATTACCTTTTCAGATTAAATCCATTTTCTTGTTTCACGTTCTATATCCAAGAAACCAAAAAAAAGTATGTGTACCTTAGATTATAGCCAATAGACAATACAAAAACCAGAACGAAACCGAGTCTTATCCACTACATCGCATTCAGAAATCTAAACTAGCAAATGCAGAAGTTAACATTCGGAGCTTAAGTCACAGAAAAAATAAATAAATAAAAACTCCCTATAAATAAGTATGACTACGGCAGAAGGAGAACGATCTCTCAGCTTGAACCATTAGTAGTATCTTTTTTTCTCTTATTTGTAAACATTTCACAACTGTGTTCTGACTAAAGCGGTGTGTGTGTCCTAATTTTCCCCCTCCGCATTTCCCCCATCCACGCGCGTTGAGTCATAGCCACTATTCATATGCTCAATGAAAAAAATAACTTTCATAAAGTAACGTGAAAAAGGTGTCGGACAACTTTTACACACGATCTGCAAATAAAGCTTTTTTTAATTTTTCATCGTGAGATATAAATACTGGTTAGAAGTAGTTAACAAGTTCTATTGTTTTGAAATCCCCGTGAAACCTCCCCAAGATGTCCTTGTTCTCAACGTCTCGCGCATTTTAATCTCTGGACAAATAAGGTTGGAAGGAATTCGTGAAATTGGTCACAAAACGTCGAACTTTTACTCCAATGTCATTCACTTTTCATTCGTATTCTTTTGACTTCCGTGACGATCTAATTCAATTCAGATTCCATCTATAAGGAAATGGCGATGATTTTTCTGCCTGTACAAAAAAGAATAAAAAATGTGGAATGACTAGAACTTCCGTATCCCTCTACAGTAATCCATGAAGCATTAAATAAAAATAATGTTTCCCAAACGATTTTTTTAAATTTTATGGTTTAGTGTCAAGACATAACAAACATTCGAATCAAATTAATTTTACGTCATTGCCTTTAAAATGTTCTATATTTGTCATTCATTCACTATATTTAAGTGTATTATACGTAACATACACCTCATGCCATGTAATGTCATATAACGTATATCCTGCTTACGGTACTAAATACTATGCCATGCTGTGGAAACCGTAAATAAAAGAATACAAACGCAATCATACAACATAGCATATGCGAAGCTACGAACCAGGTCTGTTGAAAAGATGTGGTAACGCAAGAAAAATACACACAAGAAGATATAAATGACAAAAGACGACAATTTATTTTACACTTAAAACTTAAATATTATTACAGATCTATTTGCAATATTTTGTCAATCCAGTCTACGTAATGTTAGTTCTAGATTATTTTTGCAACGCTAGTGCTGTGGAGTCAAGGAAGATGGTGTTCAGGAACCTCTAAAAAAAATGGTGCAGTCCTCCTCTTCTTACGTTGATTCCTTTCTTGCCGTAATCTTCTGTTAATTGCTCTGAGGGGAGATACACTTTGGCGATCTCCTTTCCTCCCTAAGCGTGGTGGGGGGTAGCAAACCCGATCGGTCCGACTACTGTCGGAGCCAGTGTTGCCAACCATACGATAATTATCGTATATGTACGATAACTTAGGTCTCTGTACGATGAAAAATAATCTCAAAAATTATTGACATAATTCTGAAAACCTGTACGATAATTTTCTGATTTGTACGATAAACCAAAAGTAGACTAATGGAGAATTAAAAGAACAGGTAATTTAACTGCAATATTAAAAAATTGAGAATATCTAATTAATTTTTTTATCACTTTTTTCCATCAAATAATTATTGTTGTAGATTTTAGAGCAGCTTAAGGAGCATGTTTTGAGGTGCTTCTTCATTAAGTAAAAGTAAATAATCTGTACTGTGTAATAATAGAAGGGAAAGTGTCAATTATAAAAAAAAAAATGTATATTTGTGAAATTAAATATGACCTAGGTACTAATGTTTGATATTATTTGAAACTAATATAAAATAAAGAATTTTAAAAATGGTTATGACCAGTGTTTTTATCTGTTAGTTACTTAAAATTATTTAAATCACTGTTATTCTTAAATACACAAAACACAAAATGCAAAATTACTGAATATTCACGATTATACTGGAGATGTTTCTTTAATGATTACATAATTATGGATAATTAGAAATAATTTTGCATTTTACTTATTCTATTGCAGTTTTCACTAAAATATGGTATTTTTAGTAATTAAACTGATTATTAAATAATAATCGGCTACAAAGTTACATAATGGTAAATAATAAAAATTCTGCCATTTCTATGTTTTCCACAGTTTTAAAATCTATCTGATATTAAGATTCAATTGATTAAAAAATATATCCTACAATCGTCCTCTATTAACACTATTTTGAACTAATTACAAAAATGTACGATAATTTATAAGCCAATGCCATAATTTTAGGACCTAGAATCCATAATTTTGCCTGTGAAGGTTGGCAACACTGGTCGGAGCAAGATAGGATGCTGCAGACACTATCGGCGGAGTGGGAAAACTGTTTACTACACGACACGATACCGTTCTGTCGGACAACGACAATCGGATACATTTTATAGCTATCGTGTTGGTAAATGGGAAGGCGCTCTAAGGGCCGGTCTCATCAAAGTCGTTTAACGGCTAACCGCGATTAATCCATCTCACTAACCAATGGTAGAACGGAATTCTCCGTTTAAACAGAGATTAATCGTGGTTAGCGTTTAACGACTTTGGTGAGACCGGCCCTTAGCCTCTCCGGTAACCTACCGATAGCTGCGAGGGAGTTTACTGACGTAATTCTTTGTTACAGTATGATGTATGCAAAATTTATCGTAAAATAGGAAACATATTAATGTATAATAAAGTGTACGTTAGTTTAAGGATATTATATTGCATAATTTTAAGCTAAGGTCTGTATAAAAGTTTTTACGGAAAACCCATAAACCTTATTATTATAGTATTTAAATTAGATTTAGATTTTTTTTTCAAATAATGTTTAATGTAATTTCTTTTAAAACATTATGGGTGTTAGTATTTCTAGTTCACTATAATTAAAAATTTTTAATCTAACCTTAGTGACAAAGTGATCATAAGATTTTTTTTTTTAAGACATTCAAAATTTCTGCAAAAAAAATTTTAACAAGTAATGAATGCATATAACTCTCATAAGTTATATTTATGTATTTATTTAACTTGGAAAAATCATTCTGTTCTTCGTAACGATCGCTTTTAACCTGCTTCACATTATTTTTATGGATGTATTAACAAATGAAAGCACAATCTTAAATAATATAATTAATAGTTTTGAATAAATAGTATAAGATGCTGTTACATACGCGTAAATAAAATAAAGCTAAATAATATTAAAATCTTATAAGCTATAAGAACAATAGCTTAGTTCGTGTCTGCACACACATCCTGTAAAAATTGATGAATGTATTAAAATACAGTTTTTTATTTATTTATTTGTAATAGTTATGCAATCAACTTAGCGTATCGTGCTTTTTTAATATGAATTAATTTTTTCTTATAATTAATGTTTAAGTAATTTTTTCGTTTTACACACCTATTAATCTGTAAATATCAATCGTACGGCCCTGGTTTATGTGCTATCTTAACCAAATTTCGCCTTTGCATCACGTATTTTCATTAAATTTTAACTTCGTTAGAAATAAATAGTTACATGTATTTCATATTAGTTGCTCAGGTGACAAAAACTACGGAAAGCTGTTGGTTCCAGGCTCAAGACCTTCGTTCCACTAACGTAATTATAACGTTCATTAATGGCTGGAGCACGTAAAATAGGTTTGTGTTTGTAATGTCTTCTAAGTTCAAACGATCCTTCTGAAAGTTACATAACAAGCCTTGGGGCTTCTGCTTGGTCCCTTCTTTCAAATTTTGAGGGACCACTTGAGCGGTTATTCTTGTTCGTAGCATACTTTAACCCTTTAGTGGACAGTGGTTTCGCAGTGAGACCACATTTAAATATCTTAATTTTTCTTTACTTTTGGGAGACATATGAATGATTTTTTCGATTTCTTTTTGTTTTTTACAATTTAAACCTTAACATATGATAGCACTATATTTAATTTATTTTTTTCCATTGAAATATATGTAATTAAACTTGCCTTACCTGGAAAGTGAGTAATTTGATTTGTCTCACTTAAGTCATAAGTGAGAAAAAAAAAAGTATCTACCAAACAACACTTATAAATTGTTAAGTTATTTATTTATTATACTATGCGTTTATCTTTTTAATTTTTATACTGTTTGTTAAACTATTTATTTATTATAAGTTAAGATATTTATTTATTGTACTATTTGTTAAGCTATTTATTTATTGCACTATTTGTTAAACTATTTATTTATTATACTATTAGTTAAGCTATTTATTTATTGTACTATTTGTTAAGCTATTTATTTATTGTACTATTTGTTAAACTATTTATTTATTATACTATTTGTTAAGGTATTTATTTATTGTACAATTTGTTAAGCTTTTTATTTATTGTTGTATTTTAAGGATACTTATTTATTGTTCTTCCGATATAATTAAAATTTAAAAAAGTATTATATTCACACTGTACAAGAGGATGTGTTTGTCAGTTACACCACCTCTCAAACCCTCCTATACCTCTAAAGTATAAACCCATCAGGTATAGGAGGGTATAGCAGGGTAAGGTATAGGAGGTCCTATAAGGTATACCCCTCTAAGGAATGTTTAGAAAAATTTTCATATATTTCACATTCATGATGTTCATAGATAACATTTATAAACTAATTTCTTTAAATTCCAACGAATTTGTGTTTGTGACCTTCAAAGGGTTAAGTGACACGAACTGTCTCGGTTAGTGCTAAATGATTAACTGCTTTGACTGCAGGACTTTTTTATGTAGCAGGTAGGTGTAAAAATAATATTACGTTGATTTAGTGTTTAAGAATAAGAAATTAAAACTCATTGAAGAACACATGGACAAATATGTCTTGATTAAATGATTTTATACATTTAAATGCCGAAGGAATACAACTTATCATTTGTAAATACGGAAGACTCCTCTCGATTCGGCGTCAGCCCTAAAAAAATGGCGCCGCTTTTCCTTTTTCTCGTGTCGCTCCAAAAAACGTCTATCCCGCAAGCAGCGGAATCCAGTAGCTTTTACCCTCTTCTTTCCTCTGGTAACAATCTTGTCTTCTAAAAATATCAGACTGCCCCCTTGAGAAAAAAACAGGGATCCACTCAAGAACGGAGGGGTCAGAATCCCGCCAAACAAACGGGCCCTTCTATTGGTTGGGAGAAGTCCGAAGTTTCTTCCTAGTTCAAACCGGTCCTGTTCTGTATGTCTTTGACGAAGGCTTTCGAGAAGGGGTAAAAAAACGTTGAACCGAATGTAACTTATTGTTACAGTAGGATACATAATTATTCTAACACCATACAGAAATCACATACACAAGTATTCGATCTCGCTGTTTTTTACTGCATATTTTCTGTAACTGACGTACATCTTGATATTAAAGTGATTGAATATAAATTAGAGCCATAAATAATCATGCTTAAAAGTAATAATGAGCGCAAGTAATCATAAGTACTTGAAAACTTTACAAGAAGTTTCACCTTAATTAAAAAATGAGCCATTATAATTTTCCTTTTTCAAAAGGTTTAGTGCTTTTGAAAAGTTTTCAAAGGTTTAGTGCTTTTGAAACTTTTTCAAAGGTTTTTAAGTCTAACCTTTAGGTGCAAAAGGTTATACTAAAGCTTTTTCTCTTCTAAAATGGCTCATATTTAGGCATTGTTTCAGCATTGTTAAAAATATATATATATCTTAAACATTCTACATAAGTTGCAAACAAATAAGAAGTTCTTTGTTGCAGATCAAGAAAAATGGCTGTGTCTATTTTTATGAAATTTGGAATATCCTGGATCTTCTGGTTATTGTGGTAAGTAAAAGAAATTTGTTCGCTTCTTTTTTTTTTTGTGGCTCACATTTGTGAAACGTCTCTTCATAGACAAGCTTTGGAAAGTTAGTTTGGAGTTGTTAGCATATCTTTAAATTGGAAAATCTTATGCGTATTGGAATATAGAATTGTGAAATTATTAAAATAAAGGAAATTATTGATAAAAATATAATTAATGATGCATATGGACGAGCCTTTAAGGCAAGTCATGGTTTGGTTTGGTTTGGAGCTCTACAGTCTACTTTTTGCAACACGAGGGCTAATGAGACCGGGACCTGCTGTTGCTTAAAGCCGATTCCGAACGGCTACGAACATCCATGCCATAGTGGGATTCGAACCCACGAACTCCAGTTCCGAAGGCCAGCATCCTAACCAATCGGCCATCGTTCGGCCGGCAAGTCATGTCTTTCAGCGAAGGGATTGCTTCGCGGCGCCCCTGGACTCCTTTCATGACGCCCTAGTGTCCTGAGGCTCAAAATTTCAGAACCTCTGAACTAAAAGATTTAAGATCATCAAGGTTCTATTTTTCTTACATGAACCAAGAAAATAGAACCTTTGATGAGGAGCATCATAAGAATGTCTCATGCATTAACCCTCTGACTGCTCAATTTGTAGACCGAAATCGATTCATTGTTCATTTTTTGTTGTATATTTTAAACCCATATAAATTGAAGAATTGGAATATTTTTTTCTCTTTCTAGAAAAGATTTTTTTATATACATTTTTATCGTGAGAAATTTAACTGTCAGAAAAACCAATTTCAGATGTTGTCACAAGAAAGTTAAAAAAAAATATCAATTGAATTACAGTTAATTTCTATTTATTACATAATTATAATTATATTGTCTAATATAACTAACTATAGTTCTATTCATATAATTCTATTATTACATAATTAAATGTGTAATGCTGTATATAATTTTTTTCACTTGTTAAACGGTGAAAAAATGGAATGAGCTCCCGAAAAAAGGGTAGAGAAGCACATGGCCGCGAAAATCGGATGATGTGCAAATTTTGCTACATTTCAGTTGCCAGTGGAAATCGCGGGATGAGCAGCCAGAGGGTTAAAGTACTGAGAGTATTGCTGTCAAAACAAGAACTTTCACGAGATACAATATAGGAGAAGCAAAAAGTCTTTGCTGTTATTTCCAATTAAGAAGCTTCTTACCCAGTTTACTTGGGTCGGGCTATTTTCTTACCAAAACTTTCGTCGTTCTGTTAAATCTCCTTTTTGCTAATTAAATGTTCGATATTTACTAGTAATAAGAATTTTTTTTACAACATTTAGCATTTAAAATAGGTATCCGTAAATAACTTTATACATTTGAAAAGAAATGAGCGATTTGGAAAGAAACCGTGTCCATATGTCTGCAGTTTTTCTCCACTGGCACTGTCCGTCTCGGTTACAGTTAGTTGCAATTTCCTGACAGTTGCAAAGTACTCAAGCAAAATAGTAGTCAATGAAACATCAGGTGTCGTAATTAATACTTCATTCCACATTTTAATATTTCTCCAATATTAAAGTCTGAAAACTTTCTAAGTATTTTTCTTTATTTTATATTGTTGAATTAATTTTCTCTTTCTATTAAAATAATCAATCTATTTCGTAGTAATAGTAAGCAGGTATTTTTAGAAATATTAAGGATAATCGTGCCACGAAGAGCCTTAAACTAACTTTCCCTTATTTGTATTCAAAATATGATTAAGGTTAAGGCCGTTGGTTTCTCTGTCCAAAAACTCTACGAAATGAGAATGTAACCCAAAGTGCATAAGTAATCATGTCTAGCACTGCAACACAGGAGCAAAAAATATGAGATGTATTTAAGTTACGATTATTTATTATGAGATATTTATAAATACCAGCACGCCAAACACTATACCGAACTATAATATTGATCACGTTTGTTTATTTCAAGCACATATTTTAAAATGTTTTTATGAGGTATGATTTATGTTAATGAGAGAGATACCAAGTAATATCAAATTATTACATACGTATATTTAAAACCCCATGATTCTACTAGTAAATTACAACATTTTCTCTGTTAAATAAAATTATTACCTTTGAAACACATGTTTCGTTTTCCTCTCTCATAAGCACATTCTGAAACAAGAAGTTAAATTTCAGTATATTTTATCATAAATTTCTGTTATAAAAAATTGGAACCAAGATATTTGCTATTTTTTCAGTCTCTGGTTTTATTTATTTCTTTTTTACTGGGCCAGAGGGAGTGGGGGTGAAACTTCAATAAAAGTTTTGTATTATTATGACCGTAAATGGAAATCAATATATGCAATTAGAAATTGCGTTGATTTTAATTATTATTTTGAATAAAGATTAAGTACAATATAAATCCAGCGTATCGAGGCAAATATAAATTTAGATTTTTTTAAGGATGGTGAAAAACTGTACCGTAATTCCTATACAGAAGTGTACTTTAATGTGATTTAAGATATTCGCATATGCAGCTTATTGTGTTATGGACTCACGAATCCATCTTTCTATCCCTTCTTTCATCTTTTAGTTGTTTTTATGCTCTTCTCGTTGTCAATATCTCTCCTTACTGTAAGAAATCTCAGGATTAGAGGGCCCGACCCAGGCAATCCAGTTGCACGATTGCTTTGTATGCCTTGTATGCATATGCAGCTGAAAATCTCATTTGAATCCCAATAAAGTTACTCTCCAAGTCTGTGCTTGCACAATATTTGGTTGCTCCTCTTAATATTAAATTAAATTTAAAAATAAATAAATAAATAAAAATTTAAAAAATCTCATGAATTTATAACGACTGTTCCCCCAGCTACTTTACTGATTTGAATTGTGTTTTAAAACTTTAAGCTGGATTTAATTTTTACTGTAAACGTATGTCTTCTTTCTGCCCAAACTCAAAAATTTTTCCTATTTTATCTCCATTCCTTAATTAATCACACATTATTTCATATCGTGCCAACTCAATATCATTAGTTTTTGTATACACCATTACTAGGAACATCTGAACTAGAGGGCTTGATCCAGAGAGTTCAGTTGTCAATTCTTCCTGTGAGATCCTGAGAACTTATACAGTTGGTATCGCATTCATTTGATACGTTAAGGTAGTGCTAATTCTAAGGAATTTATTAGGTGTACTAATTACAATGAGAGACATTGGACGCAGATCGCGTTATCCTGTCTTTAATAAATAATAGCAGAATAACATGGATGATTGGATGTAATATGCTTAAAAAAGATTTGTTTTAGTCGTTAGGTACCTATTAAATTAAAAAATACCTCTCAAATTTAATTAAATTTAAATACATAATTTTCTTCCTCAGGTATCTTTGATTTGCATTGCTTTCTCCGCTTTTCGGACAGTCGTGGTTGATAATATGCTTGAAGATTTGCTAAGCCGGCCGGACATTTTCCCGGATTTCGAGTTTCTCGGTTTCTGGCAAATGCAGTACAACAACGCTGTAGCTGTTGACATTTTCATTGCGTGGATCAAAGTATTCAAATACATCAGCTTCAACAAGACTATGACGCAGCTTTCCTCCACATTATCAAGGGTAAGCGTGGCTTTGTTAGTTTCTGGTTAAATTCAACGACTTTTTTCTTTATAAGCATAATTTAAAGGTAACGGAAGAAATGTTGTTAAAACTACGTAATTTAGCGCTACAGATTTCAGAATTTTCATATTTTTACCTGTTTTGTATATTATTTTATATTTCTTATTTAAAAAAATCTTTTTTAACCGTGTTTCCTTAGTGTTCAAAAGATATTGGAGGCTTTGCAGTTATGTTTTTCATTGTATTTTTTGCCTTTGCTCAACTCGGTTACCTGCTGTTTGGAAGTATTGTGAAAGAATTCAGCACTTTCGGGACAGCAGTGTAAGTATGCCTTTAATACTTGTGACTTATTCCTTTAGAGAAATAATTTTTCAGGTGCCAAAAGTGTTTTATGGATAGTTATATATCACAATTTCTGGATTTGTATCGTTTGTGATAGAAAAACAGAAGATTAACCCTTTGCACTCGAGGGCTCCGCGGCGGTGCCATTTTAAATTTTTCTTAAAACTCGAGGGCTCCGCCACGGAGACAATGCAAATAATTTTCAGTTTTTAACATAAGAACAAAAACAAATCGTAAAAACTAATTATTTTGCATTGTCTCCATAGCGGAGCCCTCAAGTTTGAAGACAAATTTTAAATGGCTCTGCACCGGATCCTTCGAGTGCAAAGGGTTAAATTATATTAAATTTTGAATTAAAAAAACCATTATTTATTAATTATGCAAAATCAGGAAACCTATTTTCAATAATACGATAACTAGAAATTTGTTTATAATTTATTTTAAAATATCTGTTTGTAACCTTTAAAGATAAATTCAATAAGGTTTAATATTTATTTCTGGTAGTATCAAAAGAATTCTCTATATTTATTTTAAAGTATTAAGGAAAAAATATATCGTATGCATTGCAAATATATTATTTAGAAAAGAAGTGTAATTTTAGATTAGCTATTTAAATACTTATTTTCAACTAGCCTTAAAGCCCATCATATGACGGGATCAGTAAAATTTTTAATTTTCCAGCATTGTAAAGTACCCTATGAAGCAGGTAATAAAATGGTTTGTGTTTTGGCTGAGAATTATCTGTTACACGCTCAATAATTTGTTTATTTTCATACTAAAGTCTCCCTACATTGTGAATGCAGTTTAAAATCACACTGAATTCATTTAGTCAAAAAACAAAAAACAAAATTCTTCATTTTCAAAGATATATAAATTAAATGCTAGATATTTATTAGTCAGTGAAATAGACTCCTAGACTTTTAAGAAAAGAGTTTGTTGTTAATACCGGTGACAAAATTTTCATTTCAACAAAAAATAATCGATGATTAAATTTAAAATTATCACTTATATACTTAATCTATTATTTAAGTCAAATATAAAAGAAAATCATTTGCTTAATATGTAAGTTCAGTGATAAAACGTATGAAAATAATGCACGCGATATTTAAATAATTTAAAATAAGAAATGATGAAATGAGAGGGTTAAAGGAATGACGTCATAATGCTAGAAAAAAATGTAATGTTTACCTATTTATTATGTGAATAAATTGATAAATTTAATTGACTGCTCTTAGCCGGGTAATCCATTCCGGCTTCATAAATTCGTGGACAGACGGACATATAACATAGACTATTATTATATTGGGGATAATCCGATAACGAGAAATTTGATTATAATTTAATTTAAAATATCTGTTTGTAACCGTTAAAGGTAAATTCAATAAGGTTTAATATTTATTTCTGGTAGTATCAAAAGAATTCTCTGTATTTATTTTAAAGTATTAAGGAAAAAATCGATCGTATGCATTAAAAATATCTTATTCGGAAAAGAGGTGTAATTTTAGATTAGCTATTTGAATTCAAAATAAAAACATTTTCGATAAGATTGGAGCTCTATGGTCTATTGTTTTGCTTCCTGAGAGTTAATGAGACCGGGAACTACTACTTAAATCCAATTCCGAACATTAATGTTAGCGAGGGATAATCGTTTTTTAAACTTTAAAGTTTTAATATGAACCAGCTCTTATTTTTCTAAATATAAATTAATTCTTCTGTCTACAAGCAGTACGTGATGAAGTGTAATCAGTTTCGTGTTACTAAATTTAACCCCTTAACGTGCACGCTCTAGTTAACTCAAGCGCGCTAAACTGGCCAAACTGTGCACACTCGAGATAATTCGAGCGGCGTTGTACTTTATGTTGCTATTATTTTTCACACTCAAATGCAATCGAGAATTGAAAATATCAACGGGAAAGGAAAATAAAAATTTGTTTTATTGATATTTATCATTTACTTGGGATTGTAAGCTATAACACTTACTTATTCAAGTATAAAATATATTTTTTTTTCTACTTATCACTTACTTATCTCTTCCATGTCAGTCGTTTTCCGACAGCGTATTCATATTCAGATTCTGTATCTCTCATTTTTCAATACATAGTTACGTTCTAAATTGTGTTTTTTACATTAAATTATTCATTTTTTTTCCAAAAATAAAATGTGTATTAAGGAGTTAATGTTAGAGTGGAATAATAGTTTTTTTAAATTTTACAGTTTTAATATGAACCAGCTTTTATTTTTCTAAATATAAATTAATTTTACTGTCTACAAGCAGTATGTGATAAAGCGTAGTCAGTTTCGTGTTACTAAACTGAATTACAAATTACTACGTCATATAATTTAAATGCAACATTTTGAATCTTGTTAAATTCCTTTTTACGTATTTACTTTCAACATGCCATTTTTCAGGTTTACTCTACTCCGCCTTATCCTCGGAGATTTTGATTTCGAGGCCTTAGAAAATGCAAACCGTGTTCTTGGACCTATTTACTTTCTCAGCTATATATTCTTCGTTTTCTTCGTCCTGATGGTAGGTTTTTGTATTTTTTGCTTAAAATTCCTCCGATTTGTATGTTTGGATTATATAAGATCTGAAACCCTTTGAATAATTTTGTAGCATTTTATAGATAACGTAGACGGCAACTTGTTGTGCTCGTGCAGATTTTTAATGTATTTATATTTTTTATTATTAAAAAAATTCTAAATCCACTACTTGTGTCAAATAATAAAACAATAATACAAACTAATATCTAACAGTAAAACGTCTTTTGACGTAGTTCATGTAGTATACAGTTAATATGGCGAATTAATATACCTGTCTCTTTCAAATAGAAAAAGAATACATTTTTTTTTTTTTTTTTAAGAAAGCAAGAATGCAGTTTAACCCCTTAACGTGCACGCTCGAGTTAACTCGAGCGCGCTAAACTGACCAAACTGTGCACACTCAAGATAATTAGAGCGGTGTTGTACTTTATGTTGCTATAATTTTTCACACTCGAATGCAATCGAGAATTGAAAATAATAATGTGAAAGCAAACAAAAAAAAAAACAATCGTCTTATTGATATTTATCATTTACATGGGATTATAAGCTATAACACTTACTTATTCAAGTATAAAATACATATTTTTTTCTACTTATCACTTACGACTTTTGTTTCGAAATATATCACACAAAAGAAAATTTTGAATAATTTTATAAATACTAGTATTGTTATTATTTATGTTTTAAAAGTATAAATAAGTATTTTTACTGATAATAATGTTTATTCTGAAATGGGAATATAAAAAGAAAGATTAAAAAAAGTCGATTTGCGTGTAATATTACAATATTCGACTATTTTCTGCAATGTTATCAGAATCCAAAGTTGCAATAAAAATTTTGATTATTTTTGTATTTTTATAATTTTCTAGGCAAGACAGAGTTTTAAATTGTGTTTTTTACGTTTAAAAAATTGATTTTTTTTTGACCGGGCCTTTGTTAAAAAAAACTGTGCATTAAGGGGTTAAGTACATTAAAAATACTCTAAACTATTTAGCGTATTATGTAAAATAGGGGTGGAGAAAACAGATTCTGTGGTGAATTTCACTCAATTTTTATAATTGAAACAAATGTAGCAATGATTATAGTAAATACAAGACTTCGATATGGGTAACTGAGATCTCCAAATATAGGTTATATATATTTCATAACTTAAATGAGGTTTTAGATTATATTACACTAACAATATAAACCACTTCGAAATTTTCACAACTCATTATCATACAACGAATAACATATTCATTTAAATTTGATTTTTATCCTGAACTTAAGAAGTATAATCTAAAGAAATAAAAGAGTTATATTTGGTGATATTTGATGTAAATATAATACTATTGGTTTTTTTTTATTGATTTATATTATTATTATTATTTATATGCAGTTATAAATGTTTAATTGTTCCGTTATAAAAAATAATGAATAATTATAAAAAGTAATAGTATTTGAACATTAAGTTTGAAAAGAGAAAATAAATAGGTACAAATTATGAGAAATAAATAATTGAAATTATTTTTATTTATTTACTTATTTACATATATTTTTTTTTCAAATCAAAGTCTACTCTTTTGTTGGTTTCGTAATTGCAAATGCAAGTACTTAATGAGTGTGAAATAAACGTTTTATTAATCAGTGAACTTTTTTTTATTTGGGGGTATGCAATCTTAGGAATGTACAAGGACAGCTAATAGCTTAGGAACGAACCTGCACATGGGATTAACTTAAAATATTAACATTATCTACGAATCTAGGTTGGGGTTGTCTGGACTCGTCATACGACTCTTTACTTGTCACTTCATCTACAATGCACTCACTGCTTACAGTTTAAAAATTCTCACGTTTCCCTGACTTCTTCAAATGCTTACATTTAATCAATCTTAACGGCAGAGTTTTAACTTTCCTGCTAAAATGTTGTAAGCCCAAAGAAGTTTTTTTTTTAAAAACATCTAAAAAGATTTGCAATGTTTCAAAATATCTCTGTAAATGTAAAAATGAACAAAAAATTACTCTCATTAGTAAGCATTGTAAGGTATATTACAAGCTTCGTTTGAGAAAATGGGATGAAAAATCTTTTAAGAATGTAATAAAAATTGACTCAGAAATCTCGTGCTATTAAAATGAAATCGGAATGGAAAACATACTGCGACGACTTTAATGTTCTTGAGTGAAGAATAGAGTGAAGAACGATCACAGTCTTAACAGAATTGGAAATCACATTTATTTTTCTGGAGTAAATACTGGTTATCAAGGCCGTAGTTAGGGGGAGGGATTTGGGTGACTGGTCCCCCCCCCAAAATTTTGAAAGACCATTTTGTAGATAGACAATGTCCCACGTTTTTGTGTGTATGCTATCTGCTAACTGTTCAGGAACATGGACTGTTATTCTCTTAGAAAAAACGCTGAGACCATAAGTCTTGCTAGGCCGCTGGCCGGAAATACAGCACTGTATTTCCGGGACTGTATTCGGGAAATATAGTACTTTCCCTTTCATTAATTGAAGTATCATTCAGAAATATAGATGTCTTTCTCCCTTGGTCCCCCTCCGAAAATAATTTCTGGCTACGGCCCTGCTGGTAATATACAAATGGATTCTAATCTCCCAAAATAAGTCGAAATGTAAAGGATTGTTGCTTGCTTAACATTACCACGACGATCACAGTAAAAAAAAAAAACTAAATAATCTTACAAAATGGGGAAGATTTTCCAGGGTGCAATGCAAATCCAATCAATCCCCCGTTCGGTGTCCGAGACCCTGCCGTTCCTTATATGGCGGACTTTACGAGTCTCCCGAACGTAATCACTAAAACGCTGGCTCCAGTCAAAATACGTGGAAGCCTCCACGAGGTCAAAACACCTACGTAAAATAATGTCTAAAAGCTCCGAGTCGTAAAATTCTAGGCTTTTTATCCCTGGGATCAGTTACAGTCCCGCCAACCATTTTTTGGTCAGTTACGATTCCAGTTACCTGAGAACTCCAGCTAAGGTTACAGCTAGTTTTTTAGTTTAATTCTCGATTAGCTGTCCCGATTCCGGAATTCTCGAGACACCCTCCGGGATCATTACCGCGACCGATCAGGAGCGTGACGCCTATTCAACCGAACCGTCAACATCCCAGACACGGCGTCGCCGCGCTATTGTAGCCGGGTCGAAACAGGAGGAATTTAGATCAGCTGATTTCGATCGTTATTTTTCTGAACAAAGGGGGGTCCACAATATCTTTAAATTCATAAACTACCCTCAAATTCTGTAACAGTTCTATGAGAATAACAGGACACGATTTCTTACCAGAATTGTAGCATTTAATAAACTTGATTTAGCATTTGAATAGAAATGTTTGAGATTTGTAATTATAAAACTCTTTAGTAAGTCACTTACACTGTTTTCTTTTCTCTTTAGAACATGTTCCTGGCTATCATTAACGATACCTATGCAGAAGTGAAAGCAGAAATTGCTACTTCCAACAGCGAATTTGAAATTGCTGACTTCTTCAAAAAGGTAATTAAATTACAATGTGTGTTAAATGTCGTTTTTATTCTGTTGCAGATTGCTTGCGATTTTATAAGCTTTTCTTCTGAATTTTCACGAAGTATCATATTCATGTGGTATAGCACATTACTATAGAAGATTTATAGAAATGTATCGTCAGCCGATACAATTTCTCTGAATAGGGACCTGAATCATCAGGTTATTAACATTAAAATAAAATTAAATTTTACTCATTAAGTTACTGTTACCTGTATAAAATGAAGATGTTTTTCCTTCACAGCTTATATAACTTGTAATGTGAAAAGCCAAAATAATGGAAAACAGTCAAGCCGTAGTTAGAGCATCGTAACTTTTCTTTCTTCCCAGCAGTTAAAATCCTTAAAAAGTTCCAGCAAAGTGAAGATAGCATGTATTAAAAGCAAAACTTGGACATATGTTTTATATGGAGAAGACAGAACTTGGATATACAGTTATGTTCGCCGTTGGCGGTTTTCCGTTGGTGTTTGAGATCACATTGCCGCTATCTTTTAATCTACTACTGATTGTTCTTTGAGTTATTCTACCGTTACTTCATTTCTGAATTTATCCGATTTCTATATACGAGGCGCATCTAGAAAGTAAGTTTCCATATTTAAAAGGAAAATAAC
Source organism: Pardosa pseudoannulata (assembly GCA_032207245.1). Taxonomy (NCBI): domain Eukaryota; kingdom Metazoa; phylum Arthropoda; class Arachnida; order Araneae; family Lycosidae; genus Pardosa; species Pardosa pseudoannulata. The sequence goes on along the minus strand of CM063506.1, from coordinate 64,559,117 downwards.
TCATACTTTCAGGAACATATTTATTGGCAACAAGTACAGCGATGTTTCAGTTATTTTTCAACATAGCCACCACCAGAATTGAGACATTTGTCGTATTGTGGGATCAACTTTTGTATCCCTCTGTCGTAGAACTCTGCCGCCTGTGAATGGAAACAGCTTGTGGCAGACGTCTTTAGCTCTTCATCGTTGCCAAAACGCTCACCGGAAAACAGGAATTTCTTGAGGTGCAAGAAAACGGGCAAATCGCTGGGAGGAACATCAAGGCTGTATGGATGACCAAACAACTCAAAGCCAAATTTCTTCAAAACAGCTGCTGTGCTTTGAGCCGTATGTGGACGAGCATTGTCATGGATGAGCACAACACCTACAGTAAGCATTTCACGCCTCTTGTTTTGAATGGCACATCGCAATTTCCGCAGTGTTTCACAGTAACGGTCAGCGTTTACTGTTTCACCACGTGGAAAGAAGTCAATGAGCAGAATGCCCTTCCCTTGCAGGCGGCGGGAGATGGAATTAGAGCTTCCATTTCGGACCACGATTGCTGCCACGCTTCTAGCACGAGGCGGGACCTATCCAGCTGGCATATGATTGATACGTCATAGATATGTTACGCATGCTCAATTGACAAGGCTAATTGCGATTACTTTAAAGGGGAAAACTTCGGGAAACTTACTTCTTGGATGCGCCTCGTATTTTCTTCATTTCCAGTCCAAAATGGAATTTTAATGAAAATTCCATTTTGAATTTTTATTAAAGTAAAATTGTGGAGGATATAGCTTTTAAAGTTTATCTAATGAAATTTATATTGATTTTGGCTATACATTATCTGGAAGTATTTGGATGCCAACAGTAAAATAATATATACAACTATTTATGAATAAATTTATTCTTTGACTGTAATGTTACATCCATTTTCTGTAATTTATTTAAAAATACTTTCTGATCTTTTATTAGCAACATTTAAATTTCAAATATTAGTGATAGTCCTCGAAATTATTGTAAAAATTTTGAATGGCAACTTTAATTTTTAGTTTATTGTTACCAAGAATTAGTTTATCATTACTGAAAAGACGCGGTAGCTCAGTGAGCAAAGGCAGCCATCTCATAATCGCAAGGTTGGGGGAAATCCAGACTCTAGCCGGCTAAAAATCTGCCTTGTTCATTTAATAGCGGCTGGGGCACGTAAAATAGTCGCAATAACCTTGAAGTTCTTAAACTAAACCTCTAAAGGGGGCAGGCCTGGGGGTCTTCTCCTTGATCACTGCTTTTAACCCCTTCCGGTATGATTTAATAATGAAAAACTGTTCATGAAATAACCATTTAATTTTTATTTAAAAAACTTGTTTCATTTTACAATTCTTACATATTCTTAATTAAAATCCACTTTTTTCATAGTGTTAAATAATATCAGAAACAGTAAAATTAAGAAAATATCAAAGCAAAACATTAATAAGGTATACAGATAATAGTCTTCAAGCTAGTGGTACTTTTCAAAACAAAGTGCAAAGGAATTCTTAATTGTTTACACCGCCAAGTAGTCTCACTTTTAATTTGATTCTTGTAACACACACGGCATTTCTTAGTAGGTTTTCTTTTATTCTGACTCATTAATTTGGCAATGACTTGTACCAAGAAAATCTAAGTAAACAGTATGCAATAGTGACTTGTGATTTTCACAAGTGATAAAAGTGTTGCCAAATTCAGTACACTAGAAATTTTAAACTAAATTAATTATCATATTTAACAGTAACTTTAATCGCATGACGAGTGTAGCTCGTCATTGTGCGGTATGGAATGAAAAATTAATGACGAGCTAGACTCGTCATTTTACCGGAAGGGGTTAAATTACGAGGAATCACTTTCTCTATGTTGACCTAAGGAGTAATGTTGGCTGCCCATATATGTTCCCATGGTAAAATGACAAACAAAATCCGCGACGTTGTATGAGCAAATGTTTAACAGGCAAAGCGTTATTTAAAGAAAAAATGTTTAATTTTTCTTATAACTACTTTCTCGACGTCTGTGTTAAATAACACTGCAAATTTTCTCAGTTACCGCCTTTTTTTTTTATAAATACGCGCATCCTCTCGTTTTAAAACCTTAATGTCAAAACGAATCAAAGTCAAAGGCAGATCTTGAAGATGTCAGAGGCCAAACTTGGAATCTAACAGAAACATCGAAAAACTTTCAAGTAGCTCATTAAACTTATGAACTTTCAATATTCCTTTCCCTGAAGCATGTTATATGTTACAACCCGATTTCATTTCAGGGCTACAACAATATTTTGGGCAAACTCGGAAAACGTGACAAAATTCAAGACATTCAAAATGCTTTACGAGTGGCAGATTTCGATGGTGATAAGAAGCTTTCTTATCAGGAAGTGAGACAACAGCTGAAAGCGTAAGTATTTTGACCTGCTATTTTTGTAGATTTTTTTTTATCAAGTAATGATACCACATTTATCTTTAGATATATTATTTTCGAAATATTTGACCGATTTCTTTTGATAAATAAACTTTTATCGAACATTGTTTAGATACTAATGAATTATTTATACTTTAAACTTCAATGAGCGTGCCCACACACATATAAATAGATAAATATATTATTTATTTATATAATACATATATATGTATATATATAATATATGTATATATATATATATATATATATGTGTGTGTGTGTGTGTGTGTGTGTGTGTGTGTGTGTGTAAAAAGACGGACTTCCCGATGGGTGGTTACAATCATGGCCCATAAAAATGACACCATTTTAGCTAAAGACCTTTATTAAGATAATGTTAAAGGACAGGTTCCCACTTCATCATAGGGACAGAACAAACTGAGGAGTCAGCTAACATGAAGTTATATGTAAAAAGGCCCTTAACACCTGGTCAACATCTGTGGAAAAAGCTCTAGAAAAATCTGCCTTAGACAGCGTGCATCTCCTTTTTGTTTTGAAATTTCCTAAATTGTCCGCTAGGGCAATATAGAGTTATAATTGGTCAGACCCCTTCTCTGAGGGCGTAAACTGTAGTCCTAGTGGTCAATTTAGGTTAGGAATTAAAAAGGGGAATGCAAAAAGGACGCGGGAATTTTTAGCCCTTGACTTTAGATATGAAAACCCCTGAGAATTTTCCTTACACACACACACACACACACATATATATATATATATATATATATATACATAATGAATGTGTCTCTCATTAATGAAGAATTGATTGGTTTCAAGATGGTACTACATTCATATTCGGATAACATTTAATATATATATATATATCGTGGTGCAGAGTTAAGGCGAATTGAAAACAGTCTTTCTTGATAATAATAAGTTTATTAAATCATCGTTTCTTCTAAAAGCAAAACCTGCGCCATTTTCATTGTTCGTGGCGGAGACACGTGTAGACTGTGTTCACAGTTCCATGTCCACGCTCTGACTAAAACTTATCTGTTTGCAAGCTCATCAAATAGTTCAAAAATGCTTCCACCTGACCGGATTATCCTAAAAGCTTACGCGAGCGTGGGTCTTTTTCATTTATTTTATTATTATAAAAGAGTTCCCTTGTTAAAATCGCTTTTAACTCACGTAATTTCCAACTACCCCTTTTTAGACCTGATATATATATATATATATATATATATATATATATATATATATATATATATATATATATATATATATATATACCCTAACGGTCATTCGGTTTCTATAATTTTTATTTATATCATATTGGTACTTCTGTACCAGTATGACATGCATCTCGATAATCGGTGCTCGCCTAAAGAAATGTAATTCATCTCTTTTCAGTTTTTTAATAAACTCATCTGTATTTTCTCATTTTCACCAGGCGAAATCTATCTGAAATGGAAATTGAAATGCTGTTCGCTAAGTACGACGTGGATGGTAATAGAGAGTTGGATGAAAAGGAGATGAATCAGATGTTTGCAGACCTGGAAGGCCAGAAACTGCAATTAGACGACGAGATCAATAATCAGCAGAGTATGATAGCCTCGGATGTGTCGAGGCCTCCAACGGCAGCCATTCATAGCAGAGGAGGTGGTGCGGGAGTTCCTGCTGATGAATTCAACGTGTAAGTTCAAATTTATCATGAAATTACAGTTCGGTATGAAGCTCACAACTATATTTAAAAATGAAAAATAGTTGATGGAAAATTGGTCGGTAGTTAAACCAATTCATCGACATCCAATATTCAGAACGAAAAAGTTCTAAAACATGAATCTAATAGCAGTGCAGTGGACGGATGAATAAATGCCTTCCAGGAAATGATGGTTTAAAATCAACTTCACTTAGAGCTTTTATTTTAAAATTATAGCATAAATAGCATATAAACTTACTGCAGCATTTGGCAGTATAAAATAAAGACTTATACATAACAATGTTATTCACACAAAAGGTGGCTGGTAGACCAGGTTATCAAGTAAGAAGAAAAGCTTAAGCTAAAGAAAAAAAACATAGAAGCTACGATGTTTAGTAATCACAAACTTAAATATAAATAGTACAAAGAGCTGTTAAATTTGCATATAGCATTCAGTTAACAGTCAAGGTTAAATATTTCCATGACTAAAGTTAGGGAATCGGAAGAATTAAATCGTATACCGTCATTGACTTGCAATGACGTCATAAAGATGTTGAAAGGGGAGAATTTTAAATTTTAGTTTCCCAACAATAGTGGTAGGTCAAAAAGTTTATTTTTTTAATTGTTGCTACTTCTATTTTCAATATCTTCATAAAAATAACTTTTGTTGTTTTCAAATATTGCTCCTATCGTGCTCTCGGCTTTCGGACCTTCAGTACGTCTGAACAAAGTCTCCTAAAACAGTGAAATATAGTACAGCAGTGCAGAGAATCAACATTTCTTGCCCTGTATTATACATAATTTAATAAAAATAAAAGTAAGTCATATAAAAATGAAACAGATGGACAAATTAGTCCTATCAGATGTGGAAAGTCTGGAACCATTGTAGGTTTAAAATGAAGTGGAATGCAATTTTTTGGTAATATTTAGCTGTCTCACAAGGCAGACTCCGAAATTTCAAATATAGGAGCTAGTCCAGCCCTTAGGATTTAATGGAATTAAACATTTTTCTTCGAGAGAATGAAAGTTCTTCATTTTAGAAATTAACCATTTCATTTTTGAGTCATAAACTCATAATAATAAAATAAATTTAGGCCCTTACTCTGGATGTTGCGGTTCGTTTCGAACCTTCTTTGTAGCGTTATTTTGAAGTCAGAGACATTATGCGAGCAAATAATCAAGCTGACGTCACAACGAACGATCGACTCGCAACGTCCAGAGTAAGCCTCGTAGTAGACCATTCTTTATTAGCTGCACAAATAAGGTAATATCTGTAAAACAGCTAAAAGAAACGGAAATAGGTACGTTTTTAATAGTCCTGGTCCCAAGAGGAAGACTGGTATAAATATTTTTCAGTTAAACTGAGTTATAAATACTGCCTCATTACTTTAAGCAGCATAAGATGGATATATATGTTATATATATTATCTATTAACTTTAGGAAACGAAGTTTGTCTTAATCGACATTCTTTTTCCAATTTTGGACAGCGTTCTTTGGGCAATATAAAGAGGTTCATCACAAAAGAGTGCAGTTAACTTGTCACTAAGACTCGTTTGACACTGGACGGACGATGACGCGACATTTGACACGATTTACGACTACTCAATTAGCTAAACACAAATAGTTCTATTTCAGAACGCGTTAAAATATATCTATTTTTTTTTCGTCTCTCACTTTTTATCACTGCTGTTAATTGAAGGATATTAAGGTTCAGTGGGTAATTACACGTTATGCAGCAGTCCGTATGTGTGCGCAACTAATAAAATAATTATTTTGTTTTTGCAGACTTACCCGGCGTGTTGATCGAATGGAACATTCTATTGGTAGCATAGTGTCAAAGATAGATGCTGTTTTGGTCAAGATGGAAGGAATGGAAAAGGCTAAAGTGAAGAGAAGGGAGAATATGAATAAGATTCTAAATTCTATCTCCGAGGTAATTTTATTTTTATACTTTTATGTTAGCAACGAATAAACCCCTATTTAAATATCTCCAGTTTAAATGTACACCTTTTTTTCATTTCGTACTATTTTTAAACCAAAATTTTCGGTTATAACTAATAGATGTTTTTTAAACCCCTTTAGTAGAATCATAGAAAAGCAATGAGCAATTTTGTTACGATTTCTTTTTAGAGTGAGAATCTCGATGAGAAAGCCAAACGCCAGCAGATGGAACAGCTAGTTAGAGAAGAATTACAACGTTGGGATTCGGATCAGTCGTTGAATATGCATCGATAAGGTATGAAAACTTTGAACTTTTAACAGATTAATTTAAAATTTACGTTCCTGTAAATTTTAATTAAAATTCAATTCCTGTGAATTCTTTTCTAGATTTTTCTATGTTCTTTTCATATATTCAATATACAGTGGACTCCGTTTAATGTGACCGCAGTTAATATTATCAATCGCTTATTGTTATCGGAATAACTTGGTCCCGATTTTCTCTATTCATTTGTATGTTAAAATTATCGCTTTATTGGATCATTATATCGGTTAATGGGATCAGTTTTCGAACATTATTTTAACTGGCAAAGGAATATTCACAATGTATTCAGAAGGAACCCATTCTTTTATTTCCTGTCGCTGTTGTTTGAATTTCCGAGAAATCTCCCTCATCCATTTAGGGAAATGGGGAATGAACAAAGGAGTGTGGGACACGTTTATGGAATTTTTCAGAAATACTTACACCCTTTCATTTGTCATATAAGCAGAAGGCAACACATTCTTATCGGAAATGAGAAGGAGAGTATTCACATTTTATGCCTTGATTTTGCGAAAAAAAATTACCAGAAATCTCAATCGAGAATTCTCCCTCATCCATTTAGGGAAATGAGGAATGTACAAAGGTGAGGGGAACACGTTTATGGAATTTTTCAGAAATACGCACACCCTGCTGGTGGTCAATGGTTGTCATATAAGCAGAAGGCAACACATTCTTATCGGAAATGAGAAGGAGAGTATTCACATTTTATGCCTTGATTTTGCGAAAAAAATCTCTCAATGGTTTCTCCCACATTCTTAGGGAAATGAGGAATGTACAAAGGTGAGGGGGACACGTTTATGGAATTTTTCAGAAATACGCACACCCTGCTGGCGGTCAATGGTTGTCAGATAAGAAGAAGGCAACGCATTCTTATCGGAAATGAGAAGGAGAGGACACATTTATGGAATTTTCCAGAATGCACACCCTGCTGGCGAATGGTTCTCAATCGCAGAATTAGGGAAATGAGGAATGAACAAAGGAGTGGCGGACACGTTTATGGAATTTTTCAGAAATACGCACACCCTGCTGGCGGTCAATGGTTGTCAGATAAGCAGAAGGCAACACATTCTTATCGGAAATGAGAAGGAGAGTATTCACATTTTATGCCTTGATTTTGCGAAAAAAAATTACCAGAAATCTCAATCGAGAATTCTCCCTCATCCATTTAGGGAAATGAGGAATGTACAAAGGTGAGGGGGACACGTTTATGGAATTTTTCAGAAATACGCACACCCTGCTTGCGGTCAATGGTTGTCAGATAAGAAGAAGGCAACGCATTCTTATAGGAAATGAGAAGGAGAGTATCCACATTTCATGCCTTGATTTTGCGAAAAAAATTACCAGAAATCTCAAGAAATGATAGAAAATCCTTCGGATATGACCTCTGAAGAATTCGAGTCTTGGGTGAAAGTAGATCAAAACATTCCAGTAGCTTCCACATTAACAGAATCTGAAATCTGTCAGATTGTCACAGGAAAACAGACGAATGATGGAACTGATGAGCTAGATGAAAAATCTCTTGATACTGCGTCACCTCCTCCAAGTGTTGAAATGAGAAATGCATTGAAAGTGTTCAAACGTGGAGTACAACACCGCTCCGATGATTTTATAATACATTATGATTACGAACAATTCATCAATGAGCTTCTTAGAAAAAATTGTAGACAGTTAACAAATGATCATTTTTTAATTATATATACAATTCTTATGTGTTAAAGGATAATATACAGTACATAAACATAAGGTGAGTTTTATCCTTTTATTTTGAAACGACGAGATCAGTAAAATTTTTAATTTTCCAAAATTGTAAAGTACTTTATGAGGCAGGTAAAAAAAATGGTTTGTTTTTTGGCTGAGAATGATCTTGCAACAAAAAATAATCGATGACCCTATTTAAAATGATCACACATGTACCTAATCTATTATTGAACCCAAATAGAAAAGAAAATTATAAGGCGATTTCACGTAGTAGGGCAAATTCTCAAATTATGACAATTCTGGCTTTAGTTTCAAACGGAAGGGCAGTTTATTATGAATGGGAATGATGAAAATGATGGGAATGGTGAAAATGAATGGGAAAGGCATTATAGTAGGTCGTGATGTTGCGACAAATTGCCTTATTTACGTAGTATCTAAGTTCAATGATAAAACGTATGAAAATAAGGCATAATTTAAATCATTTAAAATAAGAAATGATTCAATGAGATGGTTAAAGGAATGACGTCATAATGCTAGAAAAATGTTATTTTTACCTATTTATTATGGGATAAATTGATGAATTTAATCGCCTGCTCTTAACCGGGGAAAATAGGGGTTGAAATAATGGCATTAAAAGCTCGAAAAGAGGGGAAGGGGTGGATTTCGAACGTTTTAAAGAAGGCAGTATTTTTCGCTGTGATATGAAGCATATTTATATTAATTTATTTTAGAATCGGATCTATAGTTTAGGAGAAGATAAACATTACTCTCTATGAATTTTGCTAATTATGGATGCCTCTATCCTTTCCAGGTCCAACCGCTTCATAAAATCGAGGACAGACTTACAGATAACTTAGGCTATTATTATATAGGGGATGAATTTTGCTAATTATGGATGCCTCTATCCTTTCCAGGTCCAACCGCTTCATAAAATCGAGGACAGACTTACAGATAACTTAGGCTATTATTATATAGGGGATGAATTTTGCTAATTATGGATGCCTCTATCCTTTCCAGGTCCAACCGCTTCATAAAATCGAGGACAGACTTACAGATAACTTAGGCTATTATTATATAGGGGATGAATTTTGCTAATTATGGATGCCTCTATCCTTTCCAGGTCCAACCGCTTCATAATCGAGGACAGACGTACAGATAACTTAGGCTATTATTATATAGGGGATGAATTTTGCTAACTATGGATGCCTCTATCCTTTCCAGGTCCAACCGCTTCATAAAATCGAGGACAGACGTACAGATAACTTAGGCTATTATTATATAGGGGATGAATTTTGCTAATTATGGATGCCTCTATCCTTTCCAGGTCCAACCGCTTCATAAAATCGAGGACAGACTTACAGATAACTTAGGCTATTATTATATAGGGGATGAATTTTGCTAATTATGGATGCCTCTATCCTTTCCAGGTCCAACCGCTTCATAAAATCGAGGAGAGACGTACAGATAACTTAGGCTATTATTATATAGGGGATTTAGTATGTGTGAATTAAAGGAGGGGTAAATTTATCTAATTTTACATATCGTTCATTGTTATCAATCGGTTATTGTTATCAAAATTATGGTGTCCCAATCGGATCACATTAAGCGGACTCCACTGTATATACTCTTATTTAATCGTATTTAATCACATTTTAATCTCTTTTAATCTCATTTTAATTACATCTAATCTCTTATTATCATTGTGTTACATCATATATTACTTTATTTTTACATTATTTATCTCAACTAAATACTAAGTTTTATTATTCTTTTACTAATATTTTATTTATTATTTTCTGTACCTGGCATCTTAATACTTGTATTATCATGAAGAACTGCTCCCTCTCACTACTTTCTATCAAACTTACGGGAGACATGCCCAGCTATGCCAGGGACTCCGTAAATCACCATCAAATGGAGATCGGCGAGATTAATTTAAATTAAATGACAATGTTTCTGCAAAGTCACATTCGCGTTATCAGTAGAATAATTTCCTCGGGATTTTGATATCGTTCCTGACTTCACCATCATAAAATTGTTACAAATAAAATAAAATAAAAAAACTCGGGAACTGGGCCATCGTTTAGTTTTACTAGATTGATTTAAAATACAGAATTAGTCAATGAACAGAATCGATTTTAACAGATTAGTTACTGTACAAAATTTGTACATTTTATTTTTATATCTTTATCTTCTTTTCTCTCATAAAAAAAGCATTTTTAGAAAAAATTTCATAAAGTGGATTACAATTGCTACCATGCCGAACAACGATGGCCGATTAGTTAGGGTGCTGGCCTTCGGTACCGGAGTTCATGGGTTCGAATCTCACTATGGTATGGATGTTCGTAGCCGTTCGGAATCGGCTTTAAGCTGTAGGTCCCGGTCTCATTAGCCCTCGTGTTACGAAAAGTAAACCGTAGCACTCCAAACCAAAACCAATTGCTACCATAATAAATGCTGTAGATATAACGCATTTCCGAACTTATCTGAATTCTAAACATTCCTTGAATTTCTTTACTGTCGTTTTGTATTGTTTTCCCGTTTTTGGAAAACAAATTCTCGTTCTGTATGGTTTACTGATGATTGTTTTGCATTTATTTTGTTCATTAGATCAGATTTTCGTTAGAAGGTATAATTCGTCATACATATAGAAACTTAAAAACACCTAAACTTGTTCTCATATTTTAATAACTTCATTTAGTTTACGTGAGTTGATCGATTTCTATGAACTTTAAGAGAAGTATCTTTTATATTTCTTAAAGCCTTTTTGTTGTATTGTATTGTTGTAGTAGACGACTGGTAGCGGTAATACAAGTTAAATTGAAATATTTCGTTATGTAGATTGCAGATTACGGTCAGAAATTTGGTGCACAACTAGATCTTACAGCAGGCATATAAAATTTCAATATTTTACGGCTAAGTGTTTTGAGTTTTGCGAGTACTCCCAGACCTCACGATGAAATAAGTCTAAAGGCCTTCGGGAAAAGTTAAAATGTTTATTTAAAGTTACACTGTTAGTGTTTCCATAACAGACGTAAGCCAAAACAAATCGAAATGGATTTAGATATGGTCATAGTGGATATTTCCAGAAAAATCTTAAGGCCAAAAGTTTTTGTCATTACAATGTTCTTGTTTTAAGGAAGTTAAAAGGGTTCAAGATTTGCAAAAATTAACCCTTTCTTGTTTCTCATTTTAACATTGTAGTTTTCAAACTTTTTCAATTTCATGCACCGTTGAATAGCAGCAGACTGGCATGCCGAGGTTATTACAGTTATTACACTTGCAGAGACAGACTGACAACGTGGTCATCAATGGAAGTGTGTGGGGTTATCTGGATTTGTAGTATTGAGCAACAACGCACAAACACTCAAAATTCACAAAAGGTCCGATTCGTCACGTGGGATTGGAGAAATTGGATCACTAAGCTTATAACCCCGATCTTCTCCCATTGGACTTTCACCCATTCCCTGCATTGAAAATCACACTCTTGGGGCTTCTCTTCCAAAACAATGCTGAGGTGGAACAGACTTTGGCGGAAATTCCTTGCATTACTGGGCACTCAGTTTTATCAGAATGTTTCTTCAAACTGATTGCACGCTTCGAGAAATGTCTCGACGTTAAAAACTATGTCTAAAAATAGTGCAAAATTAAAGTGTGTGTTGTTATAGGATTGTGTAGTCTTGAGCGATAGTACAAAAGCACTCAAGGTTCATACAAGATCCCATTCGTCATGTCGGATGGTAGAAATTGGATCACTCAGTCTATAGCCCCAATCTTCTCCCATTGGACTTTCACTCGTTCCCTACGTTGAAAATCACTCTCACGGGGCTTCTCTTCCAAAGCAATGCTGAGGTGAAACAGGCTTTGCGGAATTCCTCGAATTACTGGGCACTTTGTTTTATCTGAATGGTTTCTTCAAACTGATTGCACGTTTCGAGAAATGTCTGAATGACGTTAGAAATTATGTCTAAAAATAGTGCAAAATTGAAGTGTGTCAATGGAAGTGTGTGTTGTTATCTGGATGTGTAGTCTTGATCGACAATACAAAAACACTCAAGGTTCACACAAGATCCCATTCGTCACGTCGGATGGGAGAAATTGAATCACTCAGCCTATAGCCCCGATCTTCTCCCCTTGGACTTTCACTCGTTCCCTACATTGAAAATCACTCTCTCGGGGCTTCTCTTCCAAAGCAATGCTGATGTGAAACAGGCTTTGCAGAAATTCATTGCATCACTGGGCACTCTGTTATATCAGAAAAGTTTGTTTCTTCAAACTGATTGCATGCTTCCGGAACTGTTTCAATGACGTTAGCAACTATGTCGAAAAATAGTGCAAAATTGAAGTGTGTGTGTTGTTATCTGGTTGTATAGTCTTGAGGGACAATACAAAAACACACAAGGTTCACACAACATCCCATTCGTCATGTCGGATGGGAGAAATTGGATCACCCAGTCTATAGCCCGATCTTCTCCCATTGGACTTTCACCCATTCCCTGCATTGAAAATCACACTCTCGGGGCTTCTTCAAAACAATCCTGAAACAAGCTTTGCGGAAAATCCTTGCATCACTGACACTCTGTATTATCAGAATGGTTTCTGCCAACTGATTGCACACTTCGAGAAATGTCTCAATAACGATAGTAACTATGTCGAAAAATAGTGCAAAATGTATAGTTCTTAATGCCATGCTGTTGTTCCCTGAATAAAGTTCCCGTGTGAGGAGAGAAAAAAAAACAACGGTATACTTTTAGAACGTTCTTCGTAACTGAGGTAAAAATAAGTAGACATTTCTGCGTCACATAAAAATTTAGAGAGCAAATTTTAGTATAATATTCATTGGATGGATAAAACTGTTGATCATTATACAATTTAATTTATTTAATCGCGTAATTCAGCTAACTGCTACCTTTTTCTGCTTTTACCATCGGTTTTCTTGCAATACTTTGATTTTATGAGAGCAATTGACGAAAACCATGCTCCTCACGAACGAAAAATATTATATGGACACCACGTGACTTCCTTGTACGCCTATTAAATTATACACATTTTTTTATGTGTGATGCAGCATCAGAATTACCACTTTCACATTCCTTACAAGGTTCAAAGTAAGTTTCTTCTCTCAAACAAACGGTGGTTTCTGAGTAGAGCTGAAGAATTTTCATGTGGTAGCAATTCATATCGTTAATTTTCGTTATACTAAGGTTTTTCATTATCTAAATATATAGTTCTAAATTAAATTCTTTCTCAATTTGTGTATTTTCTTTATTCCGTATAAGGAAGTAATAAACAATAAGCATTCAAAATTATCCTGTACAAAAAAAAGGAGATTTTTATGTTTATTTTCTAAAAATGGATTTTAAAAGCATTCTTACAACTACATATGAAACTTTGACTTATCTGTGTTATATTATTTTAGATCGGTAGCATTCATGTTCGTTATAATGAGAATTTTCGTTATATATAATTTAAATTGCAATCCAAAATGGAGGTGCACAACTAGTTGTTACGACAGTTCTAAATACAAAATTTCAACGTTCTACGTCTAACGTTTTTCAGTTATGTCTGGCACCACTAATGTACATTGTATTGAAATTTATCGTAATATAAAGTGCTGGTTGCAATAAAAGGGGCAATTGCACAAATACATGTTAAAATAGTCCTAAATACAGAATTTTATCTTCCCGCAGCTAATCGTTTTTGAGTTTTGCGAGATACATCTGCACGTACAGACATCATAACGAAACTAGTCAAAACGCTGTCGGGGATAGTCAAAATCAATATTTTAAATTTCATAATGTGTACGTACAGACATAAACGGAAACTGATTCAGGCATGTTCAAAATGAGTATTTTTTTTTAAACCTGATTACTGAAATTCTTCGTGAATACAATGTTTCCTTTACTTTGTACACGAAAATAAAACTGGCTAAAGGATTTAAAATACTTTGAGCCTTATCATTCAGGAGTAGATATTCATAGTTTGTTTACAGTTAATTCCATGCTGTCAATCTTAACTTTAAGATTAGCAGCATGAAAGTTGTCACAAAACATCTCAATCAGGTTTGTCTCTTACGCGGTAGTAAATCCAGATTAAACAAACGGTGGTGTCTGAGTAGAGTTCAAATATAAACCTGTGGTAGCAATTCATATCGTTAATTTTCGTTATTTTTCGTTTTCTAAACATATCGTTCTAAATTAAAATCTAGATAGAGCAATGACATTTAACTGATCTCGAATCCATGCACATTTAACGATATTATCATTTTAGAAGTATTTCTCAGACTAGATGATAAGCTATGATAAGTACTCTTCAGAAATAGATTTCATAACTCGTGAGACATCACTTGCGTTGGCGATAAAAAAAACGTTACAATAAGGGGAAACATTCCTTACTGTAGTGTTTAATCAATTTTCTTTACCTTTATCTTTTAAAAAAAAAGCTATTTAAAAAATTAGAAAAATTGCATATTTCACCATGCCTAGTGCTATATACATCTATGTATATGCTAAGTGCCATATATATATATATATATATATATATATATATATATATATATATATATATATATGCCAAGAGCACTTCTTCTGATTGGCATATAAATATGTAATATATCAAAATTATTACACTTTAATATGTCATAAAAATCCTCATCTCTCCCATTCTAATTCCTTCAAATTTATTTTCTCAGCCACAAAATGTCTTAATTAAAGGAGTGTCCTCGACTTAAAATTCTTCCAACACATTTCCCAAAGCTTTCTCTGCTATAGATGTAAATTTCCTGCCCACACTCCATATTTTCCAGCTGGCCCCGGATATCTTTTCAATGATCTAAGCTCCCTTTCCTCGTTAATAACGCCAACTGAACTACTTTCTCTTGGGAATTCTTCTCTCCGTCTCGATCTGGAGTCCAACCCTGTTCCAGCACGTGTTTCGATAATCATTCTATCTTCTGCTTTTGATGTGAAACACATGACGCTCTCTTAACTAAAATAAAATTTAAGTTCTAATCAGACTTGTGCTTCTCTTCAATATGTGCCCGATTGCTGCATTTTAAAAAAGTCTAGCTGCCATTGGCTTCTCCTTGCTCAGCAGGCCCGAACAAGTAAATACAACAGGGGCTTAATATTTTGCGACCGGTTTAATTTTCGCCGTGTTACATAAATGTGTGTGTTAGTAATAATAGAATAGAATATTAATATAATATCAGGTTTAACTTTTGATTGAAAATTTGTGCATAATTACTAAACTAAACTAAACTCTTCGGCGCAACAGCCCCTAGGGGGTCAGGCGTACGGTACCAATCTCCGTTTTCTAGACCAAGGGCCCTGGAGTGCGAAGCATATGTTCCGGTTAGGTGGTCAGCCTTACGTAGAACCCCCAGTGTTTAATTCCCAAGTATGCTTGGTCCTCAGTTTCTCTACCCACTGAAGGGATGAACGGCTGAGTCAACCTTGCCCAACCCTGGGGTCGAACCTCGGACCTGTGGCGTGGGAAGGCGAAGCGCTACCCCAACGCAACAGTGAAGTTATTTATGTGAAATTCTTAGACATTTAGCTTAATCCTCTTTCACATGCACTATATACAGACAAATAGCCCCAGTGTGACGTACAGGAAGTGCCATTTTAGTCAACAGACATGCCCTATTGTCGACCAAAAACAAATACACAAATGTAGACAAGAATATCATTTGTCTTTTAAAATTATTTTAATGATCAGAACGCTAGCAGCCACGTGCGGCCACCACTCACATAAGTTGTTCTCTTTCTAAACTATAAAAATGTTGCCACAAAAATGCAACCAAATTAAACTACAAAACAAAACACATGTGAAGACTCCCCTTTGTCAAAAGCACACGCCAGAACAGCTGATCGGAGCCCACCCGTTTACCAGGACAATAGCGGGGCGTCGCAGAGTCTGGGATCTTGACAATCGGATTGAATAGACGAATAAGCCCCTAATGGATCTCGTTAATGAATGCTCGGGAATTCCGGAAAGGGACAGCCAGCGAATGAGAATTCAGCTAAAAAATCTAACTGTAACTTTAGCTGGAGTTCTCAAGTAACTGGTGTCTTAACTGACACAAAAAAAACAGTTGGCGGGACCGTAACTGACCCCCAGGTATAAAAAGCCTACAATTTTGCGACTCAGGGCTTTTCGTCATTTTTTACGTAGGTGTGTTGACCTCGTGGAGGCTATCGCGTTTGTTACCGGAGCCAGCTTTCTAGTTCGGAAGATTCGTAAAGTCCGCTCATATAGGGAGCGGCAGAGTCTCGGATACCGAACGGGGGATGAATTGGGTTTGATTGCACCCTGAAAAGCCTCCCCACTTGTAAGAGATTATCAAATCTCGTTTTTCTTTCGACTGTGATCGTCGTGAGGAAGTTATACCGGCAACCATCCTTTGCAGTTCTACATGATTTGGGAATTAACATTCCTTTGTAAATAGCCGTAGTTAATCAAGAATAAAAGTAAATTTACAATTTTATCTTTGACTGTGATCCATTCTTCACGTTACCTCTCACTCGAGAATATTGAAGGCGTCACACACAGCACACTGAGCATGAACTATAACAGTACAAAATGTGAAACATTGAGTTCGAGGATAAGCAACAAAACAAAAAACAAAACATTAATAAATGATCCAAACACCTATCACTTGACTAAATCTGCCCTTTTTGATAAATGTACCCTGCTCCCTTTTAAAAGAAATATGAACCCTAGTTTCACCAGATTGATCTACAAATGTGACTTAAATGAATGATACCGCTGTTCCAAAGGCAACACAATTAGGATATTCGAAGGGCTAATTCTGTCATATAAATTTTCATTAAACGTTGCCAACTGTTAGAACCCGTCGTTGGTTATAAATATTTTTGCATGCCGTGAAGTTAGTAGAAGTTTGTAGAATTAATATGCTATGTAAATCAACCAGCAGTATAATTTGTCGTCCTTTCAAGTGTTACGACATCAGCGGATGTACAAGCACTCCATCTTCCTGCAATGACAACAAAGTAGGGCATACTCTCTTCTCCACGGCTCGAAATGAATAAACCACAAAAGTAAAGCGGCGCTGAACTTGGCTCCCTAAGAGCGTATCTTTTAAAAATCAGGCCAGTAAATCGAGAAAATAAATCTTTAGAGATGAGTTACAGATTTTACTGATGTCCCTAAGAGTATTACAGAAATTTCTTTAAAGGGAGAAAGAGCTTGCAAAACTAACTTGTTTTATTTTTAATAAATCTGTTTAAAAACTTAGTATGTTATTAGTAATACAGTCGAACTTCGATAACTCGAAGTCCCAGGTGACCCCAAAAAAATATTCGACTTATCCGAAGTTCGAGTTATCGAAGTTACCTACCATTCCTCTCAGCTGGCACTGGTCGACATGGTTTAAATGATTTGATATGAGCCATAATACTATAGTTGTACGTATTTCAATTTTTTAATAGCCTATGTTATAAATAACAAGAGAAGAAGGGGTTCAAAAGGTTTAAAACTCAAGAAATTTGGCCTCATTACATATTAATTAGTATACATACCATGTAAATCTCATTTGAAAAAAGCAATTATTTTTAAGGTTGTTGGCATTCACAAAGTCACCTAATTTTTTAACACAGTTAAAAAGGGTGCTGTCTGTACCTTCGGTGGTCTCCAGGTATTATTGTAAGATGTGACTAGAGTCCTGTGCTTGCTCGTGATCTTCGAGAACGAAGGTTATCCTAGGTCATGAATGGACTGGTATTCGAAGTTTTGAACAGAATTGTGTTTTTTACCGGGAAAATCTATCACAAAAACTTCGACTTAGAAGATGTTCGCTTCGAGTTATCGAGACAGTTTTTTAATGAAAAGTATAGAAATGATTCGGGACTTGATTAAAAGTTCGAGTTAGCGGATTATTCGACTTATAGGAAGTCGAGTTATCGAAGTTCGACTGTATATGTACATGATTATTGTTGAAATTTCAACGAAAAATATTAATTATTTTATAAGTAATTATTTATAAACTCGCTCTATTAAAAATTCTCCATGCGCATCTGTTTTACACATAAAATGGAACTTTATATATATATATATATATATATATATATATATATATATATATATATATATATATATATATATATATATATATATATATATATATATATATATGTAAGGAAAATTCTCAGGGGTTTTCAAAACTTAAATCAAGGGTAAAAATTCCCGCGTCATTTTTCATTCCCCTTTTTAACCCCTAACCTAAATTGACCACTGGGGCTACAGGTTACGCCCTCAGAGAAGGGGCCTAACCAATTATAAGCCTACATAGCCCTAGCGGACAATTTAGGAAATTTCCAAATAAAAGGAGATACATGCTAGCGGAGACAGATTTTTTCTAGATATTTTCCCACAGATGTTGACCCAGGTATTACTTGTCTTGTACATAGAACTTCATGATAGCTGACCCTTCAGTTTGTCCCTATGATGAGGTGGGATCCCGTCCTTCAAAGTTATCTTAATAAAGGTCTTTAGCTGAAACGGTATCATTTTTATGGCCATGACTGCAACCCCCCATCGAGAAGTCAGTCTCATTACATATATATATATATATATATATATATATATATATATATATATATATATATATATATATACACACACATATATATATATGTGTGTGTGTGTGTGTGTGTGTATATATGATACTTTTAGCTTTTACAACACAACTTAGTTTCTATAATAAGCATTTGTAAGAAATATCAAATGAAAATAATAGTAAAAATAAAAATATCCTGTATGTGAACATACTAGCAAATTATGGTTTGGTTTGGAGTGCTACGGTTTACTTTTTTGCAACACGAGGGCTAATGAGACCGGAACCAACTGCTTAAAGCCGATTCCGAACTGCTACGAACATCCATGCCATAGTGGGATTCGAACCCGCAAACATCGGTTCCGAAGGCCAGCACCCTAACCCTTCGGCCAGCGCTTTGCCTAGCAGACTATGATTTTTAAAATATATTATTTTTTAACCAACATTTCTTTTATATGCTTTAAGGTAAATAGCTGTTAAATTTCAGTGGAAAGGGATAGTTAGAAATTTACCTGGAGTATTTTAAGCATTATAAAAGAATAGAAGTATTTGCTTTGACAAAATGTTTAAAGTGATAATTAGTAAAAACTGTATTCCATTTTATGGTTATTAGTATAACTAATTATAGTATGCACGATATGATAAAACCATATTTCCTTCTCATTTTTACTTTCATTTTACAATTCGTTAATATAAAATCATTGAATTTTCAGTCAAATTTCGCCCAGCTGAAAGTCTACTGTCTTTTTAAAAGCTTTACCTCTCCGTTTTTAGACTTTACGATTACTCTTTTTACTTTTAGACTTTACTCAAATAATAAAACTTATTTTGTCTTGGATCAGTCTGACAATTTTCCTAATTGATTAAAATGATCAAAATGAACCGTTTTCTTAAAGCGTAAGAACTATCTTTAACAATGGAACATGTATTAAGTGTTCCAATGTTTTAAATATTATAAAAAAAAATAGAAATATTTGCGCTTTAACACGTTGACTGCCAACTACGAGATAACTCGTAGATTGCGTTCTTTTCTAGGACGCCAACTCGAGTTATCTCGTTCTTTGTTTACTTGCCATTTTTGTGCAACTTCGAATAAACTCGAAGTATATGAGTGGTAATATGGATAGATGGCTTCTGGGAAAAGAACAAAAAATCAATGCTGGTTTCATAAACAGAAAATTCATTAAAAAACGAACAAAAAATATAATTAGAGTTTTTAATAATATAATGTGATTAAATCAAATTGTCATTTTAGGCAAGATTTCTGAAAATTGCCGTGGCATTCAACGTGTTAAGAACACTTAAGTGTTCTTACGCTTTAAGATGACCGTTTTGGTTTGGTTGAGATGTGTGTCAGTTGTTTTGCAACTCAAAGGTTAATGAAACCGGAATTTACCGTTTTATCACAATTACGAACATCCATGCCATTAGTGGGGCTCGAACCGATGGACACCGGTACTTATCCATTTAGCTACCCTCTGGCCTTGAGATGATGGGACAACGGGCAATTTACTTTCTTTAGCATCATTTTCATTTGAACATTTAAATTCTTAGCCGAATTCATAATAAAACTCTCCGGGGAATCGCTCGGGCCCCCAGGTATCTTACCAATAAAATTATCTGAAGGGACTTGAATATTGATACTTTTAAAATTATCTGCACAAAGCTTTCTTCTAAATTCTATGGATGTGTCTATTGTGTTACGATGCCCCAAATCTACCCGAAATGCAGGCTCGTTCGGTGGGACTGCAAGGGATAAATCAAGAGTTCCAGGGTAACAATAACAGACACATTTATTGCACGGATGCTACGCCTCACATACAATTTTACCAAGCGCGCAAACATCAAACATAAAATGATAGGCTCTCAGAATGGGAAGTTGCGTATAGCACTCGGCCTAGCATCACTTCTCCTCGTCGTCTGACCCCACTCTTGCTCTCTCCGTCCAGTTCGTTAGCGTTGCCACCTCTCTTAAGAGAAGAGATGTTGACACTGCCTGGGCGCCTCGGTGTCGTCTCTGACAAAAAAACACTCCATACCGAGCTGCATAGCTGGGATTCGCCACAGTATCTACAGCTTACCTAACCCGATCGTAGCCGAACTTCCGGATTACGATCATAGGAAGGCTAAGCATCGAAAGCGGCCAAGAGCCGCCATGATTATTTAATACTATCATATAGCCCGTCATATGACGAAATCAGTAAAATTTTTAACTATCCAGAATTGTAAAGTACTCTATAAGACAGGTAAAAAATGGTTTGTTTTTTGGCTGAGAATTATCTGGTACACGCTCAATAATTTGTTTATCTTTACTGACCGTATGTTAGTTGCCAACTTTAATTTATCTTGTCATATTACGTGATAGGATGGACAGCAGAGGTTTTAATATTGACAGTGATTATTTGGCGGTATATATGAATGATATCCAAAATTGAGCGAATCGATTGCAAACCGTGTGTTATGTATAAAAAACAAACCCACAAACGAACAAACTTCTCAATTTTCAAAGATATATAACTTAAACGTTAGATATTTATTAGTCCGCGAAATAGTCTCCTAGATTTTTATGAAAAGAATTTACAGTTAATACCGGTGATAAAATTTTCATGGCAACAAAAAATAATCGATGATTTAATTTAAAATTATTACATATGTACCTAATCTATTATTTAGGACAAATATAAAAGAAAATTATTTAAGTAATATCTAAGTTCAGGGATAAAACGAATAAAAATAATGCAGACGATATTTAAATAATTTAAAATAAGAAATGATTAAATGAGATGGTTAAAGGAATGATATCATAATGCTAGAAAAAAAAATATTATTTTTACTTATTTATTATGTGATAAATTGATAAATTTAATTGTCTGTTCTTAACCAGGGAAAATAGGGTTTGAAATAATGGCATTAAACGCTGGAAAAGGTGGGAAGGGGTGGATTTTGAGCGTTTTTGAACTCGCATTGAATTTTGCTAACCCTAGCTCACCAAGAAACCAATATGAACGTCTCTATCCGTTCCAGGTCCAACCGCTTCATAAATTCGAGGACAGACGGACAGATAACTTAGGCTATTATTATATAGAGGATGTTAAGTTTCTCATCTCCCTTCATTAACTCCCCACATACACTGTCTGAAAGCTCGGCCATACGATAGATGGCGACACAGAACCTGATCCGAGCGTTTCTCATCATCAATTTTAAACTGAACTTAATTTTAACTGGTATTTTTTTTTCATTTTATTTTTCTTTTGTAAGTTAACTTCTTGGAAGTGTTATATTATCTTAACTTCTTTTCACTTTTATCCTACTGTTTTGACAGTATTTTCTTAATTAAAAAAATTATAAAATTATAAAATTAAAAAACAAAATAAAAACCCTTGTTATCTTTAAACTCTCTCTTTTTTAGCTCTCCTTAAACTTCCCTTTAGTATTTTTATATTTTTATTTTTGACTTAGTAATTTTTTGGGCCTAGTTTTTCTATTTTTATTTAATGTAACCTAAAGACCTGCATTTGTTTTTGTATTGTTTTTAATATTAAGGACCGGACACTCTTCATTAATTTCATAGCCTCATAACAGGGGATAAGGCCTTCGGCCAAGGAACCCCAGTCAATCATCCAATTAGTTCGAACATCTTTAATATAAGTTATAAATCTGTTGCCAGAATATAATGCTCTTTATCAACCATCTCACTGTGCAAGTTTTGCATCAATGAACGTACATTCCGACCCCGATCGTTACAATCTTGGACTTTGGTCAAGGTAAACTGAGAGGGGGGAAGGGACCTAATTCACTATTCATAGAGTGTATCAAAAAGGGGAGACAGGCCAAGCGTTACTGGAAGCTCTGGAAGCGAAGCTTTCCTTCACAATGTGAAACCCGCTATCCTTTTAATTTACCTTTTTTTCGTTCTATTTGTTGTTCTATTGTTTCCATGGAATGCCTTTAACCGTTACCTTCGAGAACCTTCGGTGTTCTCGAACGGTCTCTTTATAACCCCACCTTACTACTTTCATCCCCATGCTAGTCATGTTACGCGTAGCATACATGTAAATACTCAGCTGTAGCATGTTTTTTACTCAAATGGATTTAAAAAACAAAAAATAATAATAATAGAACTATCAATAGCGGACCTGCAGCTATCGAGGCCTGAGCACTTCTCTCTTATCAGAATATTCGCCTGTCAAAATGTCAACAAAAATATATAATTAACATTTACATAATCAAAATTAAGTACTCAAATGATTTTGAAGTCAAAAAACATTAAGACTAAAGGAAGACCATCTTATACCTAGCAGACAAAAATTTATTCAACAAATCTTATTAATCTGCTATTTTTTTTCAACATTTAAAGAATTTTTTTCAATTTATCTATCAATAAAAATGCTAACAAGAAAACACTACATATTTCCCAAAGTTCAGATACGCATACAGGAATCTGCAATATTGAAAATATCCAGATGTTAATATTATAAAATTTGACCTTAAGGAAGCACTTGAGCTTTCTCCCTTGAGACGTTTTTTATGCTACCTTCTTACTTTTTTATAGCATCTGTGCTCACTATTCTACCTAAGGCCGGGCACTCACTGTATAAGTTTTGCTAAGCAGCTGTTTTATCTGTCTGAAAAGTCTATACAAACATCCGTGAGTGCGCGCACGCAGCGGCACAACAGCTTGGACACTTTTCTAGCATCTCACAGTAGCTTCTTGTTTGGATAGCCAAAACAGTAGCTCAGCATAAAGTAAGCGTTGCCACAATACATATATTTAAAAATTTAAGCTTCTTCAGAGGCCCGGAGGAGGGCACACACACCCCTGCTCCTCCCTCAGTCAAAATCACCTGGATCATATTGTATTAAACTTTTTAATGTGGGGACCACCTAATATTTACAGAAATTGTGTGGGACCCCATAGCATTGCTGAAATCTGACACACACGTGAGTGAAACTTTAAGTTTCTTTCACTTGTACTGTAATACACTATTGCAGTTTTAGGTCATTAACTTTAATTTTTAATTTTAAAACATAGAACAATGTAAAAATTTAAAATAAATAACAAACTTAAAAATTATCCCCTATATAATAATAGCCTAAGTTATCTGTCCGTCTGTCCTCCAATTTATGAAGCGGTTGGACCTGGAATGGATAGAGGCATCCATTCAAAGAGAATAAAGTTTATCTTCTCCTAAACTATCGATCCGATTCTAAAATAAATTTGTATAAATATGCTTCATATCACAGCAAAAAAATACTGTCGTCTTTAAAACGTTCGAAATCCAACCCTTCCCCCCTTTTCGAGAGTTTAATGCCATTATTTCAAGCCCTATTTTCCCCAGTTAAGATCAGGCGATTAAATTTATCCATTTATCACTTAATAAATAGGTAAAAATAACAATTTTTCTAGCATTATGACGTCATTCCTTTAAACATCTCATTTAATCATTTCATATTTTAAACTATTTAAATATCGTCTACACTAATTTAATATCTTTTATTACTGAACTTAGATATGACGTAAATGATTTTCTTTTATATTTGGCTTAAATAATAGATTAAGTACATATGTGATAATTTTAAAATGAATCATCGATTACTTTTTGTTGCAAAGAAAATTTTATCCCCGGTATTAACAATAAATTCTTTACATATAAGTCTAAGAGTCTATTTCACGGACTAATAAATATCTAACTTTTAATTTATATATATTTGGAAATTAAGAAGTTTGTTCTTTTGTGTGTTTATTATACATAACCACACGGTTTGACTAAATGAATTCAATGTGATTCTAAACTGCATTACAGGATCGGGAGACTCTAGAGGAGTATGACGATAAATAAATTATTGAGAGTGAACCAGATTAATTCTCAGCCAAAAAACAAACCATTTTTTACATGCCTCATTGGGTACTTAACAGTTGTGGAATATTAAAAATTTTACTAATCCCGTCATATGATGGGCTATATGCTAGTATAACAATAATTACAATGAATTCAATTTCTTGGGTAAATTCAAACATTAAGTATTAGTCTATCCATTAAGTGTGACTACTTAGAAGGTCATTACTGAGAAAACCCCAGCTCGCAAGTGTTACCAAAACACTCTGATCTTGCATACGTAGAGATTTTGACGAACTGACAGCGTCACGTGCAAAGCAAGTACGATAAACGTTTCTATTATAAAAATTACGTTGAAACGTTTTCAATTTGTCTTTGTTTGTATTGTCTTTATATATTTTTAGGTATAATATTTTACGTAAAAATATTTGGTAATTATAAAATTAAAACAATATATGATAAAGAAATATGAAAATTAAAAAATTTTTGGTGACCCTTGCTAGAGGTCCCGCGATCCCAACAGAGGTCGCGACCCACAGTTTAAGAAACTCTGACCTAGAGCATATTAAGTAGTTTTTGCTCTGTACGCCTGTAATTACAATAGTAAGCATATTTATTTGACTTTGAAATGGGTTTGACACAAGAACAGGGTACCCCCGCCAACTTGGCGATAAAGCTCTAAGCATGGTATCCTAACATTTTCTCCTGATCTCGCCGTATCCTATTAAATTTGTATCTATATCAAAATCGTATATCAATTTGTATCGTATATCAAAATTTATATCTATATTTTGATTTATATTATATTGGTATTCTACTTTCCTTGAGAAACCCTTGGTTAGCCTATATTTGAGAGTGCCCCTTGATTCTCGCCAAGTTGTGATCGTGGTTGATCGCCAAGCTGGGCGATATTGT
Source organism: Pardosa pseudoannulata (assembly GCA_032207245.1). Taxonomy (NCBI): domain Eukaryota; kingdom Metazoa; phylum Arthropoda; class Arachnida; order Araneae; family Lycosidae; genus Pardosa; species Pardosa pseudoannulata. The sequence continues at coordinate 64,533,734 of CM063506.1, read as the reverse complement.
TTAAGGGAACGTCTATAGTATTTTTTTTTTTTTTGGTAACCCAATTGTAATTCTGATTGGTTTAGATTTTAGCGTTATTTTTTAATATTCAACGGTATATGTATTTTCAGTCAGTTCTAGGTTGGATGTCGGCTGGTAAGATTAATTTTGGATTGACTCCAAACAAAAATCGTCAATTTCGCCAAAGGGGCACCCTCAAATATATTCTTACCGAAACCCTTTTCTTATGCATTAAATTCTCGTAATGCCGTAAAAATATATAGTGAATCATTAATAGTTTGTTTAGTAATAGTTTGTTTACCATTTGTTTTAGTAAACAACAATGGTTTGTTGTAAACATCGCCAATAATTTCGCCACATTTGCCAAGGAGTACCCTATTCTTAAGTATTGCCTAGAACTGTTATCTAATATTACAAAAGCTTGTTCCGAATTTTTTTTTTTTTTTTTTTTTTTTTTTTTTTTTTTTTTTTTTTAAATATATACTGACTTATACAGTTATGAACAGTTATTTAATGTTTTGCACTTTTTCCACAGGAAGTCACCAAAGAAAACAGCACTATGAAGCACTTATCTAGACATTGAAGCACAATGTTGATTTGAAACATAGTTTCCGTTGCACGAAGTACAAGCTTGAACCGAAGTTCACGGAGGAAGTGGAAATGAACGCGAATCATGAAAGTCAATTGAGTGAACCACGACGTTTTATCTTCATTTGGATGACTTTGGACTGGCCGAAAAACCACGCGAATATATTTCAATGTTCCATGTTAAATAAAATCTTATCTTTACTAAAAAATATAACTTTATCGTTGAGGTATCTTTTAAGGTAAAAGAAATATTCCTTTAGGTATTATTTAATCCTTAAGGAATTATTTAATCTTTAAGGTATTCAATATTTAAGTAGAGTTGTGACCAGTGGAAAAAACCCTGTTTAAACCCGGGAAAAAAAACCGGGTTTTTTGGGAAGACAATTTTTAAAATTTCCAAAACATGAGAATTTTGAAGTACTTTGAAGTTTCTAATTCCTATGACACAATGAGAACTACCATTTTTTTTCTGTCTCTGTTGTAGACTTCAAAAGTTGATATTTTCACAAAATTTAACTATTATATGCTATGAAAAAAATTGAATAATTGGGATTAACTAACTATATTTGGCAAGGTTTAGCATGAAAGTATGAGTATATTTTTCCTTTGAGAAATATCCAATATTTTTATTATTACATAAATATTATTAGGCAATAATCTGTAGTGTCACAAAACCCATAAATCATTTTTCTTGGATAACATCTCTCTCTTTCTCTCTCTCACTCTATACACACACACACACACACACACACATATATATATATATATATGTATATATATATATATATGTATATATATATATATAGGTGTGTGTGTGTATATATATATATATATATGTTTGTGTATATATATATGTATATGTATGTGTGTATATATATATGTATATGTATATATGTATATGTATATATATATGTATATGTATATATATAAATATATGTATGTGTATATATGTGTATATATATGTGTATGTGTATATATATATATATATATATATATATATATATATATATATATATATATATATATATATATATATATATATATATATATATAATGTGTGTGTTTGTAGGAATTGGACACAAAATGCAACAGTGTCATTTAATTACACCATTAAATGATATATGCATTACAAAAAATAATAAACTGTTATTTTAAATTTAAAGATATTTATTTTTACATTTTAAAAGGAGGGGAAAAAGTTTAGCATAAAGCAATTTACATAATAAATAATGATCAAAAATAATGTATATAATTCTTATATTAGCAATTTAAGTTGAAGCAACCAGTTATGCGTTTGATAAGACTAACAGGGTAATTAATTACATGAGTACTACTATAAAATCATTTGAATGCTCATTGCTATTATTTCTTGAATATATATATATATATATATATATATATATATATATATATATATTGCCAAAAGTAAAAAAAGAAATATCCTAGAAATAATATGCTAGTTCTTAAATAGCCACTGTTGAAAAAATAAATATAAACATTGTTAAAATGAATTCTTCCCAAAATTCCGGGTTTGTGCCCTAAAATTCCCGTTTTTATTCCCACCTCTTCAAAATTCCGGGTTTTTTACATCTCTATATTTAAGGCTTACTTAAGGTAAAAGAAATATTGAAATACGTATTTTCGTATCCTTTCTATTGTAATGAACTAAAATTTGAAAATTATGGTGTTAGAGAGTTTTAAGTATAATTCGCCGTTTCTGTGGCATTCTACGACAAATCCGCAATTAGTTTTACTAAATTCCTACTGATCCAATATGATTTTTAAAATGGTTCGAATGAAAATTAAAGATAAAAATTTATATCATGTGAAATGTTGTATTCCTTTGTACAATTCAAGTGGTTTTTTAGACATTAATATATAAATCAATTAAATACAAGAAGTGTTTAACACTGGTTTTTTGGTTAGGTTTTCTTTTTCAAAGTTCCATACCAAATAAAATTTATCATTGAAAAAATATAAAATTATTGTTTAATCCTTTTCTGCAGGCTTTCTTAAGATAAAAGAAATATTGAAATGTGTATTTTTTGGGCATTTCTATTTAAATCAACTAAAATTCCAAATATATATGACGTTAGAGTGTTATAATCACAGTTTCTGTAAAATTGTAGTAGAATACCTCAAATTAGTCTACTAAATTTCTACATATCCAAAATGTAGTTAAGAATATCAAAGTAGTTAAATGGAAGATAGAAAATTTTTATTCTGTGAAATACTGTGTTTGTTGTGTTAATTGAGGTGTTTTTAGCTATTAATATATCAGATAATTAAATCCAAGAAAAGTGTTTGATTGCTGATATTCTAGCTGGGTTAATTTCTTTATTTTATCGATCTTTAATTTCATATGTGATATATTAAAGCAGGCTTTTTTAATTACTGGTGTATGACAAATATTGAGGTAGCACTGTTTCGTTATAAAAAAACAGCTATGTTAATGAGATATCCCCCTATTCTTTTTTTTTTTTTTTTTCAAAATTAGTGTCTCAAAAATGCAAACTTCCTTTTAATTAAGAGTTATTAACAAAGCATCGTCTAATTAGAACCACATTTGATATTTTCTGTTATTTTAGGAAAAGTTTTCTAGATTAAATTTATTCCTTATGATTAATTTTACAGATTATTTACATTTCTTGTCTATACTAATGAAACTGAGAATTATGATATCTGTTTGATGTTATGATGTTTGTGCTTTCATTACCATTATAGGTAACATATCTATATAACTGTATTACGAACTTCACCTGATTTTAATGAAAATATCCATTGAACGTTTCTGCGCACTATGTTTCGTAAATGTAGTTTTTCACTCCATGAATGTTGTAGCACTACCAATTACATATAGTTTCAACTGGGCATTTGAACAAAATCGTCGTTTTAGAATTATTCAACCTAATTAGTTGTAGTTGTATAATCATTTCGGTTTTTAGATCTATTTGAGTATCATTGATGAGAAAATTTAATTCTTCAATAATCTTCACCCTTGGTTTGCTTTATTAAACGATGTCTGATTTAAACTATTTTAGGTAGGCAGATTTTTTTTCATAAGTGTTAAACACTATAATGTGATAACTGAGCTAGAAGCATATATGTAGTCATGTACAATTTTGCACATTTCATGTGTAACACACGACGTACAAAGCCATTTTACTGTTTTACATGGTCTGTTGTTTTTAATCCCTTAATGAGAGAATAGCCGATTTGGGATTTTGTGATTTGTATATAGTGTACAGCATATATTGTGTAAAAGCATAACTAGAATTTGTGTTAAAATAAAATGTATTTATCTTGATTTATTGTCTTCTTTCTGTTGTCATTAAATTTGTTTAAATACCACAAATAAGACCTGAGTGCTATGAGGCCTAAAGAACATGTGATTTCTGATTAAGCAGATTGAAAAGATAATAGAGCGAAACTTCAGTCAAAAGCACACGGAAATGGAAAAACAATTAATTAGGGAAGAGGTTGTAGAAATTCGATAAAATGTGTAACTGTGAATATATTGATTGTTTATGCCACTATTAAAAAGTACTTAACATTTTATAAATTATAACGTATATTTAGAATGATACTTAACCTTCGAAATCCACCCCTTCCCATCTTCCCTAGCATTTAATGCCATTATTTCAAGTCTTATTTTACTTAGAGCAGGCGATTAAATTTATCAATTTATCCCATAACACTGCGTTTACACGAGTCAAGTAGACGATCAAGGAACTCCGCGCATGCGTAGTTTTTCTTAGTTTACTTGACTCACCTACAGCTTGAATGCATGCGTTTACACATAATCAAGTTGCGAGTCAAGTAACTTGCCTCTAAACAAGAACTATTGCAGACTATTAACAGAATATTTTCGCGATTTCAAATTTTTGCGAAAATATTCTGTAATGTTATAAGGAAATTTTACACAGTTTTGAGAATATCTAATTAATTCTATTTTTTCTTAAATTAATTTGGTATTTAGAGAATTTGAAATACAGTTTTGACATGCTATTTTAGCTTTATTTGAATACTCACTCTCCTGGTGTAAAATTTATACTTTTTATTACGCAGGGGTTCAATTTAGTAGATGTTCCGTTGTGGAATGTTTAGGAAAGAATATGGCTGAAATCATTAAATTGATTTTTTAGAGAGGGTGAATTTTAAGATATTTAGTAAAATCAGTAATGCGTTTAGCAGGAAATAATTTTTCCGTAAAAAAGAAAATTAAATAAATAAGATGTAAAAAGAAAATTTTCGGAGAAAGTGCACATGTTTTTTAGAATCTTTAGACATTCAAACAAACAAAGTTCGACAAAATAAACAAATAGTAATAATAATAAGAATGCAGAATATGCAATATAAAGTTATGTTTCAATCCGTGCTTCCATAAATTGCATACGAACATTAGAATCATTCTAATATTCCCTTTTTTAAAATTAAATTTTATGATAAATTATGTAATAATGTGTGAATATTTATCAGTGTTTCTGTATTTTTTTTATTCTTCCAATTAACAGTTAAAAATAAGTAATATTCCATTTTATATTATTTTATGCATCTGTTCAGCAGATAATGTGCCAGGTTGGTTGGTTGGTTGGTTGGGAGCACTACGGTCTACGTTTTGCTACACGAGGGCTAATGAGACCGGGACCTACTGTTTAAAGCCGATTCCGAACGGCTACGAACATCCATGCCTCAGTGGGACTCGAACCCACGAACTCCGGTTCCGAAGGTCAGTGCCCTAACCATTCGGCCATCGTTCGGCATAATGTGCCAGGGAAATTTTAAAAATATGTACTTTACTGAAAAAAAAAAGAAAAAAAAAAATTTTTTTTTTTTTTTTTTTTTTTTTTTTTTTCTAAAAACAAAGTAAACTTAAGGAAATGTTTAACGTGGTATATAGATCAAATGTTGAAAATTTCAAGCAACTTGAGATAATAATAAAAAAATTTGGTAAGCAGAAAAGCAACATAAATTCTTACATTTGTAGCTCCTTAAAACTCCCTTTCCGAGTTCAATCCGAGAACCCCCTTTTTCCGTATCACTCTCAGGAGGCCCTGTCCCCCAGCCCGTCGAGAACTTATCCACGTTGAACTGGCCTCAGCCTTTTTCCCTATTGTGAGAGAAATTGATGAACTTTCTTTCCACGCACGCGCTACCTTCGTCAAAATCCCTGCTTTGGCTGTTCTTTCCTGTCATTTCTTGGAGAATTCCTGTGTTGTATTTTTTCAACACACCCCCAACCTCCGGCAATTGATTCGTTATTAATTTGTCCTGATCAACCTTGCTTTCCTCAGAAGTAAGCCTTCTGTTCGGATTTCTTCTATTCCTTTCCTGAACCCATCTTAATTCTGCCCGCAATAGCTCCCACTCAAGTGCCCTTTTCTTTTCTTTTTCTCCCCGCGCTTTTTGTTTTTCTTTCTCTTCACGTTCCTCAAAAATTGACTCGAGCAAACCTCTTGCCGCGTCCTCTGCATAATTTCCCCCCTCCACTATAAGCTTTATTAGCTGTGTTTTGTTCACTTCCAGAGACATCTCAATCCCAAAATCACAAGCCAGCTACACCAAATCTGCATTTTTCACCTTATATAAAAACGACATTTTAACCCCCAAAATGTCAGTTAAATAAGCACCAGAGATAAAAAAAATTCCCTAGAAATAGCTCCCAGCTTATCCTTAGCCTAGAAGCTACACACTAATATCTTTAGCTTAAAGTGTATAAAATATACTTTACACGAACATGCAGATTACTAGCACTTAAACTTTACAGGAAAAAAAATAACATGGAAAAAACATAGCACATTATACCAGGGGTCGGCAACCTGTTTGTCCTTAAGGGCGCAATACTAAATTTGAAAATCCCCGAGGGCGCATATTTATAGATAATCAGCAGGTATAAATAAGCATTAAAAAAAACAGATTTCTTATAACTTTATTTTGTTGATGTCATACATAATGATACGTATAAATTAGTGTGAAACTTGGATATCCATATTTTCAGCTAATTTCTTATAATTGGGGATATATTTAGAGTTCCCGGTCCTTAAACAATTATCTAAATGTGAGTCATTAAGCTTTGTTCAATATTTTGATTTCAAATATTTCATATTTGAGAACAAAGACTCGCAATTGTATGTTGTTGCACAATATGAATAAATTTTTAGCGCACATTTCCTTAAAATAGGATACTTATTTTCATCGACTAAGTTCCAAAACATTTTATCATTACTATGCGCTTTTAAAATAATATCACTTTGCAAGTTTATTATTTCTGATTCTAGGTCTTCGATATTATGAAGCTCGAAATACACTGAAACTATTTCAAGGACATCATCTTCAGTAACATTGAATGGATTTATGAAAAATCTTAGAAGGGGTTCTAATGCTGTAAAATCTTCAAATCTAGAAGAACACTCTTCTATTAGCTTATCTATAATTTCTAAATATGATGTAAGAGTAAAATTTTCATTATTCAAATTTAAACTCTCAACAGTATATTTTATATTTGGGAAATGTGATAATGATTTTTTCAATAGATGGGATTTCAACAACACTAACTTGCATTTGAATGAATTTACTGTACTAATCATGTCAGCGATATGCTGATTTTTCCCTTGTATTTTTAAATTTAATTCATTCAACTTTGCCGTTATATCTGTCAGAAATCCGAGGTCGATTAGCCAATCCTTATTTTCTAATTGCTCGTAAAATTCGCCTCTTGATGCAATAAATTCCTTTATTTGTGGCAAAAGCATGATAAACCGCTCAAGTATTTTACCTCTGCTCAGCCACCTCACTTCAGTATGTAAAAGAAGATCTATGAACTGAACGTCCTCATCTTCTAAAATTATTTAAACAATGTGTGTTGCATAGCTCCCGATCTTATGGAATTAATAATTTTAGTTACTATCGTAAATACGTGTTGAAAACCGATTGTTTTTGCGTATAACATTTCCTGATGTATGAGGCAATAAGAAATAAATTTAGGGAATAAGGAATCCTGTCTACATAAGGCAATAAATCCTTTTTTCTTACCAGTCATCGCTGGTGCCCCGTCTGTTGTAATTGACGATAACTTTTGTACAGGTAATTTTACATCTGTTATATACTTTTTAAAAGTAGAAAAGATATCTTCTCCTCTGGTGCTTTCCTTTAATGGCAGAACTTTAAGGAATTCTTCTTTTGTTGTAAAATCAGAAAATACCATCTTCACGCAAATTGCGATATATTTGTCACGTCTGTCGATTCATCCATCTGTAGCGAAAAGAAAATACAATTTTCCATATCATCTGATAATTCTTCCTCCAAATTCTCCGCAATTACTTCAATTCTTCTAGTAACAGTTCGTGCTGATAATTGCAACGTGTTTATAGCTGAAACTATTTTTTTTTTAATTCTTCAAAAATTGAATCAGCAGCTTCTAACATGGCTTCTTTTACTAATTCTCCATCTGTAAATGGTTTTTTATTCTTAGCTAGCAAATGCGACATTTTATATGACGTGATCGTTGCTGCTTTATGTTGTTGCAGTAGTTTAGTAAAAAAACTTTGCTGGTTAGTTATTGAAGATTTTAAAGAAATAATTTTTTTCTAATTTCAGAGTTCATTGGACAGTCACTATCAAAATTGGTATGAACGGTATTAAAATGTCGTTCAATATTAATTTTCTTGGGAATCGCAACACTATTATTACACAACAAACAAACACTTCCCTTTGTAATCAACGAAACAATATAGATGTTCCCATTCATCGTTAAAATAATATGTTCTTTTTCTTTTACATTTATCCATGAAGGGTTTTGAAAGAAAAGAATTATTTCGGATTACTTGGTAGTTTTAAATGCACGGTCTACTCATGGTCTATTCGAAATACGATCACACATTAACAAAAAATACGTGCGTGTTATTAGATACGCTCAAGGTTAGCAAACTGTTATTCTATGCACAATCCTAAACTCAACTGATTACTTGCTGTATATCGCCGTTTGACAAGAGTAAGTAAATCGCTCTGGCTATCATACATTTACATTAGTCCAGCGAGGGCGCATTAAAAATCGACCGAGGGCGCCGCGTTGCCTACCCCTGCATTATACAATAGAGCATAAATACTATTTAGAAAAAACCTAAATAACCATGACTCCCGCGGGCACCTTTGAACCCAAATCAGTATTACATGAAAACAGGTTAGGAAGACAAGTGCCAAAACATCACATCCTACATTGCCGGACGACATCAGCATCAAATGGGCCTAGCTGGTTCTAGACTCCGTCTCGTGTTGTCATAATTTGCTTCCGATTCACTCACTGGACTGCACACTTGTAGACATCACTGTAATCAGCACCAGCGTCCTTTTTTGGGTTCACTAGAACTACTGACTTGTAGACACCCCTCTTGCTTCCTGTTGCTGCTCCAAACCAATACTCATCTCCTGAACACTACTGTTAATACGGCGCGAGCGTCGCGCTGTCTCTATGTCCGGTAGTCCGTCACACCCTAGTCATTTTGGATATGACTTCGCATGAGTCCCTTGCAATAAAGCAGCCATGAAGACGAAATAACCAGCCGTAGATGATTAAAACTTAACAAGGTTGATTTATTACAACAAAAGAAATCATTTAAAGAAACCTTAAAGTGTATGCATATACAACCTATCATCCAGAGAGGAGATCACTATCGATTAACATGCTCTCTTAGAAGTTTAGCCGGGAGTCCTCCCGCTTTTCTCTTTTTCATGTAGGAAACCTCGGTCTTAGGGGAGATCGACACTCCCCCACCTCTTTGGCCCTTGTCCTTGGGGTAGCTGAAACGCCTCTGGCGCCTGGCTGACTCGATCAAAGCAAAATTCCTCTTCTCTGTTGGTGCGTTGACAAAACGACACGCTTGACACCTCCGTACATCAAGAAAACCATTACGGGGACAATACTGTCATTTTCAATTGTTGAAATGAACAAAAGTTCACTTGACCACCGACAGAGACAGACGCGACTCTGACTCTTACAATGTTTACAAGAAATTTATTTTTACCGTTATTTGTTAATGTCTCTGAATTTGTTATTATTTTGTGCTATGTTTAGTTATTATCTTTTTTGTTTAAACTTAAGTTGGTTGATTTTGTAGGTTATCTTATTGTTTTATGTTATCGTTGATGCATATTCTAGTTTATGCAAACATTTTGAATGTTCACATCGCAGTGTGTCTGATGGAGATTAACTAGTATGTGAATCTACTCCCCATATCTAATAAATATCTTTCCGGCTTTATTATTTTCATCATTTTGTTTTAAGTCTAAAGGTAAGTATTAAATATTTTATAGTTAAAATCTTGAAATGTTTAAGTTCTAATGTCGAGTCTGACCCGAAATAATTTTTCTATGTAGTAAATCCAAAACATAGAACGTGGCTTGTTCAGTTGAAAACATAACACCCAAGACATTCAGAGTAGTCAATATAGAGTAAACGTCTATGTAATTCTTCATCTGAAGCGCTTACAGCATGTTACTGTGCTAATTTTTAAAATATTTTTGTGATATGTTAACCCATGAGATCAAAACTATCTAGTAACACCTGTGTTCTTGATGTTTTTGATATTATCATTATTTTAATTATGTTTTAGAGTTTGTGGATGAAGATGCTTCTTTTTGTTATTGCATTGCAAAAAAAGTTAAACAAATGCGTATTTGTTTTTAAGGAAATAATTGTCAGTACACTTATTATTAAGAGATTTTAAAATTAAGTATGGGCCTTCTGGGCAAAGGGAAATCTTAATAGACTGGCAGTCGTGACAGCAAGGAAAACTAAAGTCTAAAGAGTCTTGGAAATTCATATTTTTGTAATATCAAAAACGCATTGGTCTATTGGTTGTCCTTACAGTGCAACAACTGTACATAAAATCCTAGACGAATATGCACATTTGCAACCGATCTCAGCCCTCGCAGTAAGCCAGGCATATGATTTTGTTCTTAAGAGAATTAAGTCAGATCAGCCTTTTTGTCAACCAAGAATGCACCTTGAATACTTAAGCTCGAAAAACACGTTCAGCAATTTAATTGTTGCAGAAATAACACCGTTTTCCTAGGATAACTAAGCATCTGGCTGAAAAAATGTGGCCAGTCGACAGAAAATTAGCTTTTATTTAGTCGTTAGTTTTGAGAAAAGGTTAAAAGAGATTTAAGTCGGATAACACTTTTTTATTTTACATTTTATGAATTGGAAATTAGATTTTAAATAAAGAAGAGGTCAAAAAGGAGAATTTTGGATCCTTATTTTAAAAGTAATGATTTTGATATATTGCACATGAATATTTCTGAAATATTTTCCCTGGATGTTTTCTATATCAATATGGAGTGCTTGCATGAGAGCCTCCATCCTTATTTTTATTTTCACTGTTTCACTTTGTATGATAACTCTACTTACTAAAATATATTCCAAAGATATCTTGACTAATGGAGAATACTTGATCTTTTTCGGAATTTTTTGTTCCATGACGTAAAGTAAGAGTAGCGGTTCGCAAATTTTGATTAACCTATAACTATCACTGTAACTGTAATTTAATTGAGAATTTGCTACCATTTAATTTCTTAACTTACCGTTGGAGAAACCGGTGTTTTCTTCAATTATTAATTGTAGTTCTTGAAGACTATCGATGATTTATTTGGTAAGAATTTTATCTTATAAGGATTATAAATTTTAAATTGATTGATATAGAATACGTTTTGTAGGTGCATCCATTAGAAAATCTTGATTGCCCTGTAATAACTCTCATAAATACTCGCCATTTTGCCATACTTAATTTTGTACTGATTTTACGTGTTTGTAAATAGTATCTAGTCTTCTGTAAGTAACTTTATTTTAAATCACTTAATGATTAGGTTTCTACTAATATTGTTTCCAAAATCTTTATAAAGTTCTCAATATGCAGAGCCTGCTGATGCTGATTTAACAAGCAGTGCTCTGAAAATATAGAATGAAAATCTATTCTATTAAATGAATCAGATCTTTTCTCCTGGAAAATTGTATAAGTTTGTTTTGTATTATATTTGTTTATATAGGTTCTACGTATTATGATTTAATTTTACAGAAAATTATATATTATTTCTAAATAAATATTCGATGAGAATTAAAAGCATTTATGAACAATTGCCATTAGTAATATTATCTTGATTACATTAACTTTTTATGTATCCTATATTTACGTTCTCATGCCATTAAGATTTTTTTTTATTTTTTAAATTTTTTTATTTTTTATTTAATTTAAACTATTGTATAGTGTTTAATTTATAATTGTAATGAATTTCTTCAAATTTCGTACCCTTGGTACAGATAATTTGGGTTTTGTTCTGTAACAGTAATTAGACACTAAAAAATGTCATCTCTAATCTAGTTATTCCATAGCATCTTCTTTTAAAGATGTTCATTTGCAACCATTAAACTCATTTTAAATATTTTTATTGTTATTGTAAGGATGCTACAGAAATTTTCTATTGTTCTTATTTATATGTGGTAATTTTTTTATGTAATTCTTTCATGTAAAAAAAATGTTAATTTTAGATTTCTTTAACTTTCTTTGATATTAAATTGTTTAGAACTCTCATCATCCAAAGTGATTATATTTTGTTTCGTTGTCGAATAATTCAAATGGACATTTATGTACTTGATGCATAAACTATAATTATTCAAAGAAAATTGCTCTTATAAACTTTTATGAGTACATTATTAGTGTAATTTATGCATTTATAACAGTGTTTCAGCTGATTTTGATTGGTGCATTGTGTACTTTATGACCTTGTAAGCATATTATACAAAAGATATTTTTTCCCTACTGATTAAATTAGTAAATCCAAATTTAGAGGACAACTGCTTTTTAAAATGATTAATGATTGTTAAATGATGTTACGTTGAGTTTGATGTGAACATTAATAAGGTTTTGCAGTGTTAATGAAATAATCACTGTAAAATCTTGCAAAAGTTATTGAAAAATCAAATTTTAATAATTTTTAAATGCAGTGAAACTTTTCCAAAAGGCCACCCTTCTAAACGGCCGATTATTCATGGCACGGATTTTCTGACTCATAGACCTAATGGTAAAATAACCTCTGTCAGCGGCCACCCGACCCCCTCTAAGCGGCCACCAAGTGGCATTGCCCCTTTTATTTTTCCCTCATTTAATGCCTCACTTGTACTGAATTTAAAATACTTATTGATTAAAAAAAAATTAGGGCAAACTTTCATTTTTTTAATCACCCTATGCAATTTTATATTTCAGTCATAATATCTTCATTTATATAAATGTTTTACTTGTTAGTATTAGCTTGACTAGTGGGAAGATGTCACATTTTAATAAATCTTGATCTAAAAGCGAAGATTTCTATATTTGAAAGTTGAATATTTTATTACTATCAAAAGTAATAATCTTCATGTGTTTTTATTATGTAAAAGAAAATTGTAGGTCAAATGCTTAACGTGTCATGGTAAGCAAACAGTTGACAGTGGGATAATAAATATATTAGTAATATACACTCAAGAGCCAAAACATTATGACCACCTGTCAATAACGAGTTGGCCCACCTTTGGCATGGATGCCACATGTCTTTAGTAGATGGCTGGAGACAGATTGTATCAGATGTTTAAGCAACGGTTACATAAATCCAAGATATTGCGAATTGATAGTCTTTGAACTCTGAGCTGCCGTCCCATGACATCTTGAATGTGTTCTATCGGATTGAGATCTAGTGAGTTAGGAGACCAGCACATTACATTAATAGGAATTCAGCATTATGTTCCTGGAACCACTCCAATACAATTTTAGTATCGGAAAATTAAAAGTTTTATTGCCAATATTCTATCAACAAATATGGCATGTAAGCTACAAACTTCATGCAGACAGAAATGTCTTTTTAATCGGACAGATTAATATTTTAAATTTTAATTACACTGAACTCTCAGAATGCATGTTCAGTTAGCCAAGTTATTTGTAATTGTCTTCAATTGTTGTCATTAGACAAAATATACAAATTTTTATTGATGTTTGTAGCAGTTATTCCATTCTGTATAAAAAACAGTGTTTGTGTATGTATGGCTTATAACATATTTGGATGTAAATAGTGAGAGCTGCATGCATGGAAATTGATACAGGGGTTCTTTGTGGTATTCTACAAAAACTCTTTTCTTTTTAATTTTAGTAAGTTTTTTTAAAATTATTTTTAAGCAGTTTTTAATGATTTTTACTCAAGGCTATTTAAATCCACATTGCCTGCAACAATTAGTATCAAACTTGATAAATCGTACTATCATGTCATAGAATTAATTTGATTTGATTTTGAACAGCCATTTTTGAAATGTTAAGGACTAACTGACAAAATATTATTTAATTATAATGCCATTGGCACCAGTATTTGGTATTCCGTGTAAGATCACCATCCTTATATATATATATATATATATATATATATATATTCCTTTGTGTGTATGTTTGCCATTTGCATGATTGGCATACTAAATCTAAACCGTACAGCCTTCAAGTAGTAACTTTTTGGTCACTCCTTATAGTTTAAAACTGAATTTGGTATTAATATAGAGTATTACACTAAGAAATACATAACAAATTTTGAAAAAATTATTTATTAATTTAATTTTATTTTTTAGTATTTTTTTTTTTTTTTTTAGACATTTATGAAGATTTAAAAATTATTTTTTAAGATTTATGAGCAAATTATAACTTGTTATACATGTAAATCAATTAAGGTTTTTTTTTTTCTTTTTCCTAAAAATGTTGTTGATTAGTAAAAACTAATCTTTTATGCTGTGTAGCTAAAGCTTAAGAATTTTTTTTTCAATGTTTAAAACACGCATATTTAAAATTTATTCTAATTTAAGTGTAATCTTTATGCGTAGTATTTTCATGTCGTATTTATCAAATTTTCTTTAAGAGTGCTTTATTTTATTTATTAAATATTTACGATTTTTTTTCCAGAATTCCTCATTTTTTTGAAGCTCTTCCTTGAGAGATTTTTTTTTCTGGTAAGATTTTTTTTAAACTGGTGCCACATCATTGGCTGCTACAAGGCACTGGTTTGTTTTTTAAATTTTTCTTTGTAAAGTGTATTTTTTTTTTATTCTTTAGGTCTAATTAAAAATCATCCAGATTCCATTTATTTCGCAGTTTATTAAAATGTTTTTTTTTTTCTTTTAAATCTAAAATTTGATTGTAGTCACAATTTAATATTATTTAAATACATGTTTATTATTAGCGAAGCTGTTGTATATGGTTAAATTCCTTAATGTTTGTTTCCAAATTTTTCTGAAATATGCATTTCTGTATGTATGTTCAGTCTTACAATTTTGAGGATGTTAAGAGATTTATTTCGATACTGGGGTGGTTACTGTTTGAATTTTTTGTGATCCGTTGTTCCAGTTTTTAAAAGTAATCAGTTTATTATTTTTTTGAGCAGTTGATTCAAGATTATTTATAATGTATCTGATGCTTACAACCAAGTTGTTTCAGTAAAAATAGTTCCTGTCATGCATAATTAGTATATTGTTATAAATTTTATAACAGTAATAATGCATATAAATGGATGACTAACTCAAAGGATATGAATGTCTTTCACCTCATATTTTACACTTTTTGTAATGTAATTTATTTTATAAACAAACTGAGGGATACGTACCATATACTGCAGTCAAAATTATTTTTTAACCTATATTCTCGGAAGTCTTTGGTTAATAGGTTGGAATTATGTATGTATTACAATTTGGGGAAGAGTATTTTGCAATTAATTGCCTTTGTTACAAGATTTTTTAAAACTAGTACAGAGCTATATATTCCTTATAACTATATTGAAAAGAAGGTAGTTTAAACTATTTTATTATTCTTCACGATTTATTATAACAAATAGAAACATCTTTCTCAAGTTCTTGTAAAAATAAATATAATAAGTAGCTTTTCAATTTTATTCTAAGAAGGGAAATTTATTATAAATTGGTAGCTTTAAAATAATAAAGTGACATTGGAAGTAATTCAAATATTTTTATTGCATTTTCTAGGTAGGTGTTTCCTCTTAATTATTGAGATTGAAAACTTTTAGTGTTAAATTAATTTGATATCTTGTTGTATTTACATATCTTCAAAATTAGGACTAATATTTCTTGGTATGTTGTCAATACTTCATGTTCTATATGATATAAATTACAAATTATTAATACCTCTTTATCAACTAACCATAAATTATGAAGTAGAAGATTAATTTCAAATTAGTAGTTACCTGAAATTAGCAGTCATGTTTTTAAATATCGATTTCATATTAATATAAGTTAGGGTGAAATTGAAGTGAATAACAGGTAATTTCTCTTTGTATGAGTATTGAAGATTTCTCTACAAAGTGTTTATTATTAGTATTTTTCATCTTTGTTATCTTCTGGTTTAATCAAAAGATAATAAGAGGGTATTATTTTAACCATGATGTAAAAGTATAAGAATAAGGTCGGAAGGAATAGCTATAATAGTTAATTGTTTTTTAAAACAAATTTTTTTTCCTTGCCACATGGTAGTTTCATTAGCAGAAATAGGAATATTTTCAGAATCTTGTTTTTAGCAGTCAATTCATTATTTATTTTCTCTTTTGATTGCTAAAAAAGAAAACAACAAAAACAAAAAACAATTATATTAAGTATAGAAACATGTTTAAAATACCCAAAACATAATTTTGATTTATTAATTTCTGAATGAACTAAAATGGATGCATTTATTTTCAGATTATCAGAGAACTATCTAGTTATTCCAGGTTAAAGGATTATACTGCTGTAACTTGAAGATGGAGAATGACAACAGTAAAACAAACCTTATTATCAATTACTTGCCGCAGATGCTAACAGATAATGAGTTCAAGAACCTCTTCCAAAGCATTGGGCAAGTGAAAGCTGCTAAGATAGTACGACACAAAAGTACAGGATATAGTTATGGCTTTGGCTTTGTTGAATATGTAAGTGAAAATGATGCAGCCAGAGCTATTGATACTTTAAATGGATTCCAGCTGCAGAACAAAAAAATAAAAGTTGCTTATTCAAGACCAGGAGGAGAAGATATAAAAAATGCTAATTTATACATTAGAGGTATTCCAAAAAATATGTCAGATGACGATTTTGAAACACTTATGTCACCTTATGGAGAAATAATTCAATGTCGTTTATTGAAAGATGCTACTGGTGGAAGAAACAAAGGTGTCGGGTTTGTTTTGTATGACCAGCGGGCACAAGCTGAAGAAGCTATTAAGAAACTTAATGGTCAAAAATTAGAAGGTGGCACTGAGTCTTTAATTGTTAAATATGCAGAAGATAATGCAAAAAAAGTTCGTGCACCCATGAGTGGTGGTGGTGGAGGAAACTTGGGAGGATATACTGCAAGTCCTTTTTCTACTCCAATGGCTGGGAGATTTGCTGGTGGAGGACCAGTGAGGCATTCCCTTCAGGGAAGATTTCGTTTTAACCCAATGACTAACAATGGAGGTATGGGTTATGGGTATTCTACACCAACAGCTCTTAGTGTTGGTGGTGAGGGCCATATTTTGTTCGTTTATAATATTGGACCAGATACTGATGAGAAGACAGTATGGCAACTTTTTGCTAGATATGGAACTGTACAAAAAGTTAATGTTATAAGAGAAGGTGGCACCGGTGCTGGAAAAGGTTATGGTTTTGTGACCATGCCAAATTATGATGAAGCTGTTTTGGCAATTGAATCTTTGAATGGCTGCAATTTCTTTGGCAAACCACTTCAGGTTTCATTTAAGACTCCAAAATAAATTAATTCCAAGCTGTACTGTCATTGTGTACCATCAAAAAGTCACCTGTTATCATTACATTGTTATTTTTTCTTTACGTTTTGGATTTTCATGATGCCAAAGTTGTCATCATTCATTTCTATCCAATAAAATTATTTTAACTCCCTCAAAACTTTTTTTTCTCAAAAGCCATTGTCTGTTACTGTTTAGAAAAACTTTTAAGAAAAAGGGTCCTTCCAAATCTTTGCTTTGTTTGATATATCTCAATAGTTTTTCTCTAGGTTTTCAAAAATTATAATTATTTTTATAATAGATTTTTTTTCAGCTGTAACTTGAATTTTCAGCATGCACTCAATATATGTGGTTGCATTAAAAACCAAGCTATTAAATAATTTAGTTGTATTGCTAAGTTTATTGGTTACTTTATTTTTAAATCATAAATATGTGTATATATATATTAAAGTAGATATTAGAGAAAATAAGATTCTCTCATAAGTAGCAAAGAATTTGCTCTTTTTATAAAATAACCTCTAATAGTATTTTATGTTCATATATAAAATATAGTTATATTAATCTGAGAGATGCATTGGAATATTTTACCGAGAGCTTTTTCTACCAATGCAACTTTATTGCCAAGAAAATATACAATTGGTTTCCCCAGTAAATCCAATTTTAAGGGAAAAAAATAGATAGCTCATATCTTATTTCTAGGTTAACATGGGAATCTAATTACTGTGTCTGTGTTAGTACTTACAGTATTAATATCTTTGTATAAAAATATTTGGGAATGCTAGTTATCTAAAATTAATCTCTTCTATTCTTTTTTCATCTTTGGCATATGTCATAACTCAAGTTTAACATATGACAGTTTCTGCATTTTAAACTATAATTTTTCAAGAAATATATAAATATTATAGACCACAAATAATGTTCTGGACAAATAA
Organism: Pardosa pseudoannulata; assembly: GCA_032207245.1. Taxonomy (NCBI): domain Eukaryota; kingdom Metazoa; phylum Arthropoda; class Arachnida; order Araneae; family Lycosidae; genus Pardosa; species Pardosa pseudoannulata. The sequence continues at coordinate 64,515,432 of CM063506.1, read as the reverse complement.
AAAAAATTATAAGTTGTATTATTGAAGGAAGTGTTATATTGTTCTCTCTTTTCAAAGGGAAATGTAAAATATATAATTTATTTTTGCAAACAGAAATCATAAACTATTGAAATCATTCTTGTATAAAAGCAAATACAATAGGATACTTATCTGGTTTCCATCATAAATCTATTTAGTTGTTAGTAACGTTAAAACTATATATACATACAGTCAAACCTTAATATACCCCTACCCTGTTTCAGTACTCCATAAGTGAGTGAACGATTTTTTCAAATAGGACTTCTAACGCTAAAAAATCTTTTAAAACTATATTTTACTTTGTCTTCCAAATCATTGCTGCTGCCTCAGTAATGCATAGTATTTATACCTGTCAGCATTTTCAAATAAAGTTTGATTGAATTTGATATTTCATAATGGCTCTTACAGTTCTAAGAATTAGCTATGATAGAATTTGAGTACCAACAGACATTTATTACCAGTGTTCATTGTTATGTTTCCACTGCGGTACTTTTCCTTTGTATGAATGGAGAGTAAGAATCACAAATCAATTTCCATTCAAAGAATTTCACAAGAAACTCACTATTGACTAACAGTTTTCCCTTGCATCAATCAAATAAAACTGTTAAGATAATCTATAATATATATATATATCCATATATATAATAAAAAAGACATTTCTAGTTGTAAAAGGGATTTAAACTAGCATTTTAATCTTCCTAAAAAAATTACATTAAAATTATAATTATGTACTTATGGATGAATATATCTATTTTTCCATCTAAATATCAAAAAACAAAAATAAATGTTTAAATTCAGTTTTATTGAAATGCATAGTGTCCTACTTCAATATACCAGCAAACTCATTATATAGCACCAAGTTCTTATCCAAGTGGATGGTGGCATTATATTAGGGTTTGACTGCCTATATATATATATGTATTAAATATACTTATAATAAGCAATTTTTTATTTGTATATGCCTACGATATTTTTTACAATACTTTCAGATGAATGAATACATCCTTCAAAAGTAGACCATGAAAATCCATCACCACCAGCAATCAACAGAGGTGTTTTTGAAATTAAAATGCAACCAGGTTTTCCATTATAGCTTTCTTCAACCTATTATAAAAACATAACATTTTATTTTTCAATTTATGTGCAAGTCCATATTAATTTATGCAATATTTTGTATTGAAAATTAACATTTAAATTTTATGAATGCATATTATAGGATACTGTTTTAAAGTAGTCCATTTCTGGCACATAGATAGCTAAGTATTCTTAGAAAAACAGATTTTTTTAAGGTATTGATTTTAAACTTAAGTCAATATTTATTTTAATTCATTACCTGGGAATATCTCCACTTGTGAAATTTAATGGAGGATGGTTTTGGCAATGCTGGGAAAACTCTCTCAAGATCATCCATAATTGTTTTTTGAATAACAGAAGTATCACTGTCATCAATATGTAGTTTTCCATATTCTTTAGTTGTGTGAACTGCCACAGAAGGATGATCAGATGAATCTGGGTTGATAAGATGATGATAAAATATTAAGTTTTAATAATCTTCAATTATAAATTTTCCTTAACATTTATTATAAAGTATAAACATCTTATCTTATAAATAAAAGTAGTATGTATGTACCACATCTCCTCCCAAACTATCAGTACAGTTCTAAAATAAATTGGTATAAATATACTTTATATCACTGCAAAAAATACTGCTAACTTTAAAACGTTCAAAATCATCCCTTTCCCTCTTTTTGAGCAATTTTATGCTATTATTTCAAGCACTGTTTTCCCCAGTTAAAAGCAGGCAATTGAATTTATCACATAATACACAGGTGAAAGTAACATATTTCTATAGTTATGACATCATTCTTAAACATCTCATTTAATCACTTCTTAAATTATTTAAATATTGTCTGCACAATTATCATCCATTATATCTCAATTTAGGTATTATGTTATTAATTTTCTATTATATTTGGCTTAAATAATAGATTAGGTACATATATGCTAATTTTAAAATTTAATCATTGATTATTTTTTGTTACAATGAAAATTTTATCACTGGTATTAACAACTAATTCATTTCTTAAAGTCTAAATTCCAGGTAGTCTATTCCTTAAGCTGATAAATATCTAGGGTTTAATTTTTTACATCTTTGTAAATTAAAAAGTTTGTTTGTCTGTTTTTTATACATAACCACACAGTTTGCAATTGATTTTCCAAATCAACACTGTCAATATTAAAATATCTGCTGTCCATCCCATCACGTAATATAACAAGGTACATTAAAGTTGGTAACTAATGTACAGTCAGTTAATTTATTTTAAATGTTAATTTCATGTTTTACCATGTCTGAAACTATAAAAACAAATTTAAGGCAGAGAAAGTCATAGGCAAATATGCATAAATCTTATTATTTTATGTATATCCAGAAAGCATTAATTTTTTTTTTTAATACAAATGGTCAGTCATAGTGTAAATAAATTTTGGAGAGTATTCTTTGATATCGAAAAGTAAAACTTTAAATTTTCAACATCAATCACACGTATGTAGAGTACCTCATGATTGCTCACTGGCTTGAAAAGAAAAGGTTGTTTTTGCAAGTTCATGTTTATAGTCAAATCAAATAAATTTTTATACAAAATTCATAATATGGAAATGATTTTTTGTCGCAGCCAACTGTTCTAATGTATATTCTACCATATTATAAATGGCACACTTAGAAGTTAATTTTTAAAACTTAAAAAATATTTTTCTTTTCTAGAAAATTAGTAGAAAGAACAGAAGTGCAAAGAAGATAGTGCAATGGCAAGAGAGTTATATGGTAAAGGAGCACAGAGTAATAGTTGTGCTACACAGGAAAGATGGAGAGGAGTTAGAATCGCAAAAACCTGTGTAACCTATGTAAAATCAACTAGACAGAATAGTTTTAATAGCATTTAAGAAAGCTCTATATTCTGATTGCACGTTTTTGAATTCATATTTTTAGCCAAAACTAATTGATTCATATACAGCACTCCTAATTTTAAAATAATCTCAACAATTTTTTTTTTTTTTTTTTTTTTTTTAATTTTCTAGCCAAATGAAAATACACTAGAGCATGGATTATCTGCAGTGAAACTAATCCTATTTACGAAAAATCTGGATTACTGGACTACTTTGAAAAATGGTTATGATAGAGAGTTAAGGTGACTTTCCTTCATACTTTTCCCAGGGTTAGGATTGGGAATTATAATAGTTCATATCCATCATATTACAAATGACATATTTGGAAATAACAACATAGATTTTACAAACTTTTTAATTTTTGACAAAATTGGTAGAAAGACAAGAACAACAGATGGTGGGATATGCAAGAGACTGGTGTGCAGGAATGAGATGAAAAATGAACCCATATGCAAGAATTATGTATAAAATGGAATATAAAGCCATTTCTATATCAATAACCTCAATGGTATGTGAAAATGTTCCCTATTCTGATTTCTATATGTTTACATTTTTGTTATTTCAATGTAGAATATTATTAAAATAAGAATTAGCTGTAAATATGGATTTATCAGTTTATTTTGTGAACATAACACAGCTGGACCACAAACAGTTCATGATCTAGGTGGGTTATGTTCGCAAAACAAAATAGTCCTTGATCGATCTGCTGATCATACAGTTATTCTACCCTGTTCTACTGTATTAGAGATATTAATATTGCCAATGAACAACAGATAAGAGTATATAAGAGTTATTTTTATATTAAATGGCATGCAAAATATATACTAGATAATTCTTTATTTTTCAAGCATAATTTGAGAAGAAACATGTTTTTAAATATGATTAATAAAAATAAAGAATAAATTTTATTTAAAAAAACATTTGTGCTTAATACATTAAAAGGTAGATTAATATAAAGATATCAAACCAACTACTTAAATGGAAGCTTACTAAGTAAGACAAGTTTTTTGTTACTGAAATAGAATAGAATTTTCAACCTTTTATTTGGGAAACCCTAATATCTTATTGAGACTTAATACTGTTCTAATGGAAATTAATGTATGATGAAAATTGAATGTAATTATATTACGTGTATAGTAGAAACAACATTGTTTATTTGCCAGCCATTTGAACTCCACTGAGTAAATTTACGGATTTATATACAAAAAAGAGAACTTTAAAATTCAGTGTAACACAAAGCACAAGCACACTTGTTAGTTTGAAATAAATTTTGAATCATATTTGAACACACTTCATCCATTTGAGCACCATATGATTCCAATTTAAAGGGGAAAAAAATCTTGTAGGAAAATCAAAAAATAAAATTTTCTACAGTTTGCGATGAGGGGAAGTTGAATACTTACAAACATTCACCATGCTGGAGAGAGAATTCTCTCTGCACATTAGAAATATCGTCTTTTGTTATCACATGGTTTGAAGTTGAAATGAACTATATAAAATGCAACAGAATTTTAAAAATTATGCTGTATATTCTAACATTATCACGTAGCAATGCAGAATGAGAGAGAGAATGTTCAGCAGTGTATGCAAGACAAGATGAGAATTTATAAATTCCATCCTTGCTAAAGTATAAAAGATACATTAATAGCTGAAAAAAATTATACATCTGCATTGTTTTTTAACTGACTCCTGATGAAGAGTTTCTAAACAAGGCACAATCAACCACATAAATAGAATGACTTTTTTTTAATAGATTAACTTTTGAGTAATGTTGTTATAGATCTTGTTTTACACGTTGACATATATATATTTTTTTAAATATAAAGATTTTATTTGAATGCTATTGACTGATACAAAGTTGTTTACTAGCTCATGATGAGATGCAATCTGAAGAATCTTCGTATAAGAATAATGTGTATATGAAATTCTTCATTAATATTTCTTTCAAATAATTTAATTGCATAAAAATGAATATTTAATTTGCATATAATTCTTAAACAATTTTCTTTGGTAAGGATTTGTAAAAGTATATATATATATAAACTTGACTATATTTTCAGTGTGTGCATTTAGTGTTAAATTGTATGATTTTCAAAGTGGCCATGTTATCAGCTATAGACACTTACGAAAAGTCAAGGAATAAACATGGAATTAAAAGAATACACAAGGAAGATAGAGTTAAAAATTTATTTGTGCTCAAAATGTTTGTATCTGTCTTTCTACTGTTATGTCATATAAATACATATGTTATCATTCAGTAAAGGTAACTAACTGAATAAAATAAAATGAGGAATAGAGGTAGAGAATTACTGATTTTATCTAGTCAACAAATGGCTATACAAAATCAGTAAGAAAATATTTCATAAAATATAATTTTTCATCATAAATATTATCAAAGTTTGACCATTCCCTCTCTTAAAGTAATAAGTATAGATATATTAACTGGATAAATAATTTAAGTTATTAAAAATAATTGTAAATAATATTTTCAATATATATATTGTTAATTTAACTAGATATATTTTAAAAGACCATATTCGAGCAATAAGAAAATAAAGCACAATAACTTTATACATATACTGCATTTAATGTCATGATATGCTATTTTCACTTGTTACTAAAGAAAAGAAATTCAGCTTAGTAATTGAGCCTAAAAAACATATATACACATTTAACTGTAATTTAAAGTCCATTAATTTGTCATAAAACTAATCTTACCTATAAACCTATCTTAATACTCTTTTATAGAAAGCATCTTTTTAAAGATGCTCATTGTGTAATTTATAATACAACAAATAATTCAAGAGATTTATGATTTTGAATTATGCACAGTTGCAAACAAATTTTGATAAAAATTCTTTTATCGGTATTTATTATTTTAAGAGTCCTCAGTGAAATTGAACTTATTAGCTTACTTCTTTTTTTATGATCCAAAGAGCAAAAACGTAGAACATTTTCCTCAGATAAATACTTTGCAGTCCATGATAATCCATCAAAATATCTTGTATCTTTATCATAAAATAAGCCAAGAGCAAATCTTGAGGAATAGGTGACAGATTTTAGGTTCTCTAATTCTTCTCCTAAAAACAAAATAAACTCTTTGAACAAGTAAAGTATTTTATATAAAATCAAAAATTATATTAACGAATGAAATAAATATGTGGCAGATTTTCTTAGTAACTTGACACCCAATCAATATCTATGTTAATTCTTTGAGAATGGAAGTTTCACTTAGGCAACACCTTTTAAATTCACTCAGAGGGGACAGATATATCGTATATTGTAATTGGAATGTTTAATTTTTTTTATTACAATTAGATCTAGACTAATTGCTGTTGTAGCGAAATTTGTCAATAATAGAGAATTGTCCAAGTTGATTTAGAAGGTGTTGGATTTATGATACACCATCCTCAAAGGGTTAAAGAACCAAAGAATGTAGAAATTCATGGAAACAAATTAATCTCAGTAGAAGATTAGATTTTTAAAATTTGACAACTTATCATTTTTTGGAAATTATAAATTAAGAAATAGTATGGGATAATGTTTAAAAAATACATAAAATTGAGAAAGTGGTGTGGTGGTCGATTGTAAAAATCTGCTATCAGTGAACGTACACTTGTACCTTATCTTAAAAAGGGGTAAGAACTTATGGTTTCTGAAACTTTTCACACTGAACTCAGCAGTGGAAGGCAAGCTAATCTAATAAATTTTAGCTACTGCAGTTAAGGTCTGGAAAATGATTGTAAGCTGCATAATGAAAGACTTTGCCTCTTCAAAGAGTTCATAAAACCATTCTCCATTGTTCTACTGTTGGGTTTGATCATCAATCTTTTCAGAAATTTTTAATGTGTTACAATAGACTGAGGGAAATGCATCTGCCAATGAAACAGGTTATCTTCTTATGATAAAAGTATATAACTATTTAGAAGCATTATTTATCTGAGGTTAGAATTATCCAGTTTACAAAACATTTCCTTTTTTTTCATAAATTATTTACAAATTGATTTTTAACTACTTTATAGTCTGAGCATCAATAAAGAAAACAGATTCATATATAATTATACTTAACTCATATTAAATATACCTCCAATGTCAGCATATTTAATTTTTCTGTTCATTTTGATTTTTTTTTTTTTTTTTTTGGTAAATAATCTTCACAGCATGCTTCTGGAAGATACTAAGAAAGCTGTGGATAAATTATGATTTAGAGGGGTGAAAATCCTTAGGGATGCAATCTGTTAGACTGAATAAAGGTTAATAAACAATGTATTGTTGTGCTATTACTAAAATCTTCGTATAAAGATATGTTACCATTCTTAATGAATGCCAAAGTATATCATGTTAAACACAATTTTGCATACTGATCCAAAATTAATACATCACCCAGTTTTCATCCAGTTTTATTTATATTAGAATTAATTTTAAAAATTTATTAATGTTTATGATAGTGAATTTGAATGTTAAATTAAAAAATGAATCTAGTCATAAAAATGTATAACTGCTTTTCTTAAAGAATGCAGTTATTTACTAGTTAGTAGCATCCGAAAGAAGTAATAAATATGTAAATAATGAAAACAGTTAATTTTGGTAAAATGCAGATAATCTTCAATATGATAAATAAGTAAGTAATTCAAGCCAAACCTTCTAAATATGAAAGAATTCCTTCCATCTGAAGAATTTGTGGTACAGGCATAGTCAAAATTACTGCATCAAATTCAAAATCTGAATTATTTTCACACTTCAGTTTCCATTTATTATCATTTGTAGACAGCTTAATAACCCTTTGACCAAATAAAATTTCACATCCTAAAACAAAACATTTTTAGGGCATATCAATATATTATTTATAAAAATTTGATTTCTAATTTTGAAATTTAACCCCTACCAAAAGAACTGTGCTCTTAGAGAGTAAATATATAAATTTAAATAAACTAAGCTAAAATTTCATTTAGCTACAAATGTATAATTTTTATTAAGAGACATTTTCAAAACATTTGTATACATTGAATTCAAATATAGCTTTCATTATTCTACTTTTGATAAATTAGTTCATAGATAATTAGATTTAAAAATATTATGAATACTTAAAAAGTATTTTTTTTACGATTAATAAAAGAGAGAAAATCCATAAATTTTAATGGGAAATTTCTTTAAAAATCTAATATTACTTGGAAGAGTTATTACCAAGCAACTAAAAATAATATAAAACATGACCCATTATACAGGATATCTGCCAAAATAAAATGTTTCAAATCCATGACTGTTCATGATTTTCCCTGATTTAGCAGATCATTTTCCATGACTTTAAAAAGCTTTCGTTAAAGTATATATGAATAAAACTTCTGATGTACATACAAATAAAATATATGCTTTTAGAGCAGGAATTTTATCATAAAAAAACTATAAACTTACTTTATAAGTGTTAATAAACTCACATACATAAAAATAAATTGTTGCATCTACATATCTAAGTTTAATCATATAGTAATTTTTCAATCAAAATGTTTCCAATTTGATTTCAGGGTACTTTGATATTATCCAGGTGACCATAAAAAAATAGCCAAATATAACTCTATAATGTTTATATACAGTATTCCTAGAGATAAACTTATATTTTGTGCAAAAATCTTAATTTTTATTAAAAAATATTAATTATTATATTAATAAAATTTTAATCTACAATTTAAGAAAAAACCAGAATAGTATACATTTACCCACCCATTAAGCTTTCTTGCTTTGAGTTTCCTTGGTGAAAAAATTTTACTTGGTAATATGGTCAATAGGATAATATATAAATACCAAACTCAGTAACTTCAGCCAAATGACAAGTAAAAACAGAATTAAACAGTTCAATGCATTCTTTTTAATCGGTAGTTTAGCTGATCCCTGACTTTCCATGACTTTTACTCATTCATTTTACTTGAAAAATCAAGACTTTCCATGACAAAATTAATCCATTGTCTAAATCCATGATTTTCCCTGACTTTCCAGGTGTGCGGAAACCATGCATTATAGTTATTTTATGATACAAGTTTAACAAGTATATAAGAACTAAGTATGATCTTTTTCAAATTTCAACAAAAATATGTAAGAATATTATATTTAAACTACCTGCAGCTTGTAGAAAATGCTTTACAACTGAACCTGATCCTAGAGGACAGACGAAATTTTCAACTGCTTTATGATCACTTTTCAATCCTTTCACTTCCTTCAGCAAAGGCTGCAAAAGTCCATTTTCTAAAAGCTCCGAATAACATCTCCAAGTAAAAAGAAGTACAAAATGGAGTAAATTATAATTTTATTAATTTTTCTTATTTATAAAGATTTGTTTAACATTCTTTCAAAAACAAATATTTTAAAAATTTACTTATTAAAAAATTTAAAAACATTAAAAGTGAATGTTAATTTTTTTGAGTTAGCAAAAAATTTTATCACAATATACTTTTTTAAAAACCTACAATGGAACTTATACAAGGTATTGTAACTAAGAATATCTAAGAAATCTTATATAAATTTAATGATTTTTAGGTAGAGAAAGTATTTTGTATTAAGTAAAGTACTATTAAATATTTCAACAATACATATTTATTCTTCATTTTCACAGTGCTTGAAACAAACATTTGGTCCCAAAAGTGTTGTAAAATATAATGCAAAAAATTACATGACTATATATTTATAAATTAGAACTATCTCTTAAGCAAAAGAAAATACAAAAAACTTATTGCATTAGTTTGCTGTAAAAAAAACAACAACATAGGCTTTACATACAACATGCATAATTATCTTTTCCATTACAAACAATTTGTTATAAAATCAGATAATTTTTGCATGTTTAAATCCTTTCTTTTCAAAGTTAATTTTGGTTTCAGAAAAAGCTTACATAAAATCTAATGTAAATTTATTGTTTTTATTCATTTATGTTGGGAAATTAAAAAAAAAAATATTTCTTCCTTACAACATGACTTCATTATTAGTTAATGATATTCATTCGATGTGTTTAACTTTCAGTCAGATTTTTTAACTGTGACTGAAAACCATATGTAAATTACCTACCGCATGTATATATTTAAGCCTGTTCAGCGTTGTTGGCTGGGGGCACTTCTAACTTAGGCTGTTGTTCGATAGCTTGCCTAATTTACATGTATTATTTTATACAATAAGTCAATGCATGTATTATTTTTATTAATAAAATTTTAACTAAAAGCATTCGAAGTGGAAGTGTTATGATACCCAAAATACTTCATCAATCCTCTGACGCCTCTGCAAATTTAGAAGTGTTGGAAAATTACATAAGATTTGACTAATTTTCCATCTATTTACATTAAGTTCTATGACTAAAGTATGATGTTAGTATTTATTATTTAAAATATATTTCCATTTTTCCAAATTTCAGACAAAAAAAAAAAAAATACAACTTAACAGGAAACAAGTTCTTATACGAAATGAAATTGTAACATTTTATTTCTTATTATGGAATGTAATAAAACCATAATATTAGCGACACTACACCTTTAAATATTGACTTACAATATATATATATATACAGTGACACTTCTCCAAGCGACCACCCTTCTAAACAACCAATTTTTCATGGCACGGATTTTTCGACGCATAGACCTAATGGTAAATAACCTGTATCAGCAGCCACCCGACCCTCTCTAAGCGGCCACCCAGTGGGGATTGCCCTTTTAATTTTTTGGGAAATTCTACTTGTTCCATCCATTAATTTTGAGCAAAAAAACTCAAGGTCAGGTTTATGTTCGGATATAAGACAAAGGAATAACTTGAGAAGTCCATTCCCGCAGCTCCCCCCCTGTCTAAGAAAGATTAAATCCATTATCTTTTTTGTTTTCTCCCCACACCCTTCAGATATGGAATCCCTATTGCACCACCCATAGAAACTGAGGGAGGAACTGGACAATCAAGCGTTGAAGGTGTCCTAGGGCCTTTGTTTGGAATTCCAATAGGTAAAGTCAAGGAAGAATTGCACATCTGTCAGCAAAAATGTCATTCACACCAGTTTCATTTCATTAGTTGGTCAGTGATCTGAATTAAAATGATGTTGAAATGCAATTTTCTAAATCTCGAGCAGAGCATTGAAGTTCTGCGTGAATATGAGAATGTTAGCTGAATTATTTAACTGCAGAAGAACGGAAATCAACAAAGTCATTAAAGAAAAGAATTTGATTTTGAAGGAGTACGAAGACTACAGAATAAACAGAAACAAATTGTAGCCTTTCTTTAAAAAAATGTAAAGAAGCATGAAATAAAATAGTATTTTCTCTTTAGATAAAATTTTAATTTCTTTTACATAAGGAATATATGTCAGACTTGTTTACATTACGCATTATAGTAATTATCTTATAATAGTAAATAAAACCCTTCACAGCAACCAAATATTCTCGGTATGGAGGGGTAGCTGCTCAGAGAGGTTTCACTGTAAAGGGTCAGGGCTAGTCATTCAGACAGGCAATAGAATTTCTACTAGATATACACAATCAAGCACCGAGTCAGAGCCATATGGTTGTGAGGCCCTCCAGGTGTTTCCTGGTGGTGATGGGCAGATTGTGAGTATTGGACCACTTTCCCCGCAAGTACTGTTCTACTAGGTATAAACCCATTAATAAAGGGTGACTACCAGGCCAGAACCAACTTTGTATATATATTTTTTTCCCTTTACAAATCAATAACATTATTGAGAAGTAATCTCTCATCTCAATCTTTTAGTCAAAAGAAAATCAGGAAATTTTCCTCTTATTTGAATAAAAATAATATGTGATTAGGGGCTTATTTATAATATAGCTCTGTGTATAAATTGAAATTGGGGTCTCAATGGTATTCTAATGGTATTTAACAATAGTTTTTTCAAGTTTAATACCAATTTAAAATATTCTGGCATCTAGTCTTAGTTATTCATATTCAAAAATATTTAATAACAGGAGGATTTTATTCAAGATTTAATTTATCATATACAAAGTTTGAGCAATATATATTAGCTTTAAAGTAGTTAACACAAAAACATAAATTTCCATTGTAATAAGATAGATGCAATACCTTCTCCATGCTGAATAAAAAAGAAAAGCACTTAAACATAGTATATTAATGCTTAATCATCTTCCAATAATTTTTTTCCTTTTACAAAATTATCTATAACACCAATAATAATCTAATATTTGTGGTAATCAGATTCTAGTTCTAATAAAAGTGTGGATTATTTTCTATACTTAATCAAGATTCCCAAGAAAAATTTTAAGTTGTTTTAATAAAGAGACATTTTTCTTGTACATTTAGATCTGAGTATTAAATATCATTTTAATGCTGTTTAAATGCTTGCAAACGTCATACTTTATATATTTCGTTTAACTTTTAAAAAAAGACATTTTAGATTAAAATACAAACAGTAAAATCTTGATACAACAATATTTAGGGAACTCCGAAATATTATCGTTATATTGAGGGGTGATATATTGATAAACTAAACTAAAATAAAAAATTTCAGTTTATAATGAAGACATTTCAATTTAAAATATTTAAATTATGGCTAGTCTGATATATATATATATATATATATATATATATATATGACTTGGTAATAAAAATTTTAAAACAAAATAAAATGAATATAATTGATTTATTCTAAAATAAATAAAAATACAGGCATGCGATAAAATTTACAGACATGAAGAACTTGTTTACTGAAAGAAATCCTTTAATTTTGTATGGATATTTTTTTGTCTGTTAAATCAACTAAAAAAATATGTAAAGAGTCTATCTAAAAAACCCCTGATTTTTCCAATATTTTGAAATGAAGTATCCTATCCTTGTACAGTTATAAAACAAAATGATCAGTCAAGAGAAAAAAAATCATTTTACAGAAGTTTATCACTGTAAGGAATATCATTAAATCAAAGCTTCAAAAACTATGGAAAAACATTTTGAATGTGAATTGCATATTGGTTCTGACATATATATGACTCGGTAATAAAAATTTTAAAACTTAGAATAAAACTAATATAATTGATTTATTCTAAAATAATAAAAATACAGGCATGCAATAAAATTTACAGACATGAAGAACTCGTTTAATGAAAGAAATCTTTTAATTTTGTGTGAATACTTTTTTGTCTGTTAAATCAACTAAAAAATTATGTAAAGAGTAAAAAAAAACAACTGATTTTTCCAATATTTTGAAATGAAGTATCCTTGCACAGGGATAGAACAAAATGATCAGTCAAGAGAAAAAATATCATTTTACAGAAGTTTATTGCTGTAAGGAATGCCATTAAATCAAAGTTTTTAAAAATATGGAAAAACATTTTGAATGTGAGTTACATATTGGTTCTGACAGAAAAAAAAAAAAAAAAAGTATTTTAAAAGGTTGGACTGATAATCTGAAGTTGTGTTTGGTCTATTGTTTTGCTACACAAGTACAAATGAGACTAAGCCCCACTGCTTGAAGCCAATTCCAAATGTCTATAAACATCCATACCAACAGTGAAATACAAACCCCAATACCCCAAAACAGCACCCTCTTCCTTCAACCATTGTTCAGAATTTTAAAAATGGAGAGGAAAATTTTTCTATAATATTTATGATTATTGAAATACATTGAAGGATATGAACATAATTTCACTTTTATACGTTTATATATGTTTTGCTATATATGTTTTCGCTAACCAATCTGCCTAATTCAGCTGATAATTTGGTGACACAGGTAAAATATCTTAAACCTCTGAACTTCTGGGTAATGGAATTTAATTCGTTGGATTTTTAAATCTGCCTAATATAGCTGATAATTTGGTGACACAGGTAAAATATCTTAAACCTCTGAACTTCTGGGTAATGGAATTTAATTTATTGGATTTATAAATCTGCCTAATACAGCTGATAATTTGGTGACACAGGTAAAATATCTTAAACCTCTGAACTTCTGGGTAATGGAATTTAATTCATTGGATTTATAAATCTGCCTAATACAGATGATAATTTGGTGACACAGATAAAATATCTTAAACCTCTGAACTTCTGCATAGTGGAATTTGTTCACTGGATTTATTAATCTGCCTAATATAGCTGATAATTTGGTGACACAGGTAAAATATCTTAAACCTCTGAATTTCTGGGTAATGGAATTTAATTCATTGGATTTATTATCTGAGTTTGGTCTGTTTATATAATTATTGTAAAAAAGGTTCAAGTAAATCAACTTAAAAGAACTGCTTGATTTCATGTTAGTAAATGAAATAGCCTATGAACATCCAATAATACTCTCCATTGTTAGGTATATAATAAATATTTTTTTTAATAACAGACTATCAAAGAAATTTTAGTACATTAAACCTCATTAATAAAGGATTCAAAATCAAACGAAATTATGCCTTGTTCAAGTCCTGATGATTAAACTTGAAGAAGGTCTGGAATATAAAAATTTTAATATTGGAATAGTTTTTGAGAAGTGAGCCAGTTTAAAAGAAAGTAAAGCTTTAAATATAAACCTTAATATTTTAAAAGTTGTGTTTGACTTTTATGCTACTTCATCTATTATTCTTTTTCCACGTTACTTTAAAAATTTAACTATAATTAACTTTTCAGATGTAAATTGATATTTTAGTATGGTACAGTTTGTATGTTGTTGCTTTTTCCTTTATTTGTTCTTAAAGGAATTTTTTTTTATCAAGTTTAAAAACTTGATACATATACAGTGGAATCCACTTAATGTGATTGCAGTTAATGTTATCAATCGCTTATTCTTATCAAAATCACTTGGTCCCAATTTTCTCTATTCATTTGTACGTTGAAATTATTACTTTATGTGATCATTAATTGGTTAATGGGATCAGTTTTCGAACCTCATTTGAACTAGCAAAGGAATATTCACAATATATTCAGAAAGAACTCATTCTTTTCTTTCCCTTCGCTGTTGTTTGAATATCTGAGAATTCTCTTCTTCAACCTAGGGAAATGGGGAATTACACATTTCTGGAATTTTTCAGAAATACGCACACTCTACTGGTGGTCAATGGTTGTCAGATAAGCAGAAGACAACACATTATTATCGGAACTGAAGGAGCGTATTCACATTTTATGCCTTGTTCGCTTACATGCAGCTTGTCGCTATGGAAGCCAGAAAGCAAAATGATTTAACATTAAAACAAAAGATTGAAATTTTAAATCATTATGACAGGTTGATTATGATTACGAACAATTTATCAATGATCTTCTTAGAAAAAATTGTACACGGTCAACAATTGATTACTTATTTAATTATGTATACAATTCTTATGTTTTAAAGGATAATATACAGTACATAAATAGAAGGTGTGTTTTTTCAATTTTGTTTTGATATTTAGTTTGTGGGAATTAAAGGGGGGATTTATCTAATTTTGCATATCATATATTGTTATCAATTGGTTATTGTTATCAAAATCACGGTGTCCCAAACTGATCACATTAAACGGAGTACACTGTATATACATAAACTTTTTATATAAATTTCATAAATCATCAAGATGATTTAGCAAAATTTTCAAATTTTTGCAGTTTTTAAGCAGAGTATCTATATTGGACAGATAAATTTGTCCCTACATATCATGATATACTGGTATTTGAAGTGCATAAGTCAAACTAATGAACTAAATAGGCATTCTATTCAAATGGCAAATAAGGTTTTGAATACAGAAATGACAAAGGTTCCACCTAAATTAATATAACTTTTAAATAAGATAAAACATAAACAAATATTAGAAATATTATTATCTTTTAAAACTAAAGTTATAAGAGACAAATTAAGGTAAGTTCAATTTAATATTACTTTATAAAAAAAATTTTTTCCATTGGTTGCAAAAACTAAGGTTATTAAATTAAAATAAATAATAACAAAAGTTTACAAAATAGTATACTTTTTCTGGACTTCACTCAAAGATGATGATTTTGTGATAAACTGTGCTCCAAGATCAACTGTACTGTCAAATGAACTACGAGAAGTACTGAATCGCCCACCTAAAACATTTAGAAAATGCGTTAATAATCATATTTATTTAAACTTGAAATTATAATTAAGTGGTGCTGTTTTAGTTTTTTTCAAATGGGCTATAACTATGAAAATAGTGTCAAATATTTGTAAGATACTAATCTCAAATCTACTCTTAAATTGTAGTGTTATAGTATTTTATAGTGTTCAGATTGGTGAAAAAATTATTTTAACACCTCTATGAAGATTACGACTGACTTTTTAATAAATACCAAATTAGCAAAGAAATGAAGGCTGGCCAGATCTACATCAACAGCTCCTAGTACAAAATATTAATGAGTTTGTAAATCTGATTTTTTAAAAAAAATTTTGAATCATGTAACGCTATTTTGGTATGACAAAAGTTTCTAATATTTAGATTACTCTTTTATTAATGAAATCTCATATTTTATTTGGTATATTGAAATTTTTCTAATTACATCTATTCATATTTTTATTTACATGCACTGAAGATGCAAAGCTGACCCAAATATTTTATTTAAATATACAATTAAAATCATTTATTTCATAAAATTTACTTCTATCAATTATTTACATAATAGTTTTAAAAATTCCGAGATATTCCTTGTATTATTTTCAACTTCATTAAATTATAAGTAAAGTTATTACATCTGCTATAATATCATTTCCCAACTTTATCCGGGTTTTCAGCAAGCTTGTTTTAGGAATTTTGGTTGACAAAATTCAAACCCCAATCTTACCCATTTATGGGTAAAATAAAATAAATTAGGAGTTAGTAATAATGGAGGAAAATTAGTTTGCCATGTGATCTATTCTCATTCATGAAAGAATTATGATGTTTACTAAGATACAATTTAGCGACAAATTTTCATTTCATTTATTTTGTGAAAAGTTCTGAAATAATTTAATTGCCCTTCCAATCATACTGTATGGAGCAAAAAGATATTAAGTGCGATTTAATTACGTTAACAGTAACTCCCCTGTTCCTCTTGATTTCTCCAATATAATAACTTTTACATGAGGCAACTTTTGTTTAAGTAAAGAGGCTGTAATTGCAGCGGTCAACCCGCAACCAACTATACACAAACGGGACATGATATTTCAAATCTTCTATTAAATCTGTCTAAAACTCTATAAAACCAACCAAATTACAAATTGTGTTAAATGATTGATAATTGGATTCTATTCAAAATTGCATCTGTCGCTGGCGCCATCTGTTGTGTGTATTATAAACAAAGTTGTATTAAAAAAAATTTAAAATAGGTTGTTCGGTGCTTAATGGCGCTGAATCGACAAGAATTTATTGAAAAAATTAAAAGAAGAAGAAAAAAAATAAATAAATAAAAGAAGAAATTTAAATTAGAAATAAACTGAAATTTTTTTCAACCTACTAACAATGTATGGAAAAAATAAGAAAAACAACTTTTTTTCATTCTCTTATTTATGTATCCAAGTTCATTTCTGAATTTATTAATTTTTAATATTCAAATAATAAAAAGAATTTTCAAAGTAGAAATAAAGTAAAATTTATTTATCTCACCCACATTTATATGAAAAATATAATAAAAAATAAGTTTTTAAATTCTTTTGGTCAAAGTAAATTATTATTTAAATAAATTACAATAACACAGTAGATGTAGAAATGCACACTTTAGATTCAATTTAAAATATATCAAAAGTAATAAACATTTTTTATTATGTATCACATGCAAGACTTATTTAAAAAAAGAAAGAAAATCACAAAGTCTTGTCTTTTTATAAAAATAACACATTAAAGAATAGTAAAATTCATAAAAATCTAAATAGCTCTGTATACTCATAATACTACTAAATATTCACTTCTCCAAATATTCACATATAGACAAATAAATCAATAAAATATTCAGAATTTTAAATAGAATAAAGACAGATATAAATATTTTTTAAACTCATATTTCTGATTAAACTATAAAATATAGTATTAAATGTGGGTTTCTGTACATAATATTCAAATTAATATGAATTTATTTTCTATTTTGAAAAAGTAGTAATTTGAAAATCAAAGAGTGACTCCAGGATCGGAAATTGAGAGCTAACAAAGAAAATTTAAAAATTTATTTTTTATTATATTTTTGTAACAGTATTTTTTGGGATTGGTAGTGTGTATTTTAGTTTATTCCTATCTTAAATTAATTTTTATTTAATTTGGTTCATGATTAGTCTGAGACGTCGGTAGCAGCTGATGCTATATATGAATAGTCAAAACGAATGCGTTTTGGGAAGAGTAGGAAAAAAATCTCTGCCAGTAAAGACTTTATGACAAAATGTGCAGCTTAAATCTGTGCTTACCACTTCATCCACCATTATTTAATATGAAGTATTGAGAAAAACTAACAATTCTTATACAGTATACGCGTATAACAATTACTTGAATAGTTTTAGTTTATATATTAATGAATAGATATGGCACCAGTGAATCCAAGTAATTTTCCTATGCAACCTAAGAATCTCAAGGGACTGTCCTGATTCACTCGGATTTTTTAGGTCTCAGGACTTAAAAAATTGAGCAAAGTTATGATGGAGTAACGTTAGGTTTGCGTTAAAATCAAGAAAGAAAATCCGATGATTTCTTAATAGTAGGAAAGCTGCCGAAGTGAAAATATACTCCCCAAAAGCAGTGGCGTGCGGTAGGTTTTCATGCAGAGTGTGCAGAGAACATGGATTTTTCCAATAATTCTTTAATTATTGAGATATCTGAGTTCTCTATTCTGAAACGGGTTATTTATTATGAATATAAATTTAAAGATTGTAATAAACAAAATATTTACCTACGAGTAATCGAATTATAACTATAAAAACAGCTAAATTTGTGAAAATTCTACTAGCACGGAAGCAAAAATCATTTCTTTTGTTGTATGGTGTCATATCGGCGTCGATAAAGCAACGCTTCGGGATTCCACAAAAAACTTATATGTTCAGCAATCGTAGCACCACTTGGCGCTCGCCGCTGCGGTGCCTCATCCGGATGCTCATTGGTGCCGACAAACCGAACGTCTATTCCACTTGCAGAGGATTTCACTCCACGCTGCCACAATAGAACGAACAGTTTCTTGTTCGGTCAATGGATTAAGTTATATTTATTAATTGTTTTTAACATTTGGAAATCATATATTCTGCAAAAAACATTTTGACAATTTTTAAAAACAAAACCAGGGATATGGTGATACAGTTATAACTTACATACTGTCTGTAAGACACAATGAATGGTAAAATTTGGACTGTTCTCTTATAATTCGTTTCTTTTTTGGCTTAACAAAACAACATTGTTTTTCAGTGAATTATTTCGATAAATATAATACATCACCCGAAATTACTTTACCACACTAACATTTTACTTTATATTGATGAAATACTTCTTGTATATTTTAATGAAAACAAAATCTTACAATATATAAATTTAAACATTAACCGTCTGTAAAATCGTATGGCCAGTTAATCAGTTAAAAAACCAAAATCGCTCCAGCACGTAAGTCCCCGCTCTAATACAACTCTTAATAAACCGTACCTTCGGATGATTCTGAATGCCAAGTGCAGGAAAAATAGCTGCACTTGCCTCAGTGCTATAGTATGCTGTGCTTCTGCAGTAGCCCATACATATAAAGCGTGATTTTCAATTTAGTGCGCAGTGTGTATGCATCAGAACTTCCTATGTTCGTTTGCGCGCAACGTGGTGCAGCACCTAGTACCGCATGCACTGCGGGAATACAAGCAAGCAAATCAGCATAATATTTGAATATATTATAAATAATATCTATTATATACCATATAAAGATAGGTAGACATAGGTGCAGAAAATTATTGTCCCTCATAATTTTGCCAGGGTGTGCAGTGCACATCCTGCACATATGGACCGCACGCCACTGCCCAAAAGGTAGAAAAGGGGTGGTCGACTTTAACAATGACAGAAATGGTAAAATAAGTTCAATGCAAAAAACTTTAGACCATCCAAGAAATCAAAAATGTTTACACAAAATTGATTTAACAAATAAATTCTAAAACTGTCTATTACTGAAAACAAGGGAGCTCAAAGGCACACAATGCGTGTTTGAGTGGAGAACAAAGGCATCGCAATGTACAAAGAAACCAAAAGCTAAAAATAAAATAAACTAGACGGAAACAACGAAAGACACAAAATTACCTACCTATTCTCTGCTTACGGGAGCAATAGAGATATCAGACCTTCTAAGAAGAGTTAGCTTTTTATTGAAAGAGGAATTGTAATATGATTCGTGTAGCCAAACATTATCATGGGAGCCAAGGTTTCCGTTCATTTCTGAGGTCTTGTGTAATTTATGTAGTTTTTCACAATAATTTCAGCAATATATTGCCAGTTTGGCTGAATTTTGTTCAATAATTTATGGTAACTACGTATTCTTTCCCGGATTCGGTAATGAGCATTGAAAACTTGCTTACCGAAAATAATAATTGTGATTTTTCACGGAAACTGATCCATGGTCTTTATCACTGTTCCTGAAAATAGAAAAGTAGTTAAGGTAATTTGTAGGTGTTAGAGGAACATTTGATTAACGGCAAATACATTTAAAAATCATTATAAAAATACACAATAAAAAATAAAATTCCTGTGTTATTTCACTACAGGACTTATATAATATGTTTTTTGTAATTATTATTTAATATTACTATATAAAACACTTTAAATTTTAGCAAAAATTTGAGGAAAATTGGAACAGCGTAAAGATAAGGAGGCTATTTTCAGAGAAGAAACATAATTGAGTAACCACTGTATAATTTGGCAACATCGCAGAAAGAACTACAACTTCAGTTTATATTTACTATTATTTTCAATACAACGTGCTGTTTCCGTACTGGAGTGGAAACTGTAGCAATCTAAGTATCGCCATGGTTAATCGGAAGGGAAAGGTATTTGGAATAATTTTATTTATTTTTATATATATATCCTTAAACATGAAAATACTGAATGATGTAAATATGTTTTATTACTGCACTTAATCATTGTTTCATAAATTTCTTTCAGAGAGGTAGAACAGCCCGTAATGCTAGGAAGGGTCTGGGAAATACTGAACCAGAGGAAATAGTTAAAGCTCCACATTCATTTGTTATACATCGAGGAAAACTGGGGAAAAATTGTAATCAACTAATGCTGAACTTTCGCAAGATAATGGAACCTTTCACTGCATCCCAGTTAAAAGTAAGAAACTATACTGTGCTTTAGGTATTACATTATTTTAGGATAGTATTTGAGTTATAAAATATATGCCTCTATTATAAGGGAAAAAAATGTGTTCTTTTCTCCAAAATATCCAGATGATTTTATAAGAATTTTAATGTGCTTCTGCAGTAGCCCATACATATAAAGCGTGATTTTCAATTTAGTGCGCAGTGTGTATGCATCAGAACTTCCTATGTTCGTTTGCGCGCAACGTGGTGCAGCACCTAGTACCGCATGCACTGCGGGAATACAAGCAAGCAAATCAGCATAATATTTGAATATATTATAAATAATATCTATTATATACCATATAAAGATAGGTAGACATAGGTGCAGAAAATTATTGTCCCTCATAATTTTGCCAGGGTGTGCAGTGCACATCCTGCACATATGGACCGCACGCCACTGCCCAAAAGGTAGAAAAGGGGTGGTCGACTTTAACAATGACAGAAATGGTAAAATAAGTTCAATGCAAAAAACTTTAGACCATCCAAGAAATCAAAAATGTTTACACAAAATTGATTTAACAAATAAATTCTAAAACTGTCTATTACTGAAAACAAGGGAGCTCAAAGGCACACAATGCGTGTTTGAGTGGAGAACAAAGGCATCGCAATGTACAAAGAAACCAAAAGCTAAAAATAAAATAAACTAGACGGAAACAACGAAAGACACAAAATTACCTACCTATTCTCTGCTTACGGGAGCAATAGAGATATCAGACCTTCTAAGAAGAGTTAGCTTTTTATTGAAAGAGGAATTGTAATATGATTCGTGTAGCCAAACATTATCATGGGAGCCAAGGTTTCCGTTCATTTCTGAGGTCTTGTGTAATTTATGTAGTTTTTCACAATAATTTCAGCAATATATTGCCAGTTTGGCTGAATTTTGTTCAATAATTTATGGTAACTACGTATTCTTTCCCGGATTCGGTAATGAGCATTGAAAACTTGCTTACCGAAAATAATAATTGTGATTTTTCACGGAAACTGATCCATGGTCTTTATCACTGTTCCTGAAAATAGAAAAGTAGTTAAGGTAATTTGTAGGTGTTAGAGGAACATTTGATTAACGGCAAATACATTTAAAAATCATTATAAAAATACACAATAAAAAATAAAATTCCTGTGTTATTTCACTACAGGACTTATATAATATGTTTTTTGTAATTATTATTTAATATTACTATATAAAACACTTTAAATTTTAGCAAAAATTTGAGGAAAATTGGAACAGCGTAAAGATAAGGAGGCTATTTTCAGAGAAGAAGCATAATTGAGTAACCACTGTATAATTTGGCAACATCGCAGAAAGAACTACAACTTCAGTTTATATTTACTATTATTTTCAATACAACGTGCTGTTTCAGTACTGGAGTGGAAACTGTAGCAATCTAAGTATCGCCATGGTTAATCGGAAGGGAAAGGTATTTGGAATAATTTTATTTATGTTTATATATATATCCTTAAACATGAAAATACTGAACGATGTAAATATGTTTTATTACTGCACTTAATCATTGTTTCATAAATTTCTTTCAGAGAGGTAGAACAGCCCGTAATGCTAGGAAGGGTCTGGGAAATACTGAACCAGAGGAAATAGTTAAAGCTCCACATTCATTTGTTATACATCGAGGAAAACTGGGGAAAAATTGTAATCAACTAATGCTGAACTTTCGCAAGATAATGGAACCTTTCACTGCATCCCAGTTAAAAGTAAGAAACTATACTGTGCTTTAGGTATTACATTATTTTAGGATAGTATTTGAGTTATAAAATATATGCCCCTATTATAAGGGAAAAAAATGTGTTCTTTTCTCCAAAATATCCAGATGATTTCATAAGAATTTTAATTTTTTCAATTTAGTCATTAAAAATGAGATTTAGACTCACTGTAGGAGGATCAAAGTAAATCAGTTATGTGTGTTAAGGCATGTTATTTAAAAATAAATTTATTTAAATTTATGCTAATGACCTCAAACAAACATTAAAACTTTCAAAGACTTTTGAATACTTCTGATATAAGATAATGACACTGATTATTTTAATTATTTAAATATGAGGAAAATTTGCTTAAGATTCATTAGCGGTTCACCATATTAGTATTAGTATTTTTCATGTATGTTTGACATGGGTTGTCTATGATGAAAATGTTTTTAGCAAGTATGTTATTTTTTACAAATGTTCAACTTAAAAAAAGAAAGTTATTCTATTTGTGGTTCCAAATAGGCCTACTGCAATAATATATTTGATGTTAATATATCAATTTATTGGTATTATATATATATATATATATATATATATATATAATACTAAATAAAACTAGCAGCTATATAAAATATTGTTAAGGATGCAAAAATCAAAATGAATTGAAAAGTTGGAGATGTTTATACTAGCTATCCAGTATTCCAGTTTATTTTATACTAGCTATATATAAGTTTTATGTCCATTAATAATCACTAAAAATCTCAAAGGATAAAATTAATAATCTATGATAATACAATAGATTTTTTCCTGATTTGATGCAAGTCTGAAATACTGTTTTCCAATGGATTTTACTGTTTTTACTGATCTCTTATGTCAGGGTCCAACTAAAATACTTTTGTGTCTAGGGCACAATCCAATTTTTGTGCCTTCCAGCCCCATGCAAATTTATAGCAACGAGTTATTATACTTACAGTCATATAAAAATTATAACATTGAATTAGCAAACGGATTTAAGATATTAGCATTAAAGTAATATTCAAAATCAAAATCACCAAATTTTATTTTACATAATCATTGTTATCTCTGTTTAGCCATGTTAAAAATTAAGGACTTTTAAAGACCTAGAGTGACCCACTTTTTTAATTTTTACCTTGTCACACTCACAAGCTCTGTGGTGCAGAAAATAAATAATAATAGAATTAAAAATAATTTAAATTGATGAGATAATTTATTGGTTTATAGTGGTACGTTACTAATAATCTGCCTTATAAATACGCTATAACCCATAGGATAAAGAGAGCACCAGGTTTGTTGAGGGAATTAATTATCAGGTAAATAACAGTAAAATTAAAGTAAATAGGAAACAATATAGTTCATGACAAACAATTACCTTGTACAATAGTTTATTAAAACTTAACGATGGTAGCATAAGTTTGTAATTTTTCCCCACTTAATATGTTTCAAGCACTCGACTAAATTTTTGTACCCAGGGCATGTGCCCTAAGTGCCCGTGTGATAATTAGGCCCTGCCTTATGTTACTGTTTTATATGGCCACCTCTGTATCACATCAAGGCATAGCCTTAAAAAATCCCCAAATAGTTAGCACACCCACAATCTCAGAGTTTTATCAAAACTTTATTAACAGTTATAAATTAGTTTCTTATGTTAAAAAAATTCAGAACTTATATTATATAAACATATTTTAAGTTTTCTGTTTGTATTGCTGCATTTCCTTAAATCATAAATTAGTATTTTTAATTACATTCAAATATGTATGAAGCTTGATATAAGTATGAAATTGCTGCATTGTAATTTGATGATATAATTTAGATATGCAAAACTGGAAAGGTTTGGCTTTAGAGCAGAGATAGTGGGTAGCCATTGTGGTGGAGGCTCAGGCTTGTAAAATATTGTAATGACAAATAAGAAGGTGAAGAATTTAAATATGATTTTTAACATACATGCTATGTAAATTTTCTTTTTGGAAATACAATGAGCATTTGTTTTTAAGAAAGTTAGGAAGAAAGAATTGGCAGGCTTGCAATTCCGTCACTTTTTTCACCTTTAGTTACATTTTTTACAACTGATCACTTTTAGTCACTTTTTTAAGTAAACAGTCACTTTTTTCATGGGGTATCACAGCAAAAGTCTGTTGTTGAAAAAAGAAAATCTGAATTAATAACAAAATATTTTAATAAAAGACCAAAAATGTGATGCTCTAATCTTATATTTCTTATTAAAATGTAATTAGTCATATGGTTTCCAGAATTTAGTAATTTTAAAAAGTCGTAAAGAGGTTTCTGAAATCTACATTTGTACTGAAATGTACATTTAATACATTAAATTAATTTACGTCAAAGCACACATTTTTTTTTCTTCACAATTTTTGTTTAGATACTCTAATCTAGCTATGTACATATTTCAAAACATAATTAATACATGCAGAAAATTGTGATTATAAAATTAATGTAATATATGTATTCAAATCTAATTTATAAATTTTCTTGAATAAATAGCAATGTTGAGTTGTGTTAACAAAATTTTTAACCTTTTTTGTTTTGGACACTAAAATCATGTCTTGCATGAATCATTTGATTTAGATTTAAAATAAATAGAAAAATCTTAATAGCATCTGTAATCAAGAGGAGAAAAAAAAAATCATTTTTTTCTTTTTTCAATGTTTAGTCACTTATTCTGTATTATTTGTCACTTTTCTCACCTTTTTGAAAGTACCTCAGCAGTTGCAAGCCTGAATAGGGTAAAAAAAATAAATCAAGTATAACTTTATAGATCTATTCTGAATATTGCTGCTTGTGAGGAGTTTGTAAAAGCCTGAAAAACTAAATTTAAAAAGAATTCTCTTTATTTATGTTGGGATTTTTTAAGTTGGTGATCATAAAAAATTGTACATTATTTTACCATACTTTTCATTGATTGTCTTTGTCATATTGGCATAATCTGCAAGGTTAATTTATGGAGTGTAATAATGGAGAGAAATTTTCCATAGGGAATTTCTCTCCCTTCAGATCTTACCTTAAAATTAATACCTCCTCCCCTCCTGATAATCCTTATGGAAAGGGGGAGTTATAGTGAGGAACCAAATAGTAATTACAAAATATTAGGGTAATTACCAAATATTTTGTCAAGTACCAAAACCTTCAGCAGTGGAATGCTTGCTTTCTTTTCAGTTTCAATTGTAATTTTGTAATTAAAATAATTTAATTTTTGTACATTTAAAAATAATTTAATAACTTCATGTATTTTTTGTGTATTATAATTATATAATCATGTATTATATAATTATATTATAATACATAAATGTTTATAATTATGTAGTTACATTTGTACTGCATGTTATTAAAGTATTGATGTTATTAATGGAAGAAATTTTAATTGCTTATTATTAAATTGTTCATAATCCTCATGAAAAAGTTTTAATTGCTGGTTGAAACTGTATTCAAACTTTCATTGTATGTGTTTAAATACATATGATACATTTGCAACAAGAAAACATTTTTATTTACGTAACACTATTAAATACAGTAATGTGTTATGCACCTTAAATTCAGTAAGTGTTATATTATTTAATAATTAATGCAGTGAAATGTAATTCTGCAATTTTTTTTTGTTGTATATATTTTAAAACGCAGCTAAAAAATATTCTCATGAATTTATTGAAATAAATATCTAACAGTATTTGGCCAGACTGAATATTTGGCTAAAAGGTTGAATCCCCTATATAATAATAGCCTAAGTTGTCTGTCTGCGAATTTATGAAGCGGTTGTACCTGGAATGGATACAGGCATCCATATTAGATTTTTTATGAGTTAGGGTTAGCAAAATTCAAAGTGAATTCTAAATCCACCTCATTCCCCCCTTTTTGAGTGTTTAATGCTATTATTTCAAGCCTTATTCTCCCTCTTATTCTATACTAAATTCATTATAGATAGAACGGCGAGGGCGGAGCGCAATATTTAAATTTCTAGACTGTTTTTACTTGGCCCTTATATAACCATCTCGTTCACCACGTGTAAGCTGGCACATGGGATAGAGTGTCTGCCCATTTGATTGTCGTACTTCTCGGGTTGATGGCTCTGTCCCCGACAAAGCCAAATTTTCCTAAATGTCTAATTAATTTAATAATTTCTGCTTTTTCTTTTGAATTCTTATTCCTAAAGTTGTTTTCTTATTTTTAAAATTTTATTATTTTTAAAATAAATTTTTACCATTTTTCAAATTTTTATGATTTTTATTTTATTAAATTCACGTATTACCATTATTATATCAAGCCCCCTTTTAAGAGCAGGAGATTAAATGTGTCAATTTATCACATAACAAATAGGTAAAAATACAATTTTTTCTAGCATTATGACGTCATTCCTTTAACCATCTCATTTAATCATTTATTTTAGATTATTTAAATATCTTCTGCATTATTTCCATATGTTTTATCCCTAAACTTAGATATTATGGAAATAATTTTCTTAAGGTAATATTTTGTTGCAAAATAATTCTCAGCCAAAAAACAAACCATTTTTTTTACCTGCCTTATAGGGTACTTTGCAATTCTGGAAAATTAAAAATTTTACTGATCCCATCATATGACGGGCTATATGCTTGTATCTAATAGTGACTGAGTGTTTGTTGCATCCCTAATTATAACTCCATATTCCCCCATATACTATACTACTACTGACAACAAATAAATATGAATTTACTTTTTCTTGAGTGTGTTACAAAATGTTTCTTCCTTAAATTAGTTACCATGTTCTATATTAAATTAAAATTACATTTTGACCTCAATTTATTTTGTTCTTATGTTTCTCTAGGTGCAAAAGCAAAATGTGCTGAAAGATTTTGTTCATATGGCAGGGCCACTTAATGTGACTCATCTTGTCATTTTCACTAAGTCTGAAAAGGCAATGTATCTGCGTATTGCTAAACTTCCTAGAGGACCAACATTGACGTACCAAATTAAGGAATATTCCCTTATTAAGGATATATTATCATCCCAAAAGAAGTCTCATATGTATGAAAAACTCTTTGAACATCATCCTTTGTTAGTTTTAAATAACTTCACTGGTGAAGGAATGCATTTTAAATTGATGGCTACCATGTTTCAAAATATGTTTCCATCTATTAATGTAAATAAGGTAAGAATATTTGGTGTTTTCACATAAATATTGATGTATCATTGTAAGCAGGGTTGGCATGATTTAAATCAGTTGATTTTTTTTGAAAAAAATTCATTGATTTAAATCATTTTTTTTTCACTTCTTTTAAAACCTATATTCCAAAGACAGGAAAATTGAGAATCAGTCACCACAGTAATACCAATAAGTAAATAAGTGTAAATAGATAGCATGTGCCTTCCAATAATTTAGGGGTTGTTATCAGAAAGTATGTAGTAGGGGTACTACAATGATTGATTATGAGTGGTGGAATTCCTTTTATGTAATGGGAGGTAAAGAGAGTATTACAGAACTTGAAATCCAGTTTGTCTACCAAATAACAACAACTGTGGCTTCATCTGCTGGAATGGAAAGACAGTTTTCTTCTTTTGGCATTGCTCATTTTAGCCTTCATAACCAATTAGAAGTGGATAAAGCATCAAAGCTAGTGTTTTTATTGAAACAATTAAATCTGTAATTTGGTGCTTAAAAAATATTGAAATAATTGTGATTTTTTTAAATACATAGTTTGCATTAACAGAATATTTAATTTGTTCTTTAAATTTGCATCTTATTTAGTTTGTACTATCCGATTACAAAATTATGGAATGTATTTAGATTAAAATTTATATATTTAATTTTAGGTAATCAGTGTGTAGAATATACTAGATAGATAAGATGTTACTTCTTATAACAAATTATACTATGTATATTGAAAAAAAAAAAAAAAAAAAAAAAACATAAAAACAACAATTAAAATTAGTATTCAGAAAAAAATCAAAGAAATCTGATTTAAATAAAAAAAAATCTGATTTAAATCAAATCTGATTTTTTTGAAAGTTAGTTTGTTAGATTGAGCCTTTAGTATTGAAGGCTTACTTTTTACATAGAAATTGCACTTTTGACAGAATTAGATATTTAGATTAAAAACTTTATATTTTCAGAAATTCAGGACTTAGAAAACAACTGATGTATCCCCTTTTTTTTAATAATTTTTCTCTAATTTTTTTAAGATAGTTTCGAAATTATGGGTAGCAATGTTTTTCATAAAATACGTAAACATGATAAAATATGATAAAATATCATTGCTTTTAAAACAAGATTGCACATTAATATGCTAAAATTTCATTAATTGAGTTATGAAATTATTGAGTTTAGTTATGAAAATTATAAAAATTGTTATATTTTTTCCATGCAGTTATTGTTTTTTCTTACACTTTTAAAAATCTTAAATGATAAAGAGAAATTTTATGTCATTGTAATTTTAAATTGATTTAATTTCTTTTCCCTCCCTTTTATGATTAAAATGATTTTTGATGTATTTGCTGAATTATATCTCATTAATGAAAATTGATGTTTTTCTTAGACCAATTTAAATACCATACGAAGGTGCTTGCTTTTGAATTATAACAATGACAAGACTGTGGACTTAAGACAATAGTAAGTTGAAATTTTTAATTTTCATATCGTAATATAGTCTTTTGAATTTTACCTCTTTGTAATTATTAAGTAAGATAGGTATTTGCAATTTATATCAGGATTCTCATAACAGAAAAAAAAAGAGTGAGAATTTTCCCTCCTTTCTCAAAAACAGAATGAGATTTTTAAAAGTTAAGTGAGATTCTTAAAAATTAAAAGAAAACACGAATAAGCATTGGGAAAAAGATTCTCCATAACAAGATTCCCTTTGTGTATAAAATGGTGAATTTAATTTTCATACAATGGCATTCTGACTGAAGTGGTTGCTGTTCTACAGTGAGATGTCTAACACTTGTTTCTTCTGAGAAAGAATTTCTGTATGTTTTAAAAATTCTAAGTACATGCTATTGTTTATTGCCAGGTTCCACAGAAAAAAGAAAGGTCAATATAACATATCCGGTCCCTGTTTCAGGTGACATAATAAAGAAGCAGGTGTTTCTTGATTAAATGATTTATTTACACCTTGCAGCTATATACAAATTTCTATATATACACAATACAATTACAGTTCTCAAGTATGTGATACAATAGACGTAGGCCTGAGTAGAGATGTACACTAAATGACTCTGCTGAAAGATTTGATAACTGACAGAAGAAAACAATTTGGTAGCTTCGCGTAATAGTTTTCTGTAGCGATTATGAAGACAACACACTCAATTAGACGAGGGTGTTTGAAGTTTCAATTTGTATCTTCGAAGTAGATAAAAAGAAAGTTAGAATTACTAGGAGGAATATACGATCAATCCTGAAGAGGATTGAAATAAAAGAAAACCCAAGGCACAGGGTATCGTTAACAATCTCAGAAAGAGATATATCCCAAGTTGGGATTTTCACTAAGAAAACTCTCCAATAGACAGACTGGTCAAGACAACCTCCGAATTAGCTGGCTGCTAGCTAACTCCTTCTTACAAAAAAAACTCATCTCATCTTTTTTTTAGGGGAGGGGCCTCTAAGAGAGGGGACCTCACCCACAATTTCATCATTGGATCATCTGGTGATGATCTCACCTTCAACCAAGTGGATATGTCTGGACTAGACAATCCCTGGCTGCAAACCCGGGAGTCTCTGGAATTTTGTGTTGGTGAAATATCCAGCACTGCGGCACTCCCTTTGAAAACTTGTGGCTTCGACGATCATCTTTCTGTCTGTCAGTCTGGGTGCATGGCTGTCTGCCCTGTTATTTTGCTACTGTTGGACACAAAAGTCTAGACATTGTGGTGCTGGGGAAAACAATACCTTTGTCTCCACATAAGTGAAGTCCATTTCTCATCCTCTTTTGAGAAAGTCTTTGTAAGGAGCGCATGCCATTACATCACCTTTTTAAAATAATGTTATCTTCCCCCCAGGTAGTAATGCCCCACTTATTTTAGCTATGTGTGAAACTCTTGTGTATTCCTATAGTAATAAGCTGATTAACAGTCTGAAGAAAAAGAAGAGAGGTAGGAAGAGTGAAACATGAGAATTTTGCATAGAATGAAATTGATTTATCCAAAATATAAAAATGCCCGAATTTTTCGAAAAATGCAAGAATTTCGTTGATAATGAAGTTGGTTTGGAAGTGCATTAATTTTGAACAGTAATAATTTTTTAATGCAGGAAAAGATAAAACTATACAATTTAATTGTTTTTTATGGGCTGTGGTAAGAACACTGGTATATATATTGTTTGTATTCCATGGTGTATACAGTTGGAATCTATTATAACAAATCAGATGTATAACAAATTCTTGCAAACAATGAAACCTTGCTATAAAATATCCTCACTACATTTAGCTCCATTAGAATAAAGCTGCAAGATCATACCTCTAACTCTACTGCATTTTTTCTTTTTAAGATACGGAATTAAGCTTTTTCTTTAAATGCTCTTTCCACCCTTAGTTCCCAAACATGTTTCCTGTGGATTGCTCTGCATTTGGACTTTTTAAACAAGCTCTTCTATAAGTAGCATCCAATAACATAGGATGTACTCTGCTATATTATGAGCTAACAGTAAAAGAAGAATAATTATGTTTTTATGTTTAAAATTCATATTTAAAAGAATGGATATTGGCTAATTTTGTTTGTTGTTCTCTAAAGTGGAAAGTTTGTATTGTTGAAGTAACAAATAAGAAAATAATATTTTCTTCAGGGTTCCCACAGTTTTTAAAAGTCCTTAAGAACCCCTTAATTTTATTTTTAAGGGCCTTTAAAACTACTTAATTTTTGTCAAAAGTCCTTAAAAACTCCTTAATTTTTAAATTGGAATGCAATCAATTTCTCTATCGATGCGATCTGCCAGCATCATATGATATCCTATCAGTTTTCGCTGCACTCTCCAAACTTTCTAGTTTTGTAAATTTGGAGTTAAATTTGCCTAAAATTGGTTCTAAGAACTCCAGTACAGGTGATAAGTACTGATCAAAGAATATATATATTAAGATTATATAAAATATTTAGTGTTCATAACATTCTTTTACATTTTCTATCCAAAAGTTCAGCATTAATAACAAAGAAAATCCTCAAATACATATGTTTTCAGTGTATTATTGTAGTAATTTAAGATTTCTTTCCTTGATATCCTTAACAAATTATGAGAATATTTTTAGTTTATTAGTACTTTTTATGATCACAAGCTAGAAAATGTATTTGACAAATAAACTTTCGCATACTAAAAAGTTTAAAGTATAAATTCAGCTCCTCTTTCCTAACAGCTAACAGTCATGCAGATTCTAATTAAACAAAGCATGGAGGGTGGGGTGGGGGTTGTAGATATTTCAGTTACTTATGGAAGTTTAATTTTCTTTGCATTCAATGTAATAAAAGACTAAAACTTTCTTCTTCCCCAGACAACATCGGGTATAATCAGCTAGTATATATATATATATATATATATATATATATATATATATATATATATATATATATATATCAGTCATTTTTAAACCCTCAGAAAGTACTACTTTTAGTTTGATCACTTAAAAAACTTTAGATGTACATTTTTCAAAATTAGTTTTTGTCAAATAGATTTATCTTAGATTAATTTTTAGGCATTTTTAAAACTTAATTCTGAGATATTGTAGGGCATTTATTGAACATGCCTTGTCTGGTTCATAATCATTAAAATATGTTCCTCAGGAAATAGGGTTTATGTCGTTATGCTGTGTATTTCAAGTAGGTCCTTATATTTGGTCCTTAATTTTTGTTTTGGAAAAAGAGTGGGAACCCTGTTCTTACTGCAGAAGTTATAGAATATTAATACACATTTTTATTCCTTATATTTTTGTCTTTTCAGTGCCATAAAGATTGTTCCTGCTGGCGTTAGTAAAGCTGTTAAAAAATTGATTCAGAATAAGATTCCTGATTTAAGTCATTATCAAGATGTTGACGAATTCTTGCAAAAGTCAGGAAATTTATCAGAGAGTGAAGTTGAGTTAGATTCTGCTGCCAATACAGTTGTGTTGTCACAACCAATATCATCTAGGGGTAATATTGCATCTGAAAAAAGTGCCATTAGGTTAGTTTTTTCTTTTATATTTTTTATTTAAATTCTGCTATGTTGAATGAATACTTTGGGACAAATTTAAATAGGAAAAAGATTATATATAATTTTAAAATATTAATAAAAGTAATTTTCATGTTTTGTTATGGAATTATAATTAAGTCTTTTTATCTCATACCAACATCATTATCCAGCATTGCCCTGGTAGATATATAGATATGAGGCCATCATACTTATTCATATTATAACTAAATTATTATAATACAAAATAAATGTATTAAAAAATATTTAAGTATTGTATTTAAAAAATATGATTGTCAGTGTTTTAAATATAATACAAGATATTATTGTTGAATTAACAATAACTCAACATCAAACTATAGAACGATATTTAAAAACACAGTTTAAAGTTAATCCTAGAGAACTTACTAAAGCCTTTGCTGCTCTTTAATTTATGTTTCCAGTTTTATTTGTATAGATTGTGTTTGCCATTAATCATACAGATGATACAAACTTTTGTATTGTTGAATCATGTGATAAATTATATTTTGCTAATTAATAAACAGTGACTCAAATTCAAGCTGTAGAACAATGTTTAAAAATACAGTTCAGAGTTAATCTTAGAGATGTGAAGCCTTTGCTACTTGTGGCTTAAAATAAAAAAGCAAAAAACCTGGTTAGCTCAAGGTTCTGAAATTGAATGCATATTTGTTCTTATCAGGGTTGGCATAATTTAAATCAGAGTTGGAAAAAAATCATGATTAAAAAAAAAATAGAAAAAATCAGATTTGTTTTATTTAAATCAGATTTTTTTAAAATTTAAATCAGATTTCTTTGATTTTTTTCTAAATACTAATTTTAATTGTTGTTTTTATGTTTTTTGCAATATACATAGAATAGTTTGTTATAAGAAGTAACATCTTATCTATCTAGTATATTCTACACACTGATTACCTAAAATTAAATATATGAATTTTAATCTAAATACATTCCATTATTTTGCAATTGGATAGTGCAAACTAAATAAGATGTAAGTTTAAAGAACAAATTAAATATTCTTATAATGCAAACTATTTATTAAAAAAAAATCACAATTATTTCAATATTTTTAAGCACCGAATTATGGATTTAATTGTTTCAATAAAAACACTAGCTTTGATGCTTGATCAACTCCTAATTGGTTACGAGAGCAATACCAAAAGAAGAAAACTGTCTCTCCATTCCAGCAGATGAAGCCACGGCTGTTGTTATTTGGTAGACAAACTGGACTTCAAGTTCTATAATACTCTCTTTACTTCCCATTACATAAAATGAATCCTTTCAGTCATAATCAATCATTGTAGTACCCTTACTTCATACTTTCTGATAACAACCCCTAAATTCTTGGAAAGCACATGCTATCTATTTACACTTATTTACTTATTGGTATTACTGTGCTGACTGATTCCCAATTCTCCTGTCTTTGGAATATAAGTTTGAAAAAAAGTTAAGAAGTGAAAAAAAAAATTTAAATCTATGATTTTTTAAAAAAAAAATCATTGATTTTAAAACCTATTTAAACTGCTTTTAAAACATATATTCCAAAGACAGGAAAATTGCGAATCAGGCACCACACTAATACCAATAAGTAAATAAATGTAAATAGATTGCATGTGCTTTCCAAGAATTTAGCGGTTGTTATCAGAAAGTATGTATTAGGGGTAGTACAATGATTGATTATGACTGGTGGAATTCATTTTATGTAATGGGAGGTAAAGAGAGTATTACAGAACTTGATATCCAGTTTGTCTACCAAATAACAACAGCCATGGCTTCATCTGCTGGAGTGGAAAGAGAGTTTTCTTCTTTTGATATTGTCCATTCTAGCCTTCATAACCAATTAGGAGTGGATAAAGCATCAAGGCTAGTGTTTTTATTGAAACAATTAAATCCATAATTTTGTTCTTAAAAAATATTGAAGTAATTGTGATTTGTTTTTTTAAATAAATAGTTTGAATTAAAAAATGATTTCATTTGTTCTTTAAATTTACATGTTATTTAGTTTGCACTATCCAATTACAAAATAATGGAATGTATTTAGATTAAAATTTGTATATTTAGTTTTAGGTAATCAGTGTGTAGAATATACTAGATAGATAAGATGTTACTTCTTATAACAAATTATACTATGTATATTGCAAAAAACATAAAAACAACAATTAAAATTAGTATTCAGAAAAAAATCAAATAAATCTGATTTTTTTATATATTTTTTTTTAAATCATGATTTTTTTCCAACCCTGGTTGTTATGAATCCACACCATTTTTTATAACTCATAGAACAGCTCATGTTTAAATATATGAGTGCAAATAATTTAAAGGTTTAAAAGAAATTTTACATGTAAGTTCTTGAATTTACTTTTTTCTGTTTAAATTAAATTGAAGGATGCAGCCCTCCTGCTATCTCTTTCTCCCTTTTATTTATACATCTAATCTTAGCTTATGGGAATAAATAGGAGAGTGGTTTAGTTCTCTTTGCTCTCCTTTATTAGCCTGAACAACTTTTTAATGGCAGAATATGCTATTAAAAGTTGTTTTACTGCTTTCTTTTCATTTATTAAAAAAATGCTTAATGCATAGTGTCTATTAGTCTGTTTATTAATTAGTCATCATTAGAAGGTTTGAATTTTTTGTATTTACAAATTGCATTAGTTTATAAGGATTACTTATTTGTCTTACCAGTTTATCATTGTTAGAGTTCTTAAAGTATTCGCCTAAGTTCAGAGAATTTTTTTCTTAAACGTAGAAACAGGTTCATGTTTTTACATTTTTAGATTTATTTTTTATATTATCTTAGAGAATTGCATTTAAAAAATTTATTCTTGGAGAAGTTTTTATAAAATTTCTAATAAATGAAGAAAATTTAGTAAAAAAATTGGGTTTTTTCAAAAGGTCTAATTTTTTAATAAATTAAATTATTTCAATATTTTTGATGCAACACATTTCTTATACACTGGACTAGTGAATCACTTAAAATCTTTGCATAATTTACATTTGGCAAAAAATTTTGGTACTTCAAAATCATACACATTGAATTTTTAACAAATTTTCATTATCTTTATATCTAACTATGAGTGTAACATCATTAAAAATCATCCAAATGTAAAGCTTTTAGGTCATTCACTAGTAAATACTATCAAAAGCATTCATAATAATTTTCAACAAAATATTTTAAGAACTTTTTGCGAAATTACATTTCAAGTTTCAACATTTTATTAAAAATACCGTTCTGAGAAAAATGCATTTGAAGTTTATGAAAGCAACTTTAACTATTAAAAAATTAAAATACATGTTGTTTAAAATTCCACACACTTTCTTGCTTCAAAACTTTCTA
Source organism: Pardosa pseudoannulata (assembly GCA_032207245.1). Taxonomy (NCBI): domain Eukaryota; kingdom Metazoa; phylum Arthropoda; class Arachnida; order Araneae; family Lycosidae; genus Pardosa; species Pardosa pseudoannulata. The sequence goes on along the minus strand of CM063506.1, from coordinate 64,479,042 downwards.
ATTGGCAAATTGCTGATTATTAAAAATACTAGAAAAATGTTTAATGGTAAATCTTTATGAAAATTTAAAAACTTTTGCCCAAAAAATGCTCTTTAAAAGGCTTTAAATTCACAACTTCCAGTTCCAAAGTTGCTACTTCCGTTTTGTTTTGACAGCTGTCCCTGATGTTTAAATAGCTGTAACTTTTCTTTAAAATGCCATATAGACAAAACAAAAACAGATTTAGAAGCCTAAAAGTTGAAATTTTACAATACAGAAATAAAAAAAAAAATTATGATTTTTGGCAAAAAATGACGTTTTCAACGTAGAAGGATACCTTAATTTACAATATGAACACTTATTTTTGATGTTATATCTTTATATTTTCAATGTGTTTTTAAATTAATTTTTCAAGAGTTTTAATAAAGAACCATTCTTAATAAGCATCTACTGCTGTAGTTACTTTTATTTGGAGCATTATATTGTTTCATTATTTTAATGTTGAGAAATGAGTGTTGCAAATATAATTGTTTTGTAAAATCAAAGCATAGTATTTACATACTATATGCATAAACGTTGCCTTTATTTAACACAATCTCAATTGCATTTTGTTAAAAAAGTGTAAAGATATAGAATTTATAATAGAATCATATTAATTAATATCAATTAATGTTTAGAAAAGCAAAGCGTATTGTTGCTAATTCGACACTTTTTGGGTTTCTATAGTAAGTACGTAACTAAATCATTTTTACATAGAAAATAGAGATTATAACCTTGTATTTTCTAATTTCAAATGATTAAATTTATACTTATAAAAGTGTTTAAAAATATTTGCAGATTATACGAAATTGGACCTCGTATGAAACTCCAACTAATCAAAATAGAGGAAGGCTTGATGACTGGAGAAGTTATGTTTCATGAACTTATTAAAAGAAGTCCTGAGGAAATCAAAGCTTTAAAGGAGAAAATAAAAGCTAAAAGGTAACTGCCAAAGATATGTAGAAAAAAAATTATTAAAAGTATTTCTAAAAGAATTTCCTTAACGATAATAATAAAATGCATGTATTTAAAATTCATCTGTGAAAATTTTAATAGGAAAAGAAAATACTTTATGCTTACTTAAATTTTAAATGTCTGTAATGTAAAATAATTCATACATAAATGGCTTAAATATGCGTTAATTCTGAGTTTATATTACACTAGATGAAAAGCCTTTTTAAACAGGCCAAAATATTAGTGCAATAAGTAAAATGTAATGAAAATTTAATCATTTAAAAATTATATGCTGCTTTTATATTTAATGAAAATAGGATTAAAAATATCTAAATGTGTTAGATGTAAAAAACTTTTGCTAAAGCAGTTTAAGCTGTATACTATCAGTATCTCTTGTTGGCCCATCTATTACATGAATTTTTTGCTTCTGGTGTTTTTTCCATGGGAACTTGCTTTTTTCTGAGTGGTTGAGGCATTGTGAAATAAAACAATCAGATTTAGTATTTTACTACACTGAATTCATCTAGAATGAAATCATACCCATCAGATTTTGATGAAAGTTTGAAAACATAAATGGCAGCCTATGTAAAACTAACAATTTAAATATGAATATTAGAGTGTGAACCAATATGTAAACAGAAAATATATATTTATAACCTTGTAAGTAACTGTGAACATGAACATGAAATTTAGCTTACTGTAAATCTTGAATGTTTTCTCCCTTGTGCATATTTTTCAGTCTAAATGTTTAGCAGTAAAGTTAAATACATGGTTTCCGTGCACCTGGAAAGTCAGGGAAAATCATGGATCTAGACAATGGATTAATTTTGTCATGGAAAGTCTTGATTTTTCAAGTAAAATGAGTAAAAGTCATGGATCTGCTAAACTACTGATTAAAAAAAATGCATTGAATTGTTTAATTCTATTTTTACTTGTCATTTGGCTGAAGTTACTGAGTTTGGTATTTATGTATTATCCTATTGACCAAGTAAAATTTGTTCACCAAGGAAACTCAAAGCAAGAAAGCTTAATGGGTGGGTAAATGTATATTATTCTGGTTTATCGTAAATTGTAGATTAAAATTTAATTAATATAATAATAATTATTTTTTAATGAAAATTAGTTAAGATTATTGCACAAAATATAAGTTTATATCTAGGGATATTGTATATAAATGTTATAGGGTTATATTTGTGTATTCTTCATGATCACCTGGATATAATACCAAAGTAACCTGAATTCAAATTGGAAACATTTTGATTGAAAAATTACTATATGGTTAAACTTAGGTATGTAGATACAACAATTTATTTTTATGTATGTGAGTTTATTAACACTTATAAAGTAAGTTTATAGTTTTTTATGATAAAACTCATGTAATATCTCTAAAAGCGTATATTTTATTTGTATGTACATCAGAAGTTTTATTCATATATACTTTAACGAAAGCTTTTTAAAGTCATGGAAAATGATCTGCTAAATCAGGGAAAGTCATGAAAAGTCATGAATTTGAAAAATTTTATTTTGGCAGATACCCTGTAAATAAAAGAATAGCCTTTGACAAGTTTTTAGGAAAATCTTATTCTTTTTTTTTCCTTTAATGTTAAACATTAAAAGTTGATGAAATTTATTTCAGGCTTTTAAAAGAAAAAAGGAAGGCAGAACAGGAAAAGAACGTTGAAAGGAAGAAGTTGGAAAAAGAAAAAAATAAAGAAACAGTAAATTCAGAGGATGATGATGAAAGTGAAGATGATCGACAATGGTATAGACAAGAAGTTGGTGAAGAACCTGATGATAGTAAGTTTTACTTTTTTTTTTCATAATGAACAGCAATTATAATAATCAATGTTATAAGAGATTTAATTATTTTGCTTAAACTTTAAAAACAGCTATTTTTATCTATTTTTATTTCCAACTTTCTCATGTTTATTTTTATATTTAATATGTGCAAATAGTCAACAGCCCCTTAAAATGTATTTTGAGTTTTCAACTGATTAAAACAACTAAAAAATGACTCATCCTTGTTTTTAACTAAACTATGCATATTATTTTGTACTGGTACTCAATCCTCCTTGCAGAACTTACAAAAAATTGGTTAGTTACGAAAGTGCAGCTCACAATCAGCACCCTATTATCAGCAGAACACGTGCCCAGGGCCCACTGATTTCAGGGGCCCAAAATTTTTTAGATCCAGAGGTAATTTTGAAACAAATTTTGTAGACATATACAACATAGTTCTGCCAGGTGCTTAAAATCCTTAAAAAGTGCTTATTTTGTAGATCTATTTTTAAGGCCTCTAAAAAGTCCTTAAAAAGTGTTTAGTTTTCTTTTCGTAGCCTTAAAATTTATAATTTTTTCCGAATGCTCAAACTTTTCCCCAAATATCGATTGCTGAATTTTTATTTCCATTGGTAATTAATTGTCAATCGATTCAACAAAGCTAAAGATAAGAAAGAAGAGTTAGATCAATTAAAAAAAATGTATAGAAGAAAAAAAAAATGAACTTCAAAATTAGATATATTCTCTTATTTTTTCCCCCTTCCTATATTTTTTGGTTCTCATCATCTATTTTGAATGGAAATAGTTCTTCAGTTACATTTTTAAAATAGCATTGATAATTTCTTGAATCTTGTTTTGAGTATGTCATAATTAATTAAAACTTTTATAGTGTAGATACTGCATCTTCTTTTCTCTCTGTCTCCCTGTGTGTGTGTGTGTGAATATTATATTTGCTTGTTTATAATACAGAAGTACATTTTATTATCTTATTTTACATATATGTTGCTCTAAAAATGATGATGTGATCTAAAAATCTATGATGTGAAATTTGTTGATCTTTCACCACATATAGTACTTTCTTACCTTTACAAATATTTCAGATTTTTTTTAGGGAGGGGGGCATTTGATCAATAAGGACTATTGCTGTTCTAAAATTTCTGTTTGCGAAGTGTCTTAACATAAAGTTTGAGATATTAACAATTGTGTTTAATAAAATTATTAAATTGATCTATATATATTATTCAATGTCATTTTACAAGTCATAAAGCTCATGAAAAGCTTCAATTTTTAAGCTTTAGCTGTAGGTCGATCATTGTACAATAAAAATTAAGGTGCTTAAAAAGTGCTTATTTTTTTTCTGAGGAAAGAGTCTGAACCTTGTGAGTTTTTCATTATTTCACAGAGTATCATTATTTTAAACTTTGTTTTTAGAAGCTGTATCCAAATTTTTGATAGGAAGAACACTTATGCATATGATGAATTTTATTTTTATGGAAGGAGGGATGCTAGAGTTTTTGTAGCTTCACATTAAAAATACTAATTTTATTTGTCATAGAAATGTCTGAAGAACTTAAGGAATTAAAAAAATAATTAGAAATAGCATGTTTCAAATAAACTGATTAAACATTGCTAGTTTAATACCAAATTTATTCCTTAAAATTGTATGTAAATTTTGCGGACAGAGTATAAAATTCTAATAGCTTGTTGCAGACAGCTACAAAATTTTCTGCCACTGGGCTCAAGGCAAAAACTAGAGGAGGGGCCTGGGGTACTAAATGAAGATTAAAGATGTTTGGGATAGATATGGGGGTGCAGAAAAACATATACTTGCTTCGGGGGAATCATAGTTTATACCCTAGGAACATTAGTAAATACTATGTACACAGTCATCGATGCAGATTTTTCAGTTGTACCTTAATAAAATGTAATAATAATAATCTACAAGGGCCCAAAACATATTTTCTGCCTTGGGCCTAAAATCTTGATAATCAGGCTCTATTCACAATCATATGTAAGATTTCAATTGTGGTCCTTGAGTCCTTACATTTGGAAACCCTTGGTTTAAACTGTTGTGTCAAAAATCTTTTGTAGAAAACTACAATTATTATTAGTGATATCTTTAACATAACATTGGGTATAGTTTAATGCATTAATAAGTGTGAAATATTAGTAATTTTTTTTATTTTTAAGAAGTATGATGAATCACCTGCTATATATTTTTTTAGGATATATGTAGTCTAGAAATTGAAATGAGAGGAGAAAAAATAACTATTATACATCCAATGTAGTCAAAACAATATTTTTCTTGTTATAGCATGAAGATTTAAATTATAAATTATTGATAGACATAAAAGTGAAGGTGTTTAACATTTTCCACTACTTTTGAAAAACCATAAAACATGTTTTGCTAAATTTTTAAAATTGCATTCTGTAATTGGCAATAAACTACTTATTAATGAACAAATTGATATCAGGGTTCCCACAGTCCTTAAAAGTCCTTAAGAACTCCTTAATTCTAGCTTTCATCTTTAAGGTCCCTTAAAACTACTAATTTTTGTCAAAGGTCCTTAAAAACTCCTTAATTCTAGCTTTCATCTCTAAAGTCCCTTAAAACTATTTAATTTTTGTCAAAGGTCCTTAAAAACTCCTTAATTTTTAGATTAATGAAACCCGATCAATTTCTCCATCAATGCAATCCATCATCATAACAGGATTTTCTATCAGTTTTCGCTGTATTCTCTGAACGTTCTGCTTTGTAAGTTCAGAGTTAAACTTGCCCAAAACTGGTTCTAAGAATGGTAGGCACAGGTGATAAGTACTGGTGAAAGAATATATATATTAAGAATATATAAAATATTTATTAATATTCATAATTAATTCGTTTACATTTTCTAGCCAAAAGTACAGTATTAATAATAAAGAAAATCCTCAAATACATATATTTACAGTATATTACTGTAGTAATTCAAAATTCCTTTCCTTAATATCTTTAAAAAAATTATAAAAATATTTTTAGTTTATTAGTACTTTTTATGGTCACAAGCTAGAAAACTTATTTGACGAATAAATAATTTTTTGCATACTGAAAAGGTTTAAAACTGTCAGGAAAGTCAGCAGTCCTTAGCTAACAGTCATGCAGATTTTAATTAAATGAAACATGGGGGGTGGGTTGTAGATATTTCAGTTACTAATGGAATTTTAATTTTTCTTACATTGAATGTAATAGAAAAGTCTAAAACTTTCTTCTTTCCCAGCAACGTCAGGTATAATCAGCTAGTACACACACACACACACACACACACACACATATATATATATATATATATATATATATATATATATATATGAGTTATTTTGAAACCCCCAGAAAGTACTGTTTATAATATTGTATTTTATTCACAATTTATTTTTGATTTGATCACTTAAAAAACTTTAGATGTACATTTATCAAAATTAGTTTTTGTCAAATAGATTTATCTTATATTAATTTTTAGGCATTTTTAAAAACTTAATTCTGAAATATTGTAGGGCATTTATTGAACGTGCCTTATCTGATTCATAATCATTAAAATATGTTCCTCAGGAAATAGAGTTTATGTCATTATGCCGTGTATTTCAAGTGGGTCCTTATAAATAGTTACTTTGGTCCTTAGAAAGTCCTTAATTTTTGTTTTGGAAAAAGAGTGGGAACCATGGATATTATGGTACATTTTCTAGCATAATTTCTGTTTTATAATATAATAAATGCTAATAATATATTTTTTTCAATACAAGAGAAAATTATTCCACATAATTATTGTACATACAGTTCCATTCCTTTTATGACTTAGTTTTTGATGGTTTAAACTGGATTTTGATGCTTACCATATAAAAACTAGTTTTTGATGTCAAAAAACCAATCCTGTAACTAACTAAAATAACAATTTTTTGACATACAAAGTATTTAACAAAAAACAGTTGGGAAGTGGGTATAAGTTTGACCCATGCACACATTTTGCTTATGAATTTGGGTGAGCTGAAGTTCATCAGCCCTCCACATTCTCCCAGTGTGCTAATGATATGTGAATGTTAGTTTTGAACAAAATAGAGCTAAACATGCTTTTTGAAAGGATATAACTTTAGTGTTGACTTGATTTACAAGATTAATTCATTCCATGATAGACCTTGTAATTGATATTACTTTTATTTCATATTGATTTTCTAATCCATGAATTGAAATTTCAATTGATCTGTTCTGATATTCTATTTTCTCTCTGAAAAAGAAAAAGACAGGGAAAAAAAGAGAAGTAAATATACATATCAATAATGGATATTATATTCACAAATACATTACAAAAGAGATTGTTGAAAGATACTAGTTTTATTAAACGTAATGTACAGCATTTTTCATGGAGATCAAATGATATGAAGGTCCCGATAAAAGGAAAAAGACAACTAAATGACTTGATATCAAATAAATTTTCAACATTTAAATTAACTGAAGCAAGACTAATTCATGTCATCTTTTTTCTAAAACTACTGTAATTTTTTGTTATGTTCTTTTGACTTGAGAAAAGTATATTAAGAAAAAAATATAGTATATAAGTATAATGAAAACTAGTAGAAGATAATTTTAATAAATAAACTGATTTTTGTGAGGTGAAATTGAGCTACAAACAGTTTATACTGTGATACAGTTTATAATTACTTATTTTACTTTTTTAAAATTTCTTTTCATTCACTTGTTTTTGATTTTTTCTTTGTTTCTCATATCTCAGTTTGCTCGTAATTTTTAATTTATTTGTCTTAACACTTATAAATAAATTTTATGTTTTTTTTTTCCCAAGGTATTATGCCTGGTTTAAAAAGAAAACATGTTGGAGGTGAGTCTAAGGCTTATAAGAAGAAAAAAGTATCAGAAGGCAAGTCCAAAAAAGTAAAACTATCAGGAAATGAATTGAAGAAGAAAGATTCTCAAGAACCTAAAGAAAAAGTAAAAACAATGCAAGAATTTTTGAAAAGACGCAAGAAAAGAAAAGAAGCCAAGTTAGCAAAAAAGAAAACTAAAAAGCTATCTCAGAAAATTATGAGTATGAGAGCAAAACAGAATATCACTAAGAAATCTAAAAAGAAGAGTGCTAGTAAAAGTTAAAGATAAAAGATGTTAATAAAGTTTTATTTTATATTAAATTTGCAAACATGTTTGTTGTTATTTCATTTTACTCGTTTTCAGCAAAAGTTTAAGTTCTATGCTTTATTTGTTACAACTTTGTATGAATATTTCATCTATATAAATGAGGGAAAGCAAAAATTTTTAATGAGTTTTATTTCATTAAAAATATAATAACATAAGAAAAATAAAATTTGCGTATAAACTAGAACTTTTTTTTAAAAATTTTGTGCAAGAAATCAATTATTTTGTAATAAAAATTAAATGAAAATATTTTATTTAAAAATGTACGTAAAAATGGATTTTGAAAGCCTTTTTGTAAAAATTGAAAACAATTAATTTTATCTGACCTCCTCTCTGTCACTATTTTTTATAAGCAGTAAAAGAATGAACAAAAAAATCTTACATTATTTAAATTATTTTTCAAAATATTTTTTATTAATGGTACATTTACTCAACATATGAAACAAACACATTTGCATAAATACATAGAAATCAAGATATGTTATTTCTTAAAATGCACTTCTGATAAATTTTATATTTACTTTTTTTTCCCCCCAGATTTTGCAATAGTACATATCAGGGTTGGCATGATTTAAATCAATTGATTTATTTAAAAAAATCAATGATTTAAATAATTTTTTTTCACTTCTCTTAAAACTTACATTCGAAAGACAGGAGAATTGGGAATCAATCAGCACAGAAATACCAATAAGTAAATAAGTGTAAATAGATAGCATGTTTTCTAAGAATTTAGGGGTTGTTATCAGAAAGTATGTAGTAGAGGTAGGTACGACTAGTTATGACTAGTGGAATTCATTTAATGTAATTGGGGGGTAAGGAGAGTATTACAGAATTCGAAATCCAGTTTGTCTACCAAATAACAACAGCTGTCACATTATCTGCTAGAATGGAAAGACAGTTTTCTTCTTTTGGTATTGTTCATTCTAACCTTCATAACCAATTAGGAGTGGATACGACATCGAAACTAGTGTTTTTATTTGAAACAGTTAAATCCATAATTCGTTGCTTAAAAAGTATTGAAATAATTGTGAATTTTTTGTTTTTTAATAAATAGTTTGCATTAAATGAATATTTAATTTGTTCTTTAAATTTACATTTTATTTAGTTTACACCATCCAATTACAAAATAATGAAATGTATTTAGATTAAAATTTATGTATTTAATTTTAGGTAATCAGTGTGTAGAATATACTAGATAGATAAGTTGTTACTTATACCAAACTATTCTAAGTATATTGCAAAAAATATAAAAACACAACAATAATTAAAATTAGAATTCAGAAAAAAATCAAATAAATCTGATTTAAATCGAAAAAATCTGATTTAAATCAAATAAATCTGATTTTTTGATTTTTTAAAAAAATCATGATTTTTTCCCAACCCTGGTACATATTACTGTTGTACTTGAAATTTACTTTTCTTAAGTTAAGCATATCATTGCAGTCATGAAGTAGTTGATCTACCAGTTTAGTTAGTAATATCTTAAATTGTGCACTGGACTTGGTTGTTCTTTTACACTCTAGTCAGGCCTGCAACTATATCTATAATAATAATTTTCATTATTTAATAACTGTCATGAACTTTTTAGCTTTAATCTGTCGTTAATCTGAAGGTTTAAAATCCATTAATACAGGAGTTTTGACTATTTTTCTATTTTAAATTTTCCATTTGTGCTCATTTTTGCAAGAATGAAAAGAAAATTTACTTCCAAAATGTCAAATTGGGGCTAATAGTATCAATGTGATCAGACTACAGTCAGAATTTTGGAGTTTACAAGAAGAAAAGATCCCAACTGCAATTCTTGAAGAAAAACATGGCATTTAATTAAGCAAATAAGGAACAGGGATAGATATTTTAAATAAGTGAAACTCTCTGATTTCACATATTTAACTGTATATTTATCTCTCTGTTATTGATTCTAATGATTTCACATAGTAGTGCAGAGTGTGAACAGATTTTTAGCTGTGTCACAAAAATAATCTGTTGCAGGTGTTTTAAGTGTTTCAAACTTCTTTAGAGCAAATTGCCAGGACAAAGAAAAATCATATATATTATCTTTATTGTAAGAACATGAATTTTACTCTTAACATCCAATATATTTAAAACATCTTGTTCTATTGTTTTTAACTCAACTGATGGCTGTTGCCAACATTATTAAAAGAAAACATTCAAAATATTGTGTAATATTAAACATATTGTAGTTGCTATATCACACCCTCAGTAACTGAGCTATGTTACAGAAAGGAGTACAATACTCTGTAAAGAAATTATACATTATAATTAGAGAAATATAGTAATGACAGTCATAAAATCAAATGATTTTAACTTAATTCTGAAAACGAACAGGTATCTTTTGTTATATAAATTGTTTGGTCAATAATTCGACAGTTGATTTCACACTAGGGTGTGCCATTTTGTGAAACTGTTTAATAAATGCAAATTGAAAAGACAAAGATAAATTATATATATTATCTTTATTGCAAAAACATAAATTTTTAATCTTAACATCCACCTATATTTAAACATCTTGTTCTATTCTTTTTAACTCAATATATGGCTTTTGCTAATTTTATTAAAAGAATACATTAAAAATATTGTGTAACATTATACATGGAGATTGTAGGTGTTACAATTCTTATTTTCATTCATCAATGACAAATTATACAATTAAAAACTGGATTTGTAAATCAAGGTTACAGGGACCATGTTTTAAGCAAACAATTTGATCCGAAAGCAAAATTTATAACAGTAAATGTAGTACAAAAGAAACGATTTTAAATAGGTAGTATTGTCATTAAGTAACTTTTTTTATTTAATGTCATTTGTAATAATCATTTTCATTGTTTAATAATTTTTCATGGATTTTTTTTTATATTGTTTTAGTATTCTGATGGTGCAAAATTAACCACATATAGAAATAGAATAGTAATAATTTGGCTTTCTTTTATACAATTTTATGGTATTCAAGGCTGTTACATCAATTGATAAACGTAAATTATTCTAGGATCTTGAACTTTTTTGGGTTGACAGGTCTTTAATTTATTACCTCTTAAACTCATTAAAAATAGAATAGATTTTTAAATTAAAAAGTTTTATTTGTTCTCAAATTATTCCATTTATTTAATTTTTTTTTCATGTGTTTATTTAGCCTTCAGGACCTTCAGGATGGTAGGGCAACTGGATTGCCTGGGTATAAGCATAAAAACAACTAAAAGATGAAAGAGCATAAAAACAACTAAAAGATGAAAGATGGGGATAGAATGGTGGATTCGTGAGCTCGTAACACAATAACTAAAGATTAGAAAGTTTAGGGTGACGTATGATAAAAATCTTTAAAAATTAGTTATTACTTAGCATATTTAGTGACACCATATAAAAAAAAAAATCTAAACTAGAGTGGTAGGTAGTCACTTTATAATTTCCAACTCAGAATTCAGTTTTAAACTTACAGCTTATTAGCAAAAATTGTGTCTATACACTATGTTCACCAATCACTCTTTTCTCCAGGCAAATAAGAAAGTTTAAAATACAGCACCACTAAATTTGGTGGAATAGGATATGCTTACAAAGTTCCTCCTATAGAAAGAAAATGTAATATACAGTTACAATTTGCAATCAAATTTTTTTAATTTTAAAAATGAACTCATATGTCTTATTTTTCTAAGGTTCAAATTCAATGTTATTTGAATTTGTATATTCAAAGCTTAAATGATCTAAAAACTGTATGGACATAATTTCATTCAAAGTTTTCTAGAATATTATTTTTAACCATATTCTATAAGTTAAAGATGTCATTATTTCTACGGAAATTATTAACGTGCCTGTAAAAAGTTAGTATTTATAATTTTAAAGAATTGCTTATTTAACAATTAACTAGGGGTTGTATTATATTTTGAGTAAGACATGTAAGTTACTTCATTATTGAACTTTTACTTTGAAGTAAATCATTAATTTCTCACTAAACATTTTAACTTTTCAATTATGTTATAAATAACTGAGAGTTTAAAATACAAGGAAAGAAGATAACGATTTCTTTAAAAAATTTATGCATTTAAATTTTATATCAGTTGCTTAAAGTTGGTAATAAATTTTTCAAAAGCAGAAATATATATTTATGTGTTAGAGGTTTATATATATTTATATAATAATGTAATAGAATCGAATATTCAATAGCTTTCAGTAAATAAATATAATAAATTTTGCTTTAATATTTACCATGATTTACAAGTTTAGAATAGATTCTTTATTATCAGGATTTTGTTTCATTGATGCAAGTGTGGTATAAATATTTCAAATCCAATTCTGAATAGAAAATTAAAGAACTAATCCTTTTGCTAATGCTTATTGTAAGTGCAGAAAAGGTAAATATTTTTTACCGTCTAGGAGTAGCTAACATCTAGAATTCTTACTTGTTCAAATTTCTTTCAATAGATGTCAGCACGAGATATGGCTGTGTTTAATTTTGTGTTGCCATCTCCTGGTGATTATAAAAGTTCTCTAGAGATGGCAGCACAAGGTCCTTTTTAGTACAATTTATTTTATAAATTCTAGATGTGCTATAGAATTTAAATATTTTTTGACTTAATTGAGGTCTTAGTGCTCATGATTCTGACATCTACTTGCGTTTGAAGGGAAATATTGAAGAATTTTGCCAGCAAAACTTCAATTTGGCCTAAGGAACATTGGAAATATATTATTGAAAGTAACTCAATTTTACATTGAACGTCTTTTGATTGAGAGTTTTAATTTCATTTTAAGTAATACTTGAACTAAAGAGAGGCATTTATTAGTTTTGTATTGGCATTTCTAATTATTTGTTGACTGGGAATTTTTTTTTTTTTTTTTTTTTTTTTTTTAAATCAGTCATTCAGTGCAAGTCCGTCGTAAATACAATTTTAAAATGGAATAATCGAAGTTGCATTTCTAAAGAACAGTGTCATATTCAAGACGGAGCCCTTTGAATCACGATTTAAACTATAAATGCTTTGTTTCGGTGTTTCTTTTTCTAGTAATATATTAGGTAATACTTTAATTCTACTTTCTAATCTTATAGGGAAATAAAACATTTGAATAAAATTTTTTTATAGTATGATTTCATTTTATTTGCTTTTTCACTGAAACGTAATTTTTAAATTTAAAAAAAAAATTATTACACACATATACATACAAGCAGAATTTGAGAATTAGTAAGGGACTAATAAATCTCATAACATGAACATCACATGACCTGCTTAGGCGCCTATTAAATTATACTCATATTTTGGTGCACTTCATTTAAGAATATTTTATTTTAAAGGAATGTATGATTCTCCATTTCTTTAATAAAAGGCAAGGTTACACAATTGATTAAATATTTTACCTTTAATAGCATCCAATATTTATACAATATTAACTCTACAATAAATAGAATTGTATTCAATAATTAGTAGTCTATATTAGTTCAACTCCGTAAAGAATAACCTGCTCGAAATCTAATGACAATTCTAGCAGGCTTAGCCCTAAAACTGTCATTAGACTCTGGGTTGCACTTCAATTAAAATTATTTTATTTGAAAGTAATGTATGATTTTCCATTTCTTTAATAAAAGGCACAGTTACACAATTGATAAAATATTTTACCTTTAATAGCATCCAATATTTATACAATATTAATTCTACAATAAATAGAATTGTATTCAATAATTAGTAGTCTATATTAGTTCAACTCCGTAAAGAATAACCTGCTCGAAATCTAATGACAATTCTAGCAGGCTTAGCCCTAAAACTGTCATTAGACCCTGGGTTGCACTTCAATTAAAATTATTTTATTTGAAAGTAATGTATGATTTTCCATTTCTTTAATAAAAGGCACAGTTACACAATTGATAAAATAATTTACCTTTAATAGCATCCAATATTTATGTAATATTAATTCTACAACAAATAGAATTGTATTCAACAATTAATAGTATATATTAGTTCAACTCTGTAAGAAATAACCTGCTCGAAATCTAATGACAATTCTAGCTGGGTTAGCTCTATGAAAACAGACTTTGGACTTGAGAACTAGAAGCTGGGTGTTTTGTCGTTATACAGAAGCAAAGCACTGTTCAAACTATTACAGCAATTAGATAAGTAAATATTATATATATGTGCACTACAAGAAATTAGAAGGACTGGTAGCGCCACTTTGGATAGTAAGGATTATGTAATTTTTTTTTATAGTTGCAATGCTAAAAAACATGTTGAGGGTACAGGATTTGTCGTAAGTAAAAGAATAAAACACTCCATAATGGATTTGCGGGCTATATGTCTAAGACTTTGAAAATCGAAAATTAGAAGAAGGTTTTTCATCTGTAGTAGTTTTATGCTTCATGCTCCCACAGAGGAAAAAATATGGGGAAAAAGAGGGAATACTGTATGAGAGTCTATCTAGTCTACAGTGGATGTCCAAGGAATGAGGTTAAAATTGTTATTGGTGACTTTAATACTAAAGTCGGATGAGAGGTAGAATACAAGACTATTCTTGGAAGATACAGTCTACGTGATTTGACAAATAACAGTGGATGTAGGGCTTGTTGATTTTGTTGCAGAACATGGCAAGATTAGAATACAACAATTAGAAAAACAGCAATTAGATAAATAAATATTATATATGGGTGCACTACAAGAAATTAGAAGGACTGGTAGCGCAACTTTGGATAGTAAGGATTTTGTAATTTTTTTCGCAATGTTAAACTTTAGTCGCAATGCTAAAATTTAGTCGCAATGCTAAAAAACATGTTGAGGGTACAGGATTTGTCGTAAGAAAAAAGAATAAAACACCCCATAATGGATTTGCAGGCTATATACCCAAGACTTTGAAAATCGAAAATTAGAAGAAGGTTTTTCATCTGTAGTAGTTTCATTCGTCATGCTCCCTCAGAGGAAAAATCTAATGGGAAAAAAAGGAGGTACTGTATGAGAGTCTATCTAGGCTACAGTGGATGTCCAAGGAATGATGTTAAAATTGTTATTGGTGACTTTAATGCTAAAGTCGGATGAGAGGCAGAATACAAGACTATTCTTGGAAGATACAGTCTACGTGATTTGACAAATAACAGTGGATGTAGGGCTTGTTGATTTTGTTGCAGAACATGTCAAGATTAGCATACTACAATTAGAAAAACAGCAATTAGATAAATAAATATTATATATGTGTGCACTACAAGAAATTAGAAGACTTGGTAGCGCCACTTTGGATAGTAAGGATTATATGATTTTTTTTTTATAGTTGCAATGCTAAAAAACAGGTTGAGGTTACAGGATTTGTCGTAAGTAAAAATAATAAAACACCCCATAATGGATTTGCAGGCTATATCCCCAAGACTTTGAAATCGAAAATTAGAGGAAAGTTTTTTATCTATAGTTGTTTCATGCGTCATGCTGCCACAGCGGAAAAATCTGATGTAAAAAAGGAAACAGTATGAGAGTCTATCCAGTCCACAGTGGATGTCAAAGGAATGATGTTAAAATTGTTCTTGGTGACTTTAATGCTAAAGTCGGGTGAGAGGCAGAATACAAGACTGTTCTTGGAAGATACAGTCTACATGATTTGACAAATGACAGTGGATGTAGAGCTTGTTGATTTTGTTGCAGAACATAGCAATATTAGAATACAATAATTAGATCAAAGGCAATTAAATAAATAAATATTATATATATGTGCACTACAAGAAATTAGAAGGACTGGTTGGGCCACTTTGGATAGTAAGGATTATGTGATTTTTTATAGTCGCAATGCTAAAAAACATTTTGAGAGTACAGGATTTGTCGTAAGTAAAAAGAATAAAACACCCCATAATGGATTTGCAGGCTATAATCCCAAGACTTTGCAAATCGAAGATTAGTAGAAGGTTTTTCATCTGTAGTAGTTTTATGTTTCATGCTCCATAGAGGAAAAGATCTTATGAAAAATAAAAAAAACCACTGTGTGAGAGTCTATCTAGTCTACAGTGGATGTCCAAGGAATGATGTTAAAATTGTTATTGGAGATTTAATGCTAAAGTCGGGTGAGAGGCAGAATACAAAACTGTTCTTGGAAGATACAGTCTACGTGATTTGACAAATAACAGTGGATGTAGGGCTTGTTGATTTAGTAGCAGAACATTGCAAGATTATTAGAAGAACCATATTTAGTCATAAAAAAATACTTAAAGAAACTTGGAATGCCCCAAGTGGGCTCTGTTCAAATCAAATTGATCATGCTGAAGTCTTAAATACATAATCTCAACATTCTGTGACTACATGCGGGGCATGACCATCTCCAAGGATACTTGCACCGCATTGGTGTGAAAAAACACTCCTGACTCCCCTCTATGTCTTAAGGGTAAGGCTATGAATTTTAACCACTTGACAGTTCGTGCTTCCTTGGCCAGCATTAATTTTGACTTTTTATCCACTGACAACTTTTCTGCAATAGGCTAATTTGTATTGGGCTCGCAGGCAGAGGGCCTTTACGACCCCCACCCCAACGTAATGTTAATAGAAAAAAAATGCGGCTAATAGTTTTTAGTTATGTCCGGCAACGTTAATATCAGTTATATGAAATTTATTTTTTTCTTTAATATTAAGTATTGATTGTAGTCCAAAAGGTATGTGCACAGCTTAGAATGTTAAAACAGTCTTAACACTAGAACCGAAGGAGGGGCATTTTGACCCAAAAAATGTTTTGTGTTTTCTTAACAGATTTATTTATTTTATTTTTTTTCAGATAGTAATAACAGAAATAATACAATAATACAATACTCATTAAAAAATATTTTCGAAATTTATCCCTAGAAATATTGTTATAAAAATTAATATTTTCAAAATTTATCCCTAGAAATATTCTTGTAAAAATTAATATTTTAAAAATTTATCCCTAGAAATATTCTTATAAAAATTAATATTTTCAAAATTTATCCCTAGAAATATTCTTGTAAAAATTAATATTTTAAAAATTTATCCCTAGAAATATTCTTATAAAAATTAATATTTTCAAAATTTATCCCTAGAAATATTCTTATAAAAATTAATATTTTCAAAATTTATCCCTAGAAATATTCTTAAAAAAATTAATATTTTCAAAATTTATCCCTAGAAATATTCTTATAAAAATTAATATTTTCAAAATTTATCCCTAGAAATATTCTTAAAAAAATTAATATTTTCAAAATTTATCCCTAGAAATATTCTTATAAAAATTAATATTTTCAAAATTTATCCCTAGAAATATTCTTATAAAAATTAATATTTTCAAAATTTATCCCTAGAAATATTCTTAAAAAAATTAATATTTTCAAACTTTATCCCCTAGAAATATTCTTGTAAAAATTAATATTTTCAAAATTTATCCCTAGAAATATTCTTAAAAAAAATTAATATTTTCAAAATTTATCCCTAGAAATATTCTTATAAAAATTAATATTTTCAAACTTTATCCCTAGAAATATTCTTATAAAAATTAATATTTTCAAAATTTATCCCTAGAAGTATTTTTATAAAAATTTATGTTATTTCTGTTACTTATATATGAAAAAGAATAAATCTGCTAATATAACACAATATAGTTTTTGTCCCCTCCCGCGATTCTAGTGTTAAATATAAAATTTTAATATTTTACGGTCAATCGTTTTTGAGTTATACGAGATACCTACGAACGTACAGACGTCATATGGAAACTAGTCAAAATTTAATCGGAGATGGTCAAAATGGGTATTTTTCAAAGTTAAAGTTTTATTGTACGTGGGTAGAGGCGTTATAACACTGGTCAAAAGGCATTCAAACATCGTGAGAAATGTACATTTCCGTTGAAATCTCGTTGACCGGAAGTTTTTCAAGATAACAAATCCTTTACTTTGTATAAGGAAGTCAAAACGAATATGTAGTATAGAAAAATATAAACAAACATAACATTTTTATCGAAGGTAAATTAATGACTCGCAATTACAAGTGAAGCGGTTTGTTTACATCACAAAAAGGCTTTTAAGCGTTACGCTCCTGTGAAGTGGCTAAAAAGAAACAAATTTTTAAACTTCCGTTTATTTGGCGAGCTAATTCAATACATTATTATAGACTAGCATATAGCCCATCATATGACGGGATTAGTAAAATTTTTAATATTGCAGAACTGTTAAGTACCCAATGAGGCAGGTAAAATATGGTTTGTTTTTTGGCTGAGAATTATCTGGTTCACTCTCAATAATTTATTTATCTTCATACTCCACTAAAGTCTCCCGATCCTGTAATGCAGTTTAGAATCACATTGAATTCATTTAGTCAAACCGTGTGGTTATGTATAACAAACAAACACACAAACAAACAAACTTCTTAATTTCCAAATATATATAAATTAAAAGTTAGATATTTATTAGTCCGTGAAATAGACTCCTAGACTTATATGAAAAGAATTTATTGTTAATACCGCTGATAAAATTTTCATTGCTACAAAAAAATAATCGATGATTAAAATTATCACATATGTACCTAATCTATTATTTAAGCCAAATATAAAAGAAAATCATTTACGTAATATCTAAATTCAGTGGTAAAAGATATTATAATAGTGTAGACGATATTTAAATAGTTTAAAATACGAAATGATTAAATGAGATGTTTAAAGGAATGACGTCACAATGCTAGAAAAGATTGTTATTTTTACCTCTTTATTAAGTGATAAATGGATAAATTTAATCGCCTGCTCTTAACAGGGGGAAATAAGGCTTGAAATAATAGCATTAAACTCTCGAAAAGGAGGGAAGGGTTGGATTTCGAACGTTTTAAAGACGACAGTATTTTTTGATGTGATATGAAGCATATTTATACAAATTTATTTTAGAATCAGATCGATAGTTTAGGAGAAGATAAACTTTATTCGCTTTGAATGGATGCCTCTATTCATTCCAGGTCCAACCGCTTCATAAATTTGCGGACAGATAACTTAGGCTATTATTATATGGGGGATAAGACATTTTTCTCTATTTATTGCAGCAATTAAAATAAAATTCAGTTTATTTTTAGTTAATTTTCACCTTTTTAGCCCCTATCTTTTGGAATCAATCACTTGTACAACTTAATAAACTTTCACAGAGAAGTCGCTTTCCGCACAAGATTACCATTAGAGCTGGGTGATGTTGAAATTCTTATGTCGCGATATATTACCAGCTTTATACCGATATTTAATGATATACCGACATGGGAAATTACATTTTGATGATTTTTTAAGCTTGTTTTAAGCTCTATTACACTATATCATTATATAATAGGTCTAAAATAAAAAAAAAATTATAAATTGTTTTTCAAAAGTATTTTATTTCGATAAAAATTCATATTTTACAAAATAATTTAAAGTTATGCATCATGAATCGTTATAGAGAAGCAATAAATATAAACAAATCAAACATTTCAATTGTATTCTATACGTGCACTTAAATAATAATATTAATATAGATGAAAGAAATTAAATATAATTTTCTTTTGCGAGAAATATACAAATAACTCTTCATTTTCGGGCCGTAATGAAGCTTCGTGTTTAGTAATTAAATCATTTGAAATTTTTTAGATGTCTTACTAGTCAAATTTCCATCTAATTTCTGAACGTGCCCGCAGTCGGAAAAATGATTTTACGATGTAGATAAATCGTTAATTACTTATATTGTGCACGCATTGTTATTCCCTATCACAATGTCGGGAAGTGGAAAAGGCGATGTTGATATATCGGGGAACGCTATATTGCGCATGCATTCTTAATCCTCACTAATTCGTAGAGACGATTTAACGATGTAGATAATTCGAAGATCAGGTTATAACGTGAATGTGTTGTTACAAGTCGGGAAATCAGAAAGACGGTGTTCGTATATCGGAGAAAGCTATATTGCGCATGCATTCTTAATTATTCTCACTAATTCGGAAAGACGATTTAACGATGTAGATAATTCGAAGATCAGGTTATAACGTGAATGTGCTGTTACAAGTCGGGAAATCAGAAAGACGGTGTTTATATATCGGGACGTGACCATCGGGAACTCTATATCGTGCATGCGCTGATATTATCAGGATATCGGAAAGGCAATTCGGCATCGGAAATCGGTGAAGCTTAAATCTATTTAGCTATATCGGAGATCGTTCTACATGGGATAGATCGCCGAACTGAAAATTTGGAAATGGTGTCATGGTGCAGCCCGTTATATCGATATTTCGTGATATACAGTTACATCACTTTGTTCTAATTACCATTAAACCATTACGCCTTCCTAGAGTTCTATTTAAGGATAGTTAAAAATAGATTGTAGAATTATGTTTTCTTAATTTTTTTCAAGGTAAATGCCAATTATGTGCAATATCCCAAATCTCTTAATTTCAAATTTTTCTTTTGGATCGATATTTCATGATTTTTCCAGTTTCGCGCATGAAGTTTGCTTTTTCGGCAGAAACATCGAATGGAATCATGACGAATATCTATAAATATAATAAAATTTCAGCTTACAGTATTGTATATTATATGGAATGGCACTTAAATCTCTTATCATAAAATGTTTCTTTTTAGTTCCTTGTACAAAATAAGGAAAGTATTGTACAGTGTTCCCTCGCCACTTCACGTTTCATGTTTTGCGGATTCAGTGCTTCACGGATTTTTTCAAAATATTCATCTAAAAATTTAAATGAAAAATACAACCATGCAGGCAGCCACATTGCGGAAAGGAGCGTTGTTTCATGTAGATGCGTGAGAGAGGATTCCTGAATGTCAAACAAGAGTTGAGATGTGTTGACCCAGAGTACATACCAAGCTCTCTTGAGATGACAAAGTCTACAAGTGAGGAAGAAAATGAAGATGAAGACGAAGAACAAACTGAAAAACGTGGCCTTACCCTGGAGAATCTGCAACAACTGTGGCTGCAACATGGCAAGAATTTGCACAAGATATTGACGACAATATGGTTCGAGTTGTCGAGTTCAACAATCGCGTTGAAGGGGTTATATCCTTGTACAGGGGAATTTTGAATGAAAAGGAAGAACAAAGACAACAACTACCCATTACCTTGTTTTTCTCTAAGGTAAAGCCCCCCTGGCTCTACCGTCAGCTTGTCCAGCTGAAGAGTCTCCGAGGGAGTCTAAAACTTCTACGAGTCAAGTGAGAACCTTTTCTCAGCCACCAACAAGATTCTTCGCCTCTCTCAGAAAGAAATTTTAATTAATGTTTATTAATCTATAAGGTTTTGTAACTAACCTTATTAATTAGCACTGACACGTTTAAGAAAATACGTATACTGTTGTAATTTTTGTCTTAAATGTGTAAAGTATAAATACTGTTTACATATTTAAAACATTCGTGTACCCACATACACGAAACTTCCAAGGGGCAAATCCTACTTCGCAGTTTTTCAGTTTTCGCGGTTAATGAGGATCAGAACCTTCCGCGAAAACCGAAAAAGGCTCTCTCTCTCTTCAACTTCTACTTTAACTCATTTTGCATATGGATCGACATTTTATGATTTTTTGAGGCTCGCTGTTTACTTTTTCGGCTGGTACATCGTTTTAAAATAGGGATAAATTGCTTTATTTCATGTAAAACTTCATTTTATAGTATATATAACATCGTATGATGTTTAAAACGACAACTCATCAATAACGAGGACAGGCTATAATGTTCAAAGTTGTTTAAATTTCATATTCGTTTTACTATATGCAGCCCATCATAAGTTAGGCCGAAGATATTCTTCTATGCAGATTCATCAAAAATAATTAGGGCAACAATAGGTTAAAGTTATTTTCAACTTTTAAGTATTTATTATTTTCATACAAAATGTAAAGATACAAAGAAATAAGGGTAGTGTTCTAGGACTAAAAGTAAGAAAATAATTTAGGATTAAAATATCCTATCTTTTAGTAATCAGGCCGTCTGGGTAAAAACTGTTATAAAATGGTCAGTTAAAGAAAATGGGGATATGATGCATATGAAATGGAAGTGATGGGATTTAGAGAAGATTTCCTTGAAAACATTTTACGGGACAATATCACATGTGTTTAAATAAACAAAAAAAAATATTGGGTTTGTGGGAAAAATGTATTGTTTAAACAAAGCATTTTTCCTCTTTTTACTAAAAGTTTATAATTGGGATGGATTAATCGTTTGAGATTTTTTTTTCCGAGATTAGAGAAAAATCTTATTTTTTCTTTTACAGTGTGTTTTACCATTATAGTCAAATTTGTTGGGGGGAGGGGAAATATTGAAATTTACTTTTCTTAGATCGTGGAACTTCCATTCTCATTAATGAGAGTTTTATCAATAACATCCCTCGTGTTATAAGCTCCGATGGAGCGGAACTTTTGTTGTGCCAGCACGAAGTACTCGAGAAATATGAAACAGTTGTGTTCACGAATGAAATCCGAGTTTAATCAAAGTTGCCACAGAAATAAAAAAAAAACCAATAATGAAAATAAAAAAATATTGTTTTTAATCGGGAATCATTTTTTCTCCTTTTACTGAAAACAGTTTTGAAATTCTTTCTCAGAACAAAAGCTTTATTGTTGCTCTGAAAACCACAGAAAAAGTTTGCGGAGAACATGGCAGAAAGAATCACCCGTTGATGGACAATAGAAAAAAATGTTTTTTCATAATGTTACTCATACCTTTAAACACTGTTCTTTCCTCTTTAATCTACGATCTTAGTCGTTAATTAACGATATAAGTTACGCCGAAGAAAGGGAGAAATTTATACCGGAATGTTGCGGCATTTCGCTTTGTAGTGAGATTAAACAATAATTCTTTGGTCTTAGGTGGCAGGTTCTCTGCTACATGTGGTAACAAAAGATAGGAAATTTGTGGAAAAAGAACATTTTTGAAACCCTGATGCGCCGACAAAAGGAACTGTCAACAGATTTTCTAGACAGAGAAGCACGTGTCTTTTATTTATTTGTTTATACCTCTTATAAATAGACAATCATGATGAAATAAGTCGGCTTAAAGACAAAACGCGTGGCCAGGAAAAAACTCGATTGTTGTTTCCGTTAATAATAAGTGGCTTGAATTCCTTGATGGATAAATTAACAATACAGTAAAGAATTTTTTTTTCCTGAAAAATATATTGCTCAAAGAAATTACACAATTTAAGAATCAGAAGGCTGTAAGTTTTCGACAGTTTTACTTTGCTTCCCGTTTTTTTTACTTTGAAAACTAGCCATTTTATTTATGAATTCCGACAGTGAAAGCATTTTACATAACAAAGTGTCCCTGTCAATATATTTTCAAATTACCCTCTACTTCCAAGTTTATACACATATACTCTTCCTTTTTTTATGTGATAATATTTTGTTATATGTATTTTAAGCTAATTATTAACTGTTTTACTGCAATTATTCAGTGGCGTGCGGTAGGTGTTCATGCAGGGTGTGCAGAGAGCAACAACAACAACAATAATAATAAAGCCATAAAAATGTACATTAAACACTTTTTTAAGGTTTATTATTCATTTGTACACAAAATCCATACGTCTATCCGTATTACTAATAAAATAACGAAAAACTTACATTTTCAGCAAACGTAACACCACGCGGTGCCTCATCCGGATGCTTATTGTTGCCGACAAACCGAAAGTCTATTCCACGCGCAGAAGATTTCGCTGCACGCTGGTGCAATAGAACAAACTGTTTCTTGTTCGGTCAGTGGATTAAATTATATTTATTTATTGTTTTTAACATTTGGGAATCATATATTCTGCGAAAAACATCTTCACAGATTTTAAAAGCAAAATCAGGGATATGGTGTTACAGATATAACTTATATGCTGTCTGTAAAACACAATGAATGGTAAAATTTGGACTGTTCTGTTAAAATTCGTTTCTTTAAAATAAAACAACATTGTTTTTCAGCTAATTATTTCAATAAATAGAATAATACATCACCGAAATTACTTTACCACACTAAAACATTTCCCTTTTTATTGATGAAATACTTCTTTTATATTTCCATGAAAACAAAATTTTACAATATATAAATTTAAACATTTACTATCTGCAAAATCGTATGACCAGTTAATTAGTTAAAAAAACCAAAAGTCCTCGAGTAAATCCGTAAGAAACGTAAGTCCTCGCTCTAACACAACGCTTAATAAACCGCACCTTCGGATGATTCTGAATGCCAAGTGCAGGAAAAATAGCTGCACTTTCCTCAGTGCCATAGTATGCTGTTCTTCTCCAGGAGCCCATACATATAAAACGTGATTTTCTATTAGTGCGCAGTGCGTACATAAAAAAAATTATGTTAGTTTGCTTTTGAACGCGCTACGTGGTGCAGCAACTAGTACCGCTCGCACTACGAGAATACAAGCAAGCAAATCAACATAATATTCGAATATATTATAAATAATATTTATTATATACCCTATAAAGATAGGTAGACATAGGTGCAGAAAATTATTGTCTCTCATAATTTTGCCAGGGTGTGCAGTGCACACCCTGCACGTATAGACCGCACACCACTGCAATTATTATTGTTACTATTATTACTCTGCTATAATAGGAAATTATAACACCATTTTTTCAGTTTTCTATTGATTTTCATTTTTTGTTTTTTATTTTACTTTATTTGGTGCAAATACATTATTATTATAATTAAACTTGATATTTTACTTCATTTGGTATTTGAATACCAATATGTAAAATTAAAGCCTTTGATTTTATATATTAGTATTCAAATAGTGCCAATAATTTTGTCAATAAAATCACTAAGGGTCACTTTATTCTGAATGAACATCTGAAAATTTAGATGTATACCACACAGACAGAATAATTTTTGATTATATGTTATGAATGACTCTTGGAAGTGAGAGTTTACAAGAAGGGTGAGGTTAGATCACTGATACATGTTTTTTTCTCTGTGACACATTATTCAAAGTGTATTCTTTCTTAATGGTTGATATATGTAACTGATCATTTTATCTGACCTTTGAATCATTCTTTCTATTTTACTTTAGTATACGATTCTGTGATACACAATGCATTAGATGCATTTATAGAACAGAAACAGCTTCAATATTGTATAAATAGTAATTTAAGTAATAAATTTCAACAGTAATGTTTGATTCGCTGTTATACATTATAGAAAAAGATTTTGGCTGCTTTGATCTTCAGATGGATATTGTTCCAGCAGCTGTTGTGAATATTACACATTCACCCACAGATCTGGATGACTGTGAGGTCCTCCAAGTTTGCTCTGGTGGTGGTGGGTAGATCGCAAGTATTGGGCCATCCCACTCGGTTAATCACCGCTAAAGTGCTCGTCGCGAAGTAAAGTGTATCTTATGTGACCTCCGTACAATGGGCAACTGTTCACCACTGCAGTATTGGCCCTGATAATGACCTTGAACAATGGTTTACGGGTTACATCCACACACTGGACCACTAAATGAGCAGAGCGCTTGGATACGTCCATACAGTCTACTACGCACGTTGGTACGCATGCTGGCTGTCTTTGATCTTTGGAGAAAAATGGCTTCCGAAGCCATCCTCCGCAAAGACCATTTTATCGTCTGCCATAGTAAACGTCGATAAGCCATACCCCCTCCAGACAGTGGTAATGGTTGGCAGTGGACCATGGTATAGAGGGACCTTTAGACATGATGTTGGCTTCGACTCGTTGGATGTTGCAGATGCCATGGAGGAGTGTATTCAAAAGAATTCTCAGCTTCTTGATGACGCATCTCTCTTTAGTATAGAACAGCGGTAGGTGGAATTTCGAGAGAGAAGAGCCTAATTGTCAATGAAACATGATAACGAAAATGTCACTGAGACCTTTATGTGAAAACACGCTATTGTTAGAATATTTAGATAGATCCACGGTAGCTCAGTCGGCAAATGAAGCAATCTCGTAACTGAAAGGTTGCGGTCTAAGATAGAACCAGTCTAAGATCCGCCGTATTCGTTAAAAGTGACTGGGAAATGTAAAATACGTTCGGGGTCACAATGTCCTCCAACTTCTCAAACGATACCTCTGGGGGTGGCAGGCAAAGCAGGAGGTCTTCTGATTAGTCCTTGCTTCTAAATTACGAGGACCCAGCGGGAGTAATGTTATTGCTCCCGTATCATTCTTTAACACGTGCTCTTCGGTTGGTGCTAAATGAGTAATAGCTTCGCAGTTATGTATTGGCATAAAGGTATGTGTACCTGTATTGCCAGTTGCATTAGAAAATAAACAAACAACAATATTTAGAGACAGAAGTCTGAAGAATCGTAAACGCATATGCAAAGAGCCGCAATCTGGCAACTCTAGGTAGATAAGAACGGAATTATCAAGAAGAAAATAAAACTGAAGGTAATCTACAAACAGAAAGATAGGAGAATAATTTAATAACACAGAAAAATCATGATAATTTATTAAAAAAAAACTCGATTTAATTTTTGAAATGAGTCTTCCAACAAGGCAAAAATTAGAAAATGATATTCTGAGTTACCGCATGATGCATACACTTAAAAAAAAAAAAAAGTTTCGTGATTTCTAGTAAAAATAAAAATATTTTTTTTCTGTTTCCCTTTGGAAACATTAAGCAATAAAAAGGTCTGACTATTTTTAATTTTCACCCTTTTATGATTTTAAATTTATTTTAAGTAACTATAAAAATATTTCTTTTTTGTTTTTAACAAAATTTGATAGAAACAGATTATTTGTTTTCTACAGAATAAATATTTCCTTCAGTCTTGGTGGGCCTTGTGCCATTTAGGCATCATAGTACTTCTCATGGATAGGTGGTTGCCCTTGTTTCGAGAGTTTGGACTTCAAAATGTGGGTCCTCGTAATTTAAAAGCAGGGATCAAAAGGAGACCCCAGTCTTGCCCTGCCACCTCCAATTGTATCGTTTGGGAACTTGGAAGACATTGTAACCACGAACCTATTTTACGCTTCATTAATGAACATGACGGATCTTTGGCCAGTTCGAGCCTCAATCCTTCTCCCATTCGGTTACAAGATTGCTGTCTTAGCGACAGAGCTACCAAGGTATTTTCCCTCAGTGTGGAATAACAAATTAACAGTACTAAATAGAATATTCCTGTCTTTGTTAGCTGACTAGAAATAAAACTCTTCTCTTAAAAATTCTAAAAACTTAGAGGCTAACCCTGTGATTCTAAAATAAATCCTCTCCCCTCCCTAAAAAATAAAAATAAATAAAATAAAGGTCTATACAATGGTACAGTTTCATTTAGAAGCAGGAAATAATAATAATAATAATATATTTCTTTATTACAGGAAAATATCCCTTAATCTATGGGCTTGCAACCCTCTTCAACCCCAAAAAGTTAAATTTATTATTATTACTTTTTAATTAACCACTTTAACTGGTAACCAGTCTATCAAATCCGCCGACCAAAAGATCGTATGTAAAAACAATGGGACATAATATCATTTTGAAACAGGAAAGTATAATAATAATATATATCCTTATTACAAGCAAATATTCCTTAATCTATGTGCTTGCAACCTTCTTCACCCCCCAAAAATTAAATATATTAAAATTGCTTTTTATTTAACCACTTTAACTGGTAACTATTCTATCAAATCCGCCTACCAAAAGGTTGTATATAAAAATAATGGGGCATATCATTTTGCAGCAGTAAATTAAAATAATAGTATATTTCTTACTAGTATATTTTCCCTCAGTGTGGAATAACAAATTAACAGTACTAAATAGAATATTCCTGCCTTTGTTAGCTAACTAGAAATAAAATTCTTCTCTTAAAAATTCTAAAAACTTAGAAGCTAACCCTGTGACTCTAAAATAAATCCTCTCTCCTCCCTAAAAAAATAAAAATAAATAAAATAAAGGTCGTATACAATGGTACAGTTTCATTTAGAAGCAGGAAATAATAATAATAATAATATATTTCTTTATTACAGGAAAATATTCCTTAATCTATGGGCTTGCAACCCTCTTCAACCCCAAAAAGTTAAATTTATTATTATTACTTTTTAATTAACCACTTTAACTGGTAACCAGTCTATCAAATCCGCCGACCAAAAGATCGTATGTAAAAACAATGGGACATAATATCATTTTGAAACAGGAAAGTATAATAATAATATATATCCTTATTACAAGCAAATATTCCTTAATCTATGTGCTTGCAACCCTTTTCAACCCCAAAAATGAAATATATTAAAATTGCTTTTTATTTAACCACTTTAACTGGAAACTATTCTATCAAATCCGCCTACCAAAAGGTTGTATATAAATATAATGGGGCATATCATTTTGCAGAAGTAAATTAAAAAAATAATATATATTTCTTACTAGTATATTTTCCCTCAGTGTGGAATAACAAATTAACAGTACTAAATAGAATATTCCTGCCTTTGTTAGCTAACTAGAAATAAAATTCTTCTCTTAAAAATTCTAAAAACTTAGAAGCTAACCCTGTGACTCTAAAATAAATCCTCTCTCCTCCCTAAAAAAATAAAAATAAATAAAAAAGGTCGTATACAATGGTACAGTTTCATTTAGAAGCAGGAAATAATAATAATAATATATTTCTTTATTACAGGAAAATATTCCTTAATCTATGGGCTTGCAACCCTCTTCAACCCCAAAAAGTTAAATTTATTATTATTACTTTTTAATTAACCACTTTAACTGGTAACCAGTCTATCAAATCCGCCGACCAAAAGATCGTATGTAAAAACAATGGGACATAATATCATTTTGAAGCAGGAAATTATAATAATATATTTCATTATTACAGAGAAATATTCCTTAATCTATGTGCTTGCAACCCTCCTCAACCCCAAAAAGTTAAATTTATTATTATTACTTTTTAATTAACCACTTTAACTGGTAACTATTCTATCAAATCCGCCTACCAAAACGTTGTATATAAAAATAATGGGGCATATCATTTTGCAGCAGTAAATTAAAATAATAGTATATTTCTTACTAGTATATTTTCCCTCAGTGTGGAATAACAAATTAACAGTACTAAATAGAATATTCCTGCCTTTGTTAGCTAACTAGAAATAAAATTCTTCTCTTAAAAATTCTAAAAACTTAGAAGCTAACTGTGACTCTAAAATAAATCCTCTCTCCTCCCTAAAAAAAATAAAAATAAATAATGGGGTCGTATACAATGGTACAGTTTCATTTAGACGCAGGAAATAATAATAATATTATTATATTTCTTTATTACAGGCAAATATTCCTTAATCTATGCGCTTGCAACCCTCTTGAACCTTCAAAAGTTTAATTTATTATTATTACTTTTTAATTAACCACTTTAACTGGTAACCAGTCTATCAAATCCGCCGACCAAAAGATCGTATGTAAAAACAATGGGACATAACATCCTTTTTCAGCAGGAAATTGTAATAATAATATATTTTTTTTATTGCAGGCAAATATTCCTTAATCTATGTGCTTGTAACCCTCCTCAACCCCAAAAAGTTAAATCTATTACCATTAC
The DNA here is from genome assembly GCA_032207245.1 of Pardosa pseudoannulata. NCBI lineage: Eukaryota > Metazoa > Arthropoda > Arachnida > Araneae > Lycosidae > Pardosa > Pardosa pseudoannulata. Next base: position 64,449,678 of record CM063506.1, on the reverse strand, counting down.
TGTTTAATTAACCACTTTCACTGGTAACTGCTCTATCAAGTCCGCCGACCAGAAGGTCGTATATAAAAATAATGGGGCATAATATCATTTTGTATCAGTAAATTATAATAATAATATATTTTTTATTGCAGGCAAATATTTATTAATCTATGTGCTTGCAACCCTCTTCAACCCCAAAAAGTTAAATTTATTACTATTAATTTTTAATCAACTATTTTAACTGGTAACTACTCTGCAGACCAAATCCGCAGACCAAAAGGTCGTATATAAAAATAATGGGGCATAATATCATTTTGCAGCAGGAAATTATAATAATAATAAATTATTTTTATTACAGGCAAATACTCCTTAATCTATGTGCTTGCAACCATCTTTAACCCCAAATACTTAAATTTATTATTATTACTCTTTAATTAACCACTTTAACAGGTAAATACTCTATCAAATCTGCAGACCAAAAGGTCGTATATAAAAACAGTGGGCATAATATTTTGCAGCAGGAAATTATAATAATAATATATTTCATTATTACAGGCAAATATTCCTTAATTTATGTGCTTGCAACCCTCCTCAACCCTAAAAAGTTAAATTTATTACTATTACTTTTTAATTAACCACTTCAACTGGTAACAACTCTATCAAATCCGCCGACCAAAAGGTCGCATATAAAAATAATGGGGCATAATATCATTTTGAAGCAGGAAATTATAATAATAATAATATATTTCTTTATTACTGGCAAATATTCCTTAATCTATGTGCTTGCAAACCTCCTGAACCCCCAAAAGTTAAATCTATTAGTTTTACTTTTTAGTTAACAACTTTAACTAGTAAATGCTCTATCAAATCCGCCGACCAAAAGGTCGTATATAAAAATAATGGGGCATATCATTTTGTATGAGTAAATTATAATAATAATATATTTTTTATTACAGGCAAATATTTCTCAATCTATGTGCTTGCAACCTTCGTCAACCAACAAAAGTTAAATTTATTACTATTACTTTTAAATTAACCACTTTAACTGGTAACTGCTCTATCAAATTCGCTAAGCAAAAGATCATATATGAAAATAATGGGGCATAATATCAATTTTCAGCAGGAAATGATAATAATAATATATTTTTTTATTACAGGCAAATATTCCTTAATCTATGTGCTTGCAACCATCTGCAAGCTCAAAAAGTTAAATTTATTACTATTGCTTTTTAATTAACCTCTTTAACTGGTAACTATTCTATCAAATCCACCGATCAAAAGGTTGCATATAAAAATAATGGGGCATAATATCATTTTTCAGCAGGAAATGATAATAATAATATATTTTTTCATTACAGACAAAAATTCCTTAATCTATGTGCTTGCAACCATCTTCAACCCCAAAAAGTTAAATTTATTACTATTACTTTTTAATCAACTACTTTAACTGGTAACTACTCTATCAAATCTTCGATCAAAAGGTTGCATATAAAAATAATGGGGCATATCATTTTGCAGCAGGAAATTATAATAATAATATATTTCTTTATTACAGCAAATATTCCTTAATCTATGTGATTGCAACTCTCTTCAACCCCAAAAAGTTAAATTTATTACTATTACTTTTTAATCAACTACTAGAACTGGCAACTACTCTATGAAATCCGCCGACTAAAAGGTCGTATATAAAGATAATGGGGCATAATATCATTTTGCAGCAGGAATTTATAATAATAATAAATTATTTTTATTACAGGCAAATACTCCTTAATCTATGTGCTTGCAACCATCTTCAACCCCCAAATGTTAAATTTATTTCTATTACTTTTTAATTAACCACTTTAACTGGTAACTACTCTATCAAATCCGCGGATAACTTCTTATATAAAAATAATGGGGCATAATATCATTTTCAGCAGGAAATTATAATAGTAATATATTTCTTTATTACAGCAAATATTCCTTAATCTATATGCTTGCAACCCTCCAAATCCCCAAAAACTTAAATTTATTATTATTGCTTTTTAATTAACCACTTTAACTGGTAACTATTCTATCAAATTTTCGATCAAAAGGTTGCATACAAAAATAATGGGGAATAATATCATTTTCAGCAGGAAATTATAACAGTAATATATTTCTTTTTAATGCAGCAAATATTCCTTAATCTATGTGCTTGCAACCCTTTTGAACCTTCAAAAGTTTAATTTATTACTATTACTGTTTAATTAACCACTTTAAGTGGTAACTACTCTATCAAATCCTCCGACCAAGAGGTCGTATATAAAAAAATGGGGCATAATATCATTTAGCTGAAGGAAATTTTAATAATAATATATTTTTATTACAAGCAAATATCCGTAATCTGTGTGCTTGCAACCCTCTAAACAATAAAAAGGTAAATTTATTACTATTACATTTAAATTAACCACTTTAACTGGCTTCGACACTATCAAATCCGCCGATCAAAAGGTTGCATATAAAAATAATGGGGCATAATATCACTTTGCAGCAGGAAATTATAATAGTAATATATTTTTTATTACAGGCAAATATTCCTTAATCTATGTGCTTGCAACCCTATTCAACCCCAAAAAGTTAAATTTATTACTATCATTTTTTAATTAACCACTTTAACTGGTAACCAAAAGGTCATATACAAAAACATTGGGACATAATATCATTTTGTGGCGGGAAATTATAACAGCAATATATTTCTTAATAACAGATAAATATTCCTTAAGCTATCTGCTTTTCACTCTCGACCACCCTGAAAAGATAGAATTGTTACTATTATTTTTTAATTAACTACTTTAACTAGTAGCCAGCTCAATCAAATCTACCTGTAACACAAGACAATCCTTACAGCTATCTACTTTGAGAGGATAAGAGGACGTGTTGAGTATATAAATAAGAACTTACAATGTATCATTACTTTGAAACAATATTTAACAACAGATTTTTGTTTGCAGACGTTAAATAACTCTTTGTTTATATATGTTTTTAAATGAGATGGAAGTTCTTTTAGAAGCGATATTGCAGCCTGTGTTTCAGAGTTCTCTTTGTATTCATAAATATCTTTATTTTCTTTTTTTTTTTTTAAACTTGCAGGCAGCATATAGTTTACTGTTTATGAAATGCTATATTTTATCTTTATGAAGGATAGAGGGTGGAACCTGGTGGGAAAGATAGTTATATATTTTCACAGCAGTAAATCACACCATTAAACATTTATCGTTTCAATTTTTTACTTATTATATCAAGTACTTTTTAAGTTACGGTATTAAAATATCATAGCTCTTGTTTAAGAGATTGTACTCTGTTTGAAAGTATGATAAGATTAAAGGGATAAATTATCTACAATTGATTAAAAATATGAAATGTTTTTAGTTTTGAAAATGTCAAGTTGAGCATAACCATTCATAATCAAGTGAAATTTTCCCAATTGTCTAATTATTTTATTTTCCTCTCAAGCCTAGCAGTTTTTTTTATCCCACATTCAACGAAATATTTCCACTTTGACAAATTCTATTAACTCTTACTATGGTGACTGTAAGTTGTGTAATACCTTTATACAAAATTCTTCTGTCCGTATGTTTGTATTAGAACCCCTCCTTAACGGCTGGACTGATTTTGATGAAATTGTGTGTATGTCATTAATTTGATTCCGTTGTATGAAGAGGTTAAGAGGAGGTTCGATGTCTGCACGTGCCTTAAGCTAGATGGTCGTTTGCCAGATATCACCCCTTGCGAATTTTGGTTGTGGGGTTTCCTGAAGGACATGTTCTACGGTCAATTGCAAGTGCCAGATCTGCAGGACAACATTCGGCGCCATGTTCTTGTTATTCTTGCAGAGTCATTCCGGTCAGCTGGGGAAAATATGGTTCTGCGGTGACAGTTTAACATATCCGGTCCCTGTTTTAGGTGACACAATGAAAAATAAGGTGCGTCTGGAATAATGAATTTATTTACATCTCTTACATCTCTGCTATATACATCATTTCATAAATAATAATAATAAAAAAAAACAATTTCCGATCACAGGTATGTGATTAGATACACGTAGGCCTGAGTAGAGACTGGTGTAATATCTAAGATCAGACTCTGCCGAAATATTGATGATCCGACCGAAAAAACAATTTAGTAGCTCTCGCGAAAATTCACTGAAGTAATGGTAGACTATCAAAGCACACTTAGAGTTCCGAAGGGAACTATGCAAGCAATCCTGAAGAGGATTATATTAAAAAGAAAACCCAATGCACAGGGTATCGTTTCAATCTCAGCAAGAGATATATCCCAAGACGGGATTTCGCTAAATAAAAGTCGTCGATGGAGAGACTGGTCGAGGCGATCTCCGAGTTAGCTGATGCGGGCTACTCTTTAAAGAAAAGATCCCAAGGTGGGATTATTGCAAAAAACTCTCCAATAGCAACCAGACTCCAATAGCAATTCAGAGGTCAAGGCGACCTCTGAATTAGCTGGTTGCTAGCTAACTACCTTCTTCTTTAAAAATCAAATCTTCTCTCGTCTCTTTCTAGAGGAGGGGCCTCTAAGAGAGGCGCCTCACTCACAATTTCATTATTGGATCATCTAGCGATGACATCACCTTCGAACAACTGGATTGGTCTGAGTTAAACAATCATCGGCCACAAATCCAGGGTCCCTGGAATACTTAGCGGCTAGATCCAAGTCGCGGCAACTCCTTTGTCGTTCCGGTGGTCATATTTCTGGCTGTCAGTGTACGGTCCGGGTTGTCTGGTATAGTGTTCCTCTACTATAGGGTACAACAATGTAGACATCGTGGTGCCAGGGAAAACAATCCAATCACGCCGTTACAACAGCATATCGTTGAAGGGGGACATATTGAGCAATTCCAATGCTACTTTTCAATATTATTTAACATTTATAAAGCGTATTAAATGGCTTATATGCATCACGGCGCTATCTATGGGGAGAATTTTGTACTAAATTTTTATGTAATAAATGTCAAGCTCATCATTTTAATTATCTGTAGTTCGAATTGTACCGTATTTGGACCAATAGTACGTATTCTTGAGTCCTCTAAAGTGTGGTACTTATTTCTTTCTAACCCTGTATTTCGGGTAGTGTCCAGACCCTATAAATACATCCTAGGTTACCCATAAACCTTTTTTGAGTTTTTCCATGACTGGCATCTTTTTAAAATAGACTCAGTGTTCCGTATACACTGTTCAAGGAGTTATGTAAACATTTCTGAATATATTTTTGACGACTAATTGGATTGAATCCCCTTCTTTATAACTTTATCTCTCAGCAGGAGCAGAAAATTTGCCTCTTGCGCTGAGATTATATGTTTTTTTTTACTTATGTGTGCGTGTATTTAAATGCTTTTTGATCCATTACAAAGTTAAAACGATATTCATGTTAGAAACGATGCAGTCATTAAGACATGAATGAAAACAGCATATATATTAAAAATATAGACAATCCGTCTACTAAACGCTGTTTGGTTAAGTAGTAGTGTAGGGGCGCCAGTAAACCAGCCAGCCAATGAGAGTGTTAACTTTAATCACACGATGACGCTTAAGAAGTGAAATTAAATTACGTAAAGGAGTTATATAAAAATAGTTGAGCTAATTAAGAATTAATTTTGGCGTTCCAAAAGCCTCCAAAAGTTATCACATTTATAGGAGAAATAAAGAAATTTTGCCATTAATTTTAGGGATAGAATCGCCAGAAATTTATTTTAGAATACAAGTATAATTAAGTTGGATGGTTATGGTTAAAATATCATTACACACACACACACACACACACACACACACACACATATATATATATATATATCATATGATAATAGAAGGACTAATAAATGATAAAAATAATAAATAATGTAAGATTGGAAGAAAGTTGAACAAAATTTATGAACGTTGAAGCCAATCGCAGTGGGAGTTTCTGATGCCTTATAGAAAGTACACATCAATGACCGCAGATTCAACATTTTAACCAAGATTTAGTTTTAATATGTAACTGTTTTTAAATTTATAGATATCATTCATTTTATTTCCTATATAATAATAGCCTAAGTTATCTGTCCGTCTTTCCTCGAATTTATGAAGCTGCTTGGCCTGGAGTGGATAGAGTCATCTATATAGGATTCTTGATAAGTTAGGTTTAGCAAAATTCAAAGCGAGTAAAGTTTAACTTCTCCTCAACTATCAACCCGATTCTAAAATAAGTTGGTATAAATATGCTTTATATCACAGCCCAAAATACTGTCGTCTTTAAACCGTTCGAAATCCACCCCTTCCCCCTTTTTCGAGCTTTTAATGCCTTTATTTCATCTCTATATCCCCCGGTTAAAAGCAGGTGATTATATGTATCAATTTATCCCATTATAAATAGGTAAAGATAACATTTCTTTCTGGTATTATGACGTCATTCCTTTAACCATCTCATTTAATCATTTCTTATTTTAAATTATTTAAATATCGTCTGAATTATTTTCATACGTTTTATCACTGAATTTAGATATTACGTAAATAATTTTCTTTCATATTTGGCTTAAATAATAGATTAGGTACATATGTGATAGTTTTAAATTTAATCATCGATTATTTTTGTTGCAAGATAATTATCAGCCAAAAAACAAACCATTATTTTTTACCTGCCTCATACGGTACTTTACAATTCTGGAAAATTAAAAATTTTACTGATCCCTTTTTAAGACGGGCTATATATATGCTAGTCTACTAATAGATTTCATGACTGCTGCACTGGAGCGAGAAATTCTCTCAGAAGCTAAAACAAAAGAAATAAACTAGCCGATTACTTCTAGGGGCCATGAAAGTAGCGACTGAGCTTCAATTCACCGAAATGTCGACCTTGCTAAAGCGGTGAGTCAAACCTGGTGAGATTTTAGGGCGATACGCTTATCTGAGGCAACGTTTTCAATTCTTCACAGTTCCGTCAAAGTGATATGACAGCCTCTCCATAAAAAACCTTGTCTTTTTGCGAGTCGGCTTTTGATCAAAACGGCTATCACTCTCCTATGAGCACTGGTGGAAGCTTCATGTATGATTCCTAGTATGAACTTTACAGGATGGAAGAGCACAGGTGAAGGTTGTAGGCGGATACAAAATCTGGGTACTCCCGACAGTAATTGGGGGCGGATGCTCACGCCTACACGACGCTGATGCCCTGCGCCGAAGGTAATGAGATAATCGAACAGCTCTGAAGAGAAGATGGCGAATGATTCATGACTGTCGCTTTTCTTTTACGCTTTCTTGAGACAGTTTTATTTTTCTCTTCGCTGGAGTTATACGCCATTGGTTTCAGGCTTATGCTGTGCTCTGTTAATGACATAATAACTTAATAGCACAGATGTTGCAAGCAGTCGGACTTCATTGGAGAATTTAACTCTTGTGGAATATCATCTATATATTGAGAAGAATAAAATGATGGAATGCTATTCTACCTTATTAGTAACAGAGCAAGGCAAAATAATACCAAGAAACATTACTTCTGTCTATCATATAGCCATTCATATGATGGGATCTGTAAAATTTTTCATTTTCCAGAATTGTAAAGTACCCTGTGAGGCAGATAAAAAAATGGTTTGTTTTTTTGGCAGAGATATATCTGGTACACGCTCAATAATTTGTTTATATTTACTGACCGTATATTACTTGCCAACTTTAATTTATCTTGTCATATTACGTGATAGGATGAACAGCAGAGGTTTTAATATTGACAGGGATAATTTGGCGGTATATATGAATGATATCTAAAATTGAGCGAATCGATTGCAAAACGTGTAGTTATGTATAAAAAACAAACACACAAACGAACAAACTTCTCAATTTTCAAAGATATATAACATAAACGCTAGATATTTATTAGTCCGTGAAATAGACTCCTAGACTTTTATGAAAAGAATTTGTTGTTAATACCGGTGATAAAATTTTCATTGCAACAAGATATAATCGATGATTAAATTTAAAATTATCACATATGTACTTAATCTATTATTTAAGCCAAATATAAGAGAAAATTATTTACGTAATATCTGAGTTCAGTAATAAAACGTATGAAAATAATGCAGACGATATTTAAATAATTTAAAACAAGAAATGATTAAATAAGATGGTTAAAGGAATAACGTCATAATGCTAAAAAAAACTTATTTTTACCTATTTATTAAGTGATAAGTTGATAAATTTAATGTTCTGCTCCTAACTAAAGAAATTGGGCTTGAAATAATGGCATTAAATGCTCGTAAAGGGGAAAGGGGTGGATTTCGAACGTTTTAAAGACGACAGTATTTTTCACTGTGATATGAAGCATATTTATACCAATTTATTTTAGAATCCAGGGCTTCGAACCGTAATTTTTTTTTGTTCCGGTTTTCGTTCCGGTTCAACTAAAAAATTAATATCGGTTCAGTTCCGGTTTTCGCTCCGCCAAAAATAACTGTTTTCGTTTCAGTTCCAAATGAATAATTTCATTTTATGTATATTCTTATTTGTACTAAAACTATAATTCTATCATAAACAAAAAATGTAATTCTATCAAAATTTAGAAGATTTTATTCTTTTTTTAATTGGTACACTATGTGAATTGATACAAACAGCAGGTACGATAAGAACGGCGAGCATTGGCATTGTTATCCATTATCAAAATCGCATTTGACAACTAGGTTCATGATTACCCACATTCGTCGTTTGACTCTCACATCGTGCACTTGGCCTTGCAATAATTATGTAAAAAATATATTATTTATTTAACATATGAAAATTGCCTCTAATTATTAATATATCTTCTAACGTGGTTTCACTGAGATTACTTCTGTTGTCTCGGAGAATAAATTTCAACACTAACTTGTGTAGCTGGAGCTGCCAAAACCACCATTACAATCTTATACAAGTGCGGATATGTAATTATAAAGTTGACGTTAAATTAGAAAATATTGATAAGTTGGTAACAGTAACAAAATGACTGAAAGATATATCGAACCGAAATTAACCGATATTTTTTTCGGTTCAGTTCCGGTTTTCGTTTCGACCAAAATAACGGTTTTTTCCGGTTTTCGGTTCAGTTCCGGTTCGAAGCCCTGTTAGAATCAAATCGATAGTTTAGGAGAAGATAAACTTTACTCGCTTTGAATTTTGCCAACCCTAACTCATCAAGAATCCAATATGGATGCCCCTATCCATTCCAGGTCCAACCGCTTCATAAATTCGAGAACAGATGGGCAGATAACTTAGGCTATTATTATATTATATAGGGGATGTGTTTTTATCGTTATTCATTATTAATAAATGCCATTTTTCTACGTTATTTTATATTAATAAATGCACTTTTTTTTAAGAAAAAATGTATAAAGATAGCAAAATTCTGTTCTTGGGATGTAAGATAATCCAGAACGAAATAATGACATTTACATACATTTCGATGAAAATTATTCACTTGAAATACGAGTAGTTTGAGTTCCATCCAGTAGTTTGAGAACTCCATCACGGAAAACGAATTAAACTCGTATAAGAACAATACTTTTCTTTTTACGAAGCAAAGAGAATGCAACGAAAATAAAAAAGGGAAAGAAAAATCGTATTGATTGAATCCGTAGATGAAGAAAAAGGAAACTTTAATTTGCTTTATTTTCTTCGTATGAGTAAACTGCAAAGAGTTAAATGGTACTTAACTTTTGCAACGAACCGTTTAGCTGCATTTCAACTTTCAACCTGGGAATCGAAGAAAAACTGAACAGATTGGGAAATAGAACATACGAAGTTGAGTTGTGGCAGTGTCTCTTTATAGGAAAAGAAAAAAAAAATTGCACTCAAAATCGTGTCAGATTTTATTATTTCGTTTTTCAAACAAAGCAAAAAGTGTTCCTGATAAATTTTTCTCTTGCTTTCTGTAGATTCGTTTTGTACGTAGCCAAGAAGATAAAAAATTGTTTTAAGTCAAGCACAATCCTTTCAGCCCCGAATTGCTTTAAACTTATAGAAAAAAGCACTCTACACTGTATTGTTTATAGGAGTTGAAAGAACATCTTTGCAAAATATTGACTAGGTTATACTTGTTGTAGAAACAAGGAAGTCGTGTTAAATGCTATCTTAAAGTTTCAAGAAAATACATTGCATATAACTTTACTACATATATTAACCCTTCATATGAAAGTGGCCGAAAGTAGGTGTGAAAATGTTAATTTGTAGAAATAACAAAGATATTAAGAATATTCTTCCCTGAACACTTGATGTTATTTTATACACTTGTTATCTCCCTAGAATAGGTCAGGACATTAAATTGTACACTGGAATCAGGTATTCTTTTTCTCTCTATGTTATTTTATACGTTTGTTATCTCCCTAGAATAGGTCAGTTGGTTGGATATGGACATTAAATTGTACACTGGAATCAGATATTCTTTTTCACTTTATGTTTTTTTATACAATTGATATCTACCTAGAATAGGTCTGTTGGTTGGATATGGACATTAAATTGTGCACTAGAA
>CM063506.1:64416702-64436702 GCA_032207245.1 Pardosa pseudoannulata | reverse complement strand
CCCTCTTACTCTGTATTTAAAGACATATGAATGATTTTTTTAAAATTTTTTATGTTTATGACTTTTTAAACTTACAGCAGATAAAAACACTATACTTTATTCTTTTTTTTTCCATTTGAAATATGACTTTTTAAACTTGCTTTTCCCAGAAAATTCAGAATTCAATTTATCATTATTCTGACCTCAAATACCTATATTTATCCAAATAACACTTAAAAACTGTTGAGCTATTTTATTATTATACACTTTTCATGATAATTAATCATTCTACTCCCACCATAATAAAATTTAATAGAAAATATTATTTTCACATAATACAAAGGGATGGTTTTGCATTTAAACCAGCCTTTTAACCTTTCTTCCTCCCGATGAATACACATTTTCTTCATGTATTTTACATTTATAAGATTCATAAGTGACATTTATAAACAAATATCATTAAACCCTATGAAATTTATATTAGTGTCCTTTAAAGGGTTAACACTTGATTTAAATAAACATTAAATTGCAATTGCAAAACCAGTAATTTTGACTGATTTCGTAAATCTACTGCTAAAAAATGCTATTAAAATAATATATACTGTGTTACTAAACGCAAAAATATGCAAAATAAATTCCCCCTCACCTTGAAAAATATTTTAAACATTTTAAACAATAAAAGAGCAGAAAAATTTTTTTAAAAGGGTAAATAAATTCCAAACAATTAAAAATATAATGCCTCAAAGGAAAATTCTCAAAGGAAAATTTACTAGTTCAAATAATAATCGCAATGCCTTTAACATTAAACCTACTGCCTTAGGAATTCACATCTGTCAAAGTCATTCTCTCCAGTCAATCGAGACGGCTTGGTTTTCTTTTTGAGTCGGAAGTAATAATTTTGCTCATAAAAAATAAATAAAATAAAGTGAAAATAAAAATCTGTATTTTTTTATATGTAACTTAAACCCACTTTATAAAACCAGTTTATTTTTTATTATCTCTTCTGTTTGGTTTTTAATACATTTTTCACACAATATTTATTTATTACTAGCAAATGTGCCCGTGCTTTGCTACGGTCAACTTAATGTATTACTTTTAAGCAAAGAATTTTTTTTCGTGCATAACTCTCTAAATTCGCCACAGTAGAGTTCCAGTCATTGGCATATTTATATATTTCTATTATAAGCGTATTATAACAATATTCAATTTTTATACTGCCATATTATGTACGTTGATTAGCAACGTTAATAGATCTTGACATATTAAGTGGTAGAATAGTAAGCAGAAGTTTTGACAACAACAGTTCTAATTTTGGTGGTATTAATAAATTTTGTCCAAAATTAAGGAAATTTATGACAAACCACATAATTTTGTATGAAACAGAAACGCACATTCATACCGACAACCATATGAATATGAAGATAACTATATAAAATGATAGGTTTTTATTTACCCATGAGAGTTACTGAAATTTGTACTTTTTGTTGTTAGAATATTGTTGATAAACATTTCATTGTATCGTAAAAATGAACCAAGAATAGAATTTAAAATTAGTTCTCATATAAAAATGCTAAATTTTTCGTCACATAGAAATGAAAGTGAATGACTTTATATCTCAATTTCCAGGTCAAATCGAATGGATACTACGCAGACGATGTTTAAATAATATAAAATAAGAAATGAATAAATCAGATATTTAAAGTAATAATGATAGAAAAATATCATTTTCACCTATTTATTATGTGATAAATTGAAAATTTTAATCTCCTGCTTTTAACCGAGGAAAACTGCGTTTAAAACAATTACTTGGGATGACGTCACATTGCTAGAAATATTGCTTCTTTCACTTAGTTATGATGCGATAAATTAAAGAATTAATCGTTTGCGTTTAACCGGGGAAAATAATGCATGGAATAATGACATAAAATGCTCGAAAAAGGGGGAAGGAATAGATTTCGAACGTTAAAAATTTACAAAAACCTTCCCAGGGATGTACCTAAGAATTTCCCAAATTTTCACGGTGATTGGATGCATGGTTTTTGAGTCTATCGAGTACATACAGACAGACACAAATTCATTTTTATATATATAGACTAGCATTCAGGGCCGGTCTCACCAAAGTCGTATAACAGCTTTCTGCGATTAACGCATGGAGCCAACCAATGATGACACAATTCGTTAATTTAACAACTTTGGTGTTACCGGCTCTTAGCCCGTCATATGACGGAATCAGTAGAATTTTTAATTTTCCAGAATTGTAAAGTACACTATGAGGCAGGTAAAAAATGGTTTGTTTTTTGGATGAAAATTATCTGGTACACGCTCAATATTTTTTTTTAATCTTCAAACTCCTCTAAAGTCTCCCTATACTGTGAATGCAGTTTTGAATCACGTTGAATTCATTAAGTCAAACCGTGTTGTTATGTATAAAAGAAAAAGCTCACAAGCGAACAAACTTCTTAATTTTCTAAGATATATAACTTAAACGATAGATATTTATTATTCCGTGAAATAGACTTCTAGACTTTTATGAAAAGAATTTGTCGTTAATAAAGGTGATAAAAATTTCATTGCAAGAAAAAATAATCGATGATTAAATTTAAAATTATACATATGTCCCTAATCTAATATTTAAGCCAAATATAACGAAAAATTATTTAAGTAATATCTAAGAAAACTATTTAAGTAATTATTAAAATTATTTATATAATATCTAAGTTAAGGGATGAAACGTATGAAAATAGTGCAGACGATATTTTAATAATTTAAAAAAAGGAATGATTAAATGAGATGGTTAAAGGAATAACGTCATAATGCTAGTAAAAATGTTATTTTTATCTATTTATTATGTGATAAATTTAATCGCTTGCTCTTAAAATGGGGCTTGAAATAATGGCATTAAAAGGGGAAAGGGGGTGGATTTCGAGCGTTTTAAAGACGACAGTACTTTTTGCTGTGATATGAAGCATATTTATTCCAATTTCTTTTAGAATCGGATGAATAGTTTAGGAGAAGATAAATTTTACTCGTTTTGAATTTTGCTAACCCTAACGTATGAAAAATCGAATATGGATGCTTCTGTCCATTCCAGTTCCAACCGCTTCATAAATTCCGACGACAGATTAACAAATAACTAAGGTTATTATTATATAGGAGATAAATAACACTTTTGTTATGGCATGTGTTGTATGTTATAACAAATACTAGTTAACGTAGTTTCCGAAAAAGTTTGAAAGACTGGCATTAATAAATTTCCCTTCAGTATTTTACATAATATAAATGTTGTTCTTATTACCCTTGTTACACAAATATTAATTTTTGGGTTGCATATATTGAAGAAAAATAATAAAAATAGCATGAGAACAAAGATACCGCTTGTTGTTACTCATCCTCCTGGAAAGCATAGACCTGTTGTAAGCTTTCCTACACCAGGTCCTACAAACTGCATCGCAATATGCAAGTGATCCACAGCTTAGAGTAATGTGCAGCTTCACTTGATCGAGGAACCATAATGACTGAAGACTGACTGAATTGAATCTCCGTAATTTAGAGCAGAGCATGTAAGCCAGAGGTTACTCGAATTAATGCGAAGAGATACGCCTTTCGTTTTGAAGAAGGGGAAAGAACGACTTTTGTCAAGTGGGTCCTCTTAATCCCTTCCAGGTTCATTTTATTTTATGATTATGGATGAAAAAATGTCCATATTTATGCTTATTTTCGTACATACATAGCTTTTTTAAACATAATAGCATCATTCGCATACAAAATTTCCTAAATATTAATGTAAATAATATTAATGTAATAATATTAATGTAATAATATTAATGTAAATAATAATGTAAGAAAAACAATTTAAATAAATGAGTAATTTACCCGTATAGTTGGCTTTCTGTGTGTCAGAAATCTTTAGACTTTGGAGTCAATTCACACTAACTATAAATATTAAGCTTAGAATACTTAGCTTTTATCTTGAATTAAATTTAATTTATATCCTCTGCATTTACATAAATGATTATGAAATTATTAATCAAAATTTGATCATGTATGATACAATTGGAAACAAGGTACTGCACAGAGTCCAATATCGCAATCTGAACAGTAGAACCTTTTTTCTCTCCTTACCTTCTTCCTTCTGTTGTCTCTCTTTGAGCAGCAAATAATCTAGTACCCAGAAAAGTAAAGAAAAGCGTTCGAAATCATAAAAAGCACATGTGAGATAATTCGGGAAAGACTGATTGCACAGTGCCCGAGCTACACTCGGGATGAGCCAGGATGATACATTTCGCCTGCCCGAGTTCAGCTCGGGAAAAACCGGGAAGGTGTTAATTTAGAAACAGGGATGAAGCAGAAGACTCCCCTAGGCTATATTTACCACCTCCAGAAGTATCGTTTAGGAACTCGGAGAACAGTGTGACCACGAAACTATTTTACGTGCCTCATTCGCCGTTTATGAACACGACGTATCTTTGTCCAACTCTAACCTCGATCCCTGATTGCTGATTTTATTGACTGAGTTACCACGGCTCAACTGAGATAAATTCATTTGACGTATGCAAAAGTGACTTACGAGCCTAGCAATAGATAGTAAGCACAAAGTTGTTGAATAAGCAAATGAGATTTAGTTAAAAAATTGAACTTTTTGCTAATATCAAATAATAAATAAAGCAATCAGATAATACATAATACAATTCTTACAAAATTAAAAAAAAAATAAGTTTTCGGTATTTTTATATTTTACCATAAATACAAACATACAGACAATTTGTTTTCTCGTTGTTAAGTGTTAGAGAGTTAGGTGCATCAGTTCGCTTTAAACCTGTGTGGACTCATACTATTCAGTCCTAAGCATGTCTACTCTTCTAGTGGTTCGGAACCCGAGCTGGCCTAAGATCCGCCGTGTTCGTTAATGGTGACTGGGGCACGTAAATAATGTTCGTGATTACAATATCCTCCATATTCTCAATTAATATCTTTGGGGGTGGCAGGCCAAGTCTACGGGTTTTCTGCTTGGTCCCTGCTTTAAAATTACGAGGACCTACTTGAGCGAAGTCATTCTTTCACCTTCATGGTGCTCATTAAAACGAAAGGCGCACCTCTTGGCCTTAATACGAGAGCCTGCAGGCCCAGTCGTGCTTGGTTTGTCCAAGTGACTTGAGAAACAACAACAACTCCTCTAGTTCATAATTGGCTCGTAAGCCACCTTTGTTCAGTGGCCAAAGGTAGCAATGTAACCAGATTATATTGGACTTGAGGCTCAAGGCGGATGTAACGGCAGGATTTAGCGGTGTATCGTCATCAAAGAACTTTGCTTTGAGAGGTGAACTTGTGGGGATACAAAAGGATTGTTTTCCCCGGCACCATGAAGTCTACACGGCTGTACCCTATAGTAAAGGAACAATATGCCAGACCACACGACACCTTCACTGACAGCCAAAAAAATGATCGCGGGAACGACAAAGGATTTGCTGCTACTCAGATGTAGCCGCTAAGAATTCCAGGGACCTCTGGCTTTGCGGCCGATGATTGTTTAATCCGGACCAATCCAGTTGGTCGAAGATGAGGTCATCGCTAGTTGATACAATAATGAAATTGTGGGTGAGGCCCCTCTCTTAGAGGCCCCTCCCCTAGAAAGATTTTTTTTTTTTTGAAGAGAAGTTAGCTAGCAACCAGCTAATTCAGAGGTCGCCTTGACCAGTCTCTCTACCGGAGAGTTTTTTTTGCTATAATCCCACCTTGGGATCTTTTCTTTAAGGAGTAGCCCGCATCGGCTAACTCGGAGGTCACCTCCACCAGTCTCTCCATCGGAGAGTTTCATTTAGCGAAATCCCGTCTTGGGATATATCTCTTTCTGAGATTGAAGCGATACCCTGTGCTTTGGGTTTCCGTATTCTAATATAATCCTCTTCAGGATTGTTTGCTGTTCTTCAGAACTAACTGTGCTAGATCTCCTACCTGTACTTCAGTGAACTTTCGAGAGAGCTACGAATTGTTTCTTCCGTCAAATTACCCATATTTCGGCAGAGACTGAATTTAGTTTAGATACCCGTCTCTACTCAGGCCTAGGTGTACTAATCACTTACCTGTGATCGGATTGTTTTTCTTTATAGTTGTGAAATGATGTATATAGCAGAAGTGTAAATAAATTCATTAATCAAGATGCACCTGATTCTTCCTTGTGTCACCTGAAACAGGGACCGGATACGTTACACGGACAAAGATCCACTCTGTTCGTTAATGATGGTTGGGGCATGCACAAGCACGTATAGGTTTGGGGTCCCAAACGATACCTCTGGAGTTAGCGGCCAAGCATGGAGTGTTTTGCTTGGTCCCTACTTTTAAATAACGATAACCCCCTTGAGCAATGTCATCAAATGAAAGGAGCACATAATTTATCCGTACCTTTCTCAGGACATCCCTGCAGCATGCTTTTAAAATCACTTAACACATTGTATGCGGGACACATACTAGTACGTTTTCTGCCGATTGATACTTGAGCGCGGGTCACGTACTAGTACGGGTTAGTGTAACAATATGATTTGTTTGTGGGTACAAAAGTAACGGTGTATACAGGAAAACGAAGCCGAATGTTCTTGTCTACTACATAGATTCTGGAAAAATTTAGACAAATAAAAACTAGCTTTTACATTATTAGTTTTATGATTGGTCTTTTCATTTTTTTATAACGTAAAAATGTTTATATATAACATAATTAAAAAAATTATAACTATATACTACTGTTTCTATTTGATTTTCATATTTACGATACTATTATAAATTTATCCACTAAAATATATTTTTTGTTTATAAAAATCTTATGGTTGTCATTTATATATTTCTATTTATATATTTGTTTATATATTTCAATATAAAATACGAAAGGTTGGTTAAAAAATTAAATAATTTTCGATCTATTGAGATTTAACTGAATAATTAAATTTACGCTCAAAACGCCCGCTCCCGGTGCAATTCTGCTGCGAAATGTGCCCGAACACAATGTGTTAATAAGTCGCAAGTTAGTTAAAAGTTAGCTGAAATGAACAACTAAAATTATTATTTTTTAAATCCAAATAAGGTTAAACGTGGTACTTAAATTTTTGTTTGGAGTCGTGCCGTTCTCAGATAGTTCTTTATCTGTATACAGTGCACCGCTTTCATATTAAGGTTTCAAAGTAACACTAACTGGTTAAGGAAGGTATTACTGGTTACGCTAGGTTATATATATTTCTTATAAACGAGAAACGAAAGAAGAAAATATTTAAAAAACCCTTAAACGTTTAGTATCAAAAATACAATGGCGTTACATTGCGATGTTAAGTTGCTTAAAAGCTAATTTGATCAAATGTTTGGAAACGGTTTTTATGATTCTAGATTTAAAGTAGTTTTAATACACTTTGAATATTAGGACTCGTATTTTCTGAGTAATAGAATAAAATGTATGGCATTTTCCGTAATCCTCAATTGTTGTCTGTAAAATTGTGTCTGTAAAAGTCTAATGCCCGAATAATAAATGAAATTTATTTTTATCTGTAAATGAGATATAATGGTTTCATAACTCAAAGAACTCGAAATAAATTGGCAATGAAATAAAACAGAGGAATTACCCTTCTTGTAAAAAATTAAATAAATATAAAATTATTGGATTGCTATCCAAGAATTTTCTCATAGATGCTAAGCTAATATGGAAAATGGCAGAATATAAGTGCTATTTTTGTATTTACGGGATGCATGAAATGATTGTTTATTCATAACTAACATATAGCCCATATAACGGGATCAGTAAAATTTTTAATTTTCCAGAATTGTAAAGTACCCATTGAGACAGGTAAAAAATTGTTTGTTTTTTGGTTGAGAATTATTGGGTACACGCTCAATAATTTGTTTATCTTCATACTCCTCTAAAGTCTCCCAATACTGAGAATAAAGTTTAAAATCCTTTTGAATTCATTTAGTCAAACCATGTGGTTATGTATAAAAAACGCACAAACGAACAAACTTTTTAATTTTCAAAGATATATAACTTAAACGATAGATATTTATTATTCCATGAAATAGATCCTAGACTTTTATGAAAAGAATTTGTTGTTAATACCGTTGATAAAATTTTCATTGCAACAAAAAAAATAGTCGATGATTCATCTAAAATTATCACATATGTACTTAATCTATTACTTAAGCCAAATATAAAAGACAATTATTTACGTAATATCAAAGTTCAGTGATAAAACGTATGAAAACAATGCAGACGATATTTAAATAATTTAAAATAAGAAATGATTAATTAAGATGGTTGAAGGAATAACCTCATAATGCTAGAAAAAATGTTACTTTTACCTATTTATGTGATAAATTTAATCACCTGCTCTTAAAATGGAGCTTGAAATAATCGCATTAAACGCTCGCAAATGGGGAGAAGGGAAGATTTCGAAAGTTTCAAAGACTACAGTATTTTTCGCTGTGATAAGAAGCATATTTATACCAATTTATTTTAGAATTGGATCTATAGTTAAGGAGAAGATAAACTTTACTCGCTTTGAATTTTGCTAACCCTAACTCATCAAAAATGCAATATGGATGCTTCTATCCATTCCAGGTCTATCTGCTTCAGAAATTCGAGGACAGATAACTTAGGCTATTGTTATATAGGGGATAAATTCCATTTTTCTATGCTACAACTTTTGTTAGTTAAAAGTCAACTGAAATTAACAACTAAAAAGATTTTTTTAAATCTCACAAAATACGCCTGCAGCAGTTAAGGTTGAACGTGGTACTTAAATTTTTGTTTGGAGTCGTGCTATTCTCACAGAGTTCTTTATCTGTATACTCTTTATCGCTTTCATATTGCGGTTTCAAAGTAACACTAATTGGTTGCGGAATTATATTACTGGTTACGATAGGTTATGTATATATTTCTTATAAACGAGAAACGAAAGAAGTAAATATTTAAAACCCCCTTAAACGTTTAGTATCAAAAATACAATGGCGCTACATAGCGATGTTACTTGAAGGCTAATTTGATCAAATGTTTGGAACCGGTTTTTATGACTCTAGATTTGAAGTAGTTTTAATACACTTGGAATATTAGGACTGGTGTTTTCTGAGAAATAGAATAAAATGTATGGCATTTTCCTTAATCCTGAATTTTTCATACATGATTTTCATTCAGGAAATAGTTAACAGCAATTGTGTTTATAAAAGTTTAATGCCCGAATAATAAATGTAATTTATTTTTATCTGTAAATGAGATATAATGGTTTCATAACTAAAAGAACTCGAATAAAACACAGGAATTACGCTTCTAGTAAATAATAAAAAATGAAATAAATATAAAAGTACTAGCATATAGCCCGTCATATGATGGCATCAGTAAAATTTTTCATTTTCCAAAATTGTAAAGTACCTTATGAGGCAGGTAAAAAATGGTTTGTTTTTTGGCTGAGAATTATCTTGCAACAAAAAATAATCGATTATTCAATTTAAAATTATCACATATGTACCTAATCTATTATTTAAGCCAAATATTAAAGAAAATTATTTACGTAATATCTAAGATCAACGATAAAACGTGTGAAAATAAGGCATAATTTAGAATAAGCAATGATTAAATGAGATGGTTAAAGGAATGACGTCATAATGCTAGAAAAATGTTATTTTTACCTATTTATTATGGGATAAATTGATAAATTTAATCGCCTGCTCTTAACCGGGGAAAATAGGAGTTGAAATAATGGCTTTTTTTTTGCTGTGATATGAAGTATATTTATACCAATTTATTTTAGAATCGGATCTATAGTTTAGGAGAAGATAAATATTACTCTCTTTGAATTTTGTTAACTATGGATGCTTCTATCCATTCCAGGTCCAACCGCTTCATAAAATCGAGGACAGACGTACAGATAACTTAGGCTATTATTATATAGGGGACTAGCATATAGCCCGTCATATGACGGGATCAGTAAAATTTTTAATTTTCCAGAATTATAAAGAACCCTATGAGGCAGGTAATAAAATGGTTTGATTTTGGTTGAGAATTATTTGGTACACGCTCAATAATTTGATTATCTTTACTGACCCCATGTTAGTTGCGAACTATAATTTATCTTATCATATTAGGGACTGCAGAGGTTTTAATATTGACAGTGATTATTTCGTGGTATACATGAAGGATGTTCAAAATTGAGAGAATCGATTGCAAACTGTGTGGTTATGTATAAAAAAACAAACACACAAACGAACAAACTTCTTAATTTTTAAAGATATATAAATTAAAAGCTAGATATTTATGAGTCCGTAAAATAGACTCCTAGACTTTTACGAAAAAAATTTGCTGTTAATACAGGCGATAAAATTTTCATTGCAACAAAAAATAATCTATGATCAAATTTAAAATTATCACCTATGTACCTAATCTATTATTTAATACAAATATAAAAGAAAATTATTGACGTCATATCTAAGTTCAGTTATAAAACTCGTGAAAATATTGCGGATGATATTTAAATAATTTAAAATAAGAAAAGATTCAATGAAATGGTTAAAGGAATGACGTCATAATGCTAGAAAAAAAAAGGTTATTTTCATCTACTTATGTGATAAATTGAATCGCCTGCTCTTAACCGGGGTAAATAGGGCTTGAAATAATGATATTAAAAGCTCGAAAACGGGTGAAGGTGTTGAATTCGAACGTTTTGAAGACGACAGTATTGTTTGCTGTGATATGAAGCTTATTTGTACCAATTTATTTTAGAATAGGATCGATAATTTAGGAGAAGATAAACTTTACTCGCTTTGAATTTTGCTAACCCTAATTCATCAAGAATCCAATGGATGTCTCTATCCATTCCAGGTCCAACCGCTTCATAAAATCGCAGACAGACGGACAGATAACTTAGGCTATTATTATATAAGGGATTAGATTCCTGTACAAGATTTTTCTCGTGGATACTATGGAAGATGACAGTATACGAGTGCTATTCTTGTATTTACCGGATGAAATAAATGATTGTTTATTCATAATTTAACAAGCAGTACGTTGGCAGAATATGCAGAAAATCAAAGGAAAAAGCAAAAATAAAACTCATTTTAACACATTGACAGACAATAGGAACAAGTGAAGTTCGAAAATTAACACTATATGTTTTTGTAATTTTTAGAATATTAGAAGTATAGTTTTACTCTTTCTGTTTAAATAAACTTAATTTTGATTCATTCCGCACCTTTAACTAGGTTACGGCTCTAACCGTCATGGTGTCAACGGACTCTAGACACAAAGTAATGGGACGATGGCGGCTATAACGGCAAAAATTTAAAAAGGTAAATGACAGGTTTAATGACTCAAATAAGCAATTTTTTGTATTTTTGGGAGTTTTACACGAAATGTTAGTTCATAATCAATCAAAAATAAATAAATAACAAAAAAATTATTATAATTTTATAATTATTACACATTATTTTCGGTATGTCATGTTTCAAAGCATGATAAAGGACACAGTGCAGGTTTTGACATGCAATTGTTGCAGCAATGTGACCGTTTTGTTTTGGACGGCTATTGCAGTCATGGCACATAGTGAACTTCGCTTTTACGGCTATAGACGCAAGTGTCCGTCAACGTGTTAATAAACGACACATCTTTTAACATACATACACTCTGCAACTTGCAGCACACTTAACGAAATAAAAAGACGAACAGTCAAATACGGACTGATTCTAGTGATTAACACGCGGCCCTTTTTATAGGTTCAACAACCACTGAATAAAAAAAATTGCATACATTTTCGGCAGAAACTAAATGAGTGACGTCATACTTTTCAATACAATAATTTCTTTGAGGGTAAAATTGCTCACAATGCGTTTTTAAATATCTTTTACATTAAGATATAAATTAACTGGATAACCACGTTTTCTTTGCCGGAAAAGGCGCCTATTTATGAGTTCAAAACCTGACCTGACAAAGTAACGTCGTGTTCACTAATAACAACTAGCACACGTAATATAAGATGTCATTAGCAATATTCTACAATTTAAGACGATACCGCTGGGTGTGGCAGGGCTATCTTGGACCTCCTGCTTAATCCCTATTTAGAAAAATTATGAGAACCGATATGTCTGCCTGTATTTTAAAAGCATCTTTAATGCATATTAATTGTTGGACTTCTAAATCTTGAACAGGACGTAACTAGGGTGTGGCAAAGGTGGCATTTGCCACGGGTGCATCAGTCACTGGGGAGCCTCAACGTGACGAAAATGGGGCCCGAAAGAAGACAATTTGCCCCAAGTAAAAATAAGGAAGAGTTGAAAAACATTTTTTTTTAATTCTAGAATCATATTTTATTTTTAAAATCCAATGTGTTTAAAAATTACTGTTTTATGAATTTTCTTATTTTTTAAAATGCTCCTAGAGACAAAAATTGTTATAATTCTTACAAAAGGTTTACCAAACACTCTTAATATGCCTTTATATAAATCCGGGTATTCGTTTTAAATTTTGAATTTATTAAAGTTATTAAAGCTAAATTTAAATTTAGAAAATCATCAACATGTTATCAAAATTCAACATACAAATAAAAAAGATTTCCCTCAAATAAACTATTCAAATTATCAGCAAAATAATACCTCTAGTGTTCAAAAATATTAAGTATTAATAAAATAAATATAGAAGAAAAAAATAAAAATTAATATACTAGGAACATTTTAAGAATTAATAAAATATTTTAGTTTTATTCCAAATATCTGATATAAAAGAAACATTTATACATTTTCTGACTATATTGGGTGGTAGTGATCAGTTTTTTTTTTTTTTTTTTTTTTTTTTGCCACAGGCGCTAAATGTCCTAGTTACGGCTCTGATCTTGAACCTCAAAATGGCATTCCGGAATATCTATTTCAGCACAACGTTATGCACAAGTTTAGCAAGGCGTTATAGTAAGTTGTTTCGTGGTTTAACGGATTTTCAGTATTGTGATTCCTATGTAAGATTTGTTCTCACTTATATATGACGCTATAACGGAGTTGGCTTTACTATTTTTGACTATTTTTTATAAAATTCCAAAGGTTTAAACAAAATAAAAGTTCTTATACCCTATATAATAATAGCCTAAATTGTCTGTCCGTCCGTCAACGATTTATGAAGCGGTTGGACTTCGAATGGATAGAGGCATTCCTATTGGATTCTTGATGATTTAGAGTTAGCAAAATTCAAAGCAAGTTCTAAACCGTTCGAAATCCACCCTTTCCCCCTTTTCCGTAGTTTAATGCCATTATTTCAAGCCCTATTTTCCCCGGTTAAGAGCAGGAGACTAAATTCACCAGTTCATCACATTATAAGTAGATGAAAATAAAACTTTTTTCTAGCATTATGACATCATTCCTTTAACCATCTAATTTAATCATCTCTTATTTTAAATTATTTAAATATCGTCTGCATTATTTTTATTCGTCTTATCACCGATCTTAGATATTACGTAAATAATTTTCTTTTATATTTGGCTTAAATAACAGATTAGGTACATATGTGCTAATTTTAAATTTAATCTTCGATTATATTTTGTTGCAATGAAAATTTCATCACTGGTATTAACAACAAAATCTCGGAATCTATTTCAAGAACTAATAAATATCTAGCGTTTAAGTTATCTATCTTTGAAAAATAAGAAGTTTGTTCCTTTAAGTGTATGTTTTTTATACATAACCACACGGTTTGCAATCGATTCGCTCAATTTTGGACATCATCTCAAATACCGCCAAATAATCATTGTCAACATTAAAATCTCTTGTCCATCCTATGACGAAATATGACAAGATAAATTAAAGTTGGCAACTAACATGCGGTCAGTAATGATAAACAAATTATTGAGTGCGTACAGATAATTCTCATTCAAAAAACAACCATTTTTTTTACCTGCCTCATAGGGTACTTTACAATTCTGGAAAATTAAAAATTTTACTGATCCCATTATATGACGAGCTATATGCTAGTGTGTAACATGCATGGATAATTGTATATAATTAAAGCTCTAATTACTGCCCCCCTTTT
Source organism: Pardosa pseudoannulata (assembly GCA_032207245.1). NCBI lineage: Eukaryota > Metazoa > Arthropoda > Arachnida > Araneae > Lycosidae > Pardosa > Pardosa pseudoannulata. The sequence goes on along the minus strand of CM063506.1, from coordinate 64,422,694 downwards.
CATAAAATTCCATTAACAGTAGGTTAGGGGGTGAGTCAGACTGATCTTTGCTCAAGGTCCCAGATTGCCATGATCGGGTTAACAGTTTTTAGGTCCGATGCAGATCTGTAAAACGGGAATATCAAGGGTTAAGTCAAGTGGAGCTTTTTAAAAAAATCCTTTTTCTGGCTCATTATTTCCTTTTTAAAGCATCCCTTGAAAACCAATGAATGTCAAAGATTTTTAACGATTCATAGCGAATACCGGCCAGCCCATTAAATGAAAAGCCTTGTGGAAACAAGCGCGTAATCTGTTCCTTTCACAATCCACTCAATTGAAGAATCCGTTGGGGATAACCCATCGCTCCTAATGAAAAAGTGCCCAGGGAGCGATTAATAATTGAACAGCATAAGCATTAGGGCGATTGGGGAATCAACCCGGAATACCAATGGCCTGGTAGCGGTAGGGGATCGATCTCGTCCTTTGGGTAATTTTTTCCCCTTTGGAGTTACGCCTCGTACAACATAGTCAAATCCATGTGGTTTCTGTTATGTAACATAGTAATACAGGCTGGAATAATGTAACATTGTAGAACTAGAGACAGTTTTAATTAGTTTACACTGCTAGAAGAAAATATACGAATTCTATACGACCAATGAAGATAACTGTTTTCATTCTTAATTTACTCTGCTAGAAGAAACTTTTATATGACTTTTATATAACTTACTGACTAAGAACTTATTTAACTTACATAATTAATAACTTATATAACTGATTTACTGACTTTTATATAACTTTTATATGACTTTTATATCATCAATGAAAATTATTATTTTCGATTTTAATTAATTTACTCTTCTAGAAGAAAAAATATGAATACTATGTGACCAATGGAATAATTATTTTCCTTTTTAATTAATTTTCTTGGCTAGAAGAAAGTATATAAATGCTTTATAACCAATGCAAATAATTTGCTTTCATTCTTAATTAATTTACTCTTTTAGAAGAAAATGCACGAATACTACGTAACCAATAAAAATGATTGTTATCATTCGTAATTAATTTACTCTCCTAGAAGAAAATACACGAATACTATGTAACCAATAAAAATGATTGTTATCATTCGTAATTAATTTACTCTCCTAGAAGAAAATACATGAATACTATGTAACCAATAAAAATGATTGTTATCATTCGTAATTAATTTACTCTGATAGAAGAAAATGCACGAATACTATGCAACCAATAAAAATTATTGTTATCATTCGTAATTAATTTACTCTGATAGAAGAAAATACTCGAATACTATGTAACCAATAAAAATGATTGTTATCATTCGTAATTAATTTACTCTGATAAAAGAAAATACATGAATACTATGTAACCAATAAAAATGATTGTTATCATTCGTAATTAATTTACTCTCCTAGAAAGAAATACACAAATACTAAGTAACCAATAAGAATGATTGTTATCCTTCTTAATTAATTTACTCTGCTAGAAGAAAATACACGAATACTATGTAACCAATAAAAATGATTGTTATCATTCGTAATTAATTTACTCTGATAGAAGAAAATACACGAATACTATGTAACCAATAAAAATGATTGTTATCATTCGTAATTAATTTACTCTGATAGAAGAAAATACACGAATACTATGTAACCAATAAAAATGATTGTTATCATTCGTAATTAATTTACTCTGATAGAAGAAAATACATGAATACTATGTAACCAATAAAAATGATTGTTATCATTCGTAATTAATTTACTCTGATAGAAAAAAATACATGAATACTATGTAACTAATACTAATGATTGTTATCCTTCGTAATTAATTTACTCTGCTAGAAGAAAATACATGAATGTTATATAACAAATTTGAATATTTTTTCATTATTTATTAATTTAATGTGCTAAAAGAAAATATATGAATGTTATTTAACCAATGTGAACATATTTTCATTCTTAATTAATTTAATCTGATACAAAAAATATATGAATGCTGTATAACCAATGTGAATATTTTTTTATTCATAATTAATGCACTCTGCTAAAAAATATATGAATGTTAAATAACCAATGTTAATATTTTTTTCATTTTTAATTAATTTAATCTGCTAGAAGAAAATATATGAATGTTATTCAAACAAATGTAAATGTTTTTTTTTTTTATTCTTAATTTTCTCTGCTAGAAGAAAATATATGAATGCTATATGACCAATGTGAATATTTTTTCATTCTTAATTAATTTATTCTGATAGAAAAAATATATGAATGTTATATAACCAATGTGAATATTTTTTTCATTCTTAATTAATTTAATCTGCTAGAAGAAAGTATATATGATTACCATATCACTATTCTAATCTCAAAATGAAACTGTCTTTGGGAGAGCTTTTTGTAGAGTTTATTCACTTGACGTACACACACATTCATATATATATATATATATATATATATATATATATATATATATATATATATATATATATATATATCGAAGTCTTAAACCAGAAGGTGGGGTCAGTTTTGATTCTAAAGGCTTTTTTTCTTCAAAAATAATTGTGTTCGACATCGTCGGCAACAATTTCAGCTCCATTTTGTTTTCAACTCCATTTCTTTCTATGTTGCCAATCGCGGAAAACTAAAAACAGCCAAATAAATCTCGAGATCGCGACAATCACCATAGGAAATAATTTTTTAAATGGCTGGACTTATTAGTGCTGAATTAAAATGAAAAAATAAAACAGCAACTCTGAATTTATTTCTATTATACGGATTACATAACATAATGTTTTTGGTGTTACATAAGAAAAGGGAAGTTACATAATAAATGGCTATCTTATTCCATCATAGTGTTTCTAAAGAGTGAATTATCGTTCCAGAAATCTTACATATAACACGCGATCGGAGGCACACTAGAACACTTTCGTGTGACAAATAACTAGATGTTTCTAAACTTTACCCTGATTTCCCCCAGTAAAGAGAAAGAAAGCTCTATGCTTCTGACTCTTTGTCTTCTGTATTCTCAGGGTAATAATCTGGAATTGACGCAATAGAACAGGGGTGGGGAACCTTTTTATCATTAGAGGAATGGTTTACAATCTTTCTACTACTACGCCTCCCTGATTTTTTTCCGCTTCTTCTTACCTTTTATTTTTAGTAAGTATTAAATTCGGAGATGTAACCATGGGGGGGTGCAAAGGGACATACACACCCAAGATTTTTTCTCGAAACTGAAAAAAGAAGGGGGGGGGGAAGAAGAGAAGAGGAGGAAAGGGGGAAAGGAGAAGGGGAAAATAGAAAAAAAAATGAAGGGGGGGGAAGGGAAAGGGGGGTGGGTGGGGGGGGATAGAAAAGGTATGAGGGTGGGGGGGAGAAATTTTAAATTTTGTCTTCCTTTTTTTTTAAGTTTAGAAATATTTTTCTAATTATTATTATTTTGGTAAAAATTATATTCGTTCACGAATAGTTTTACAACGGAGAAATTAGATTCCTATAATATATTCTTTAGTTTTTACACAATGATAATACTAAATTAAAGAAGTCTATTTTTTCATGGCAATTATAGGCGCCTATATGAGAGAATTTAGGAGGGGGTATGAGATAAGATAAAAATGTGTGTATGAATGTGTTGTATTCGCATATTTAAGTGTTGAATTTAGTTTAAAGAACTGACTTTACAAAGGGGGGGAGCTCAGGCCCCTCTGCACTTTCCATATGGCTGTCCTTGTTAGCAATGGCAATATGCAACCCCTCAATTAATTTCTGGGTAATCCAGTGATTGAATTTATAAAATTCAATGATGTAATCATTATTTTAAGTTTACAACATAAAAATATAAATCTTAAGTGGACGCCATGTGGATTCTTTGTACGACTCTTAAACTATATATAGTTTATGCTGCACTTTATTTAAATATTTCTTTTGAGCTTGAGATACGATCCTTCGATTCTTTAATAAAATTGACTTTTGCACAATTGTTTAGACATTACCTTTTAAAAACATAAAAAGTAAACAATGCATTACAAAGGTGTCCGCTTACACAAAGGCGTACACATCGCAGGAGGGAGAAAACTTAGTATGTTCATTACAGATCTAACCTGAAGGGTTTAACACATTATATACGGGCTTGGCGAGTGCGGTAATACGTACGTAGGGGGAGAATCGGACGAAATTTAGGGAAAATATAATGGTGATCTTCCTTTCCTGCTGATAACACACACTCTGCACAAAAGGGAGATTACTCACTCCAGCAGATAACGATAGGCACGCCAAGTGGGTATTCGCCCGTTCCAGCATGTAATGTGTTAAAGTAATTTCCAGCTTACTTATAACTAGTCTAATAGAGTTGTGAGCTTAATTTTCCCAGCAGGTATTAGCGCGTATACTCGTTTTATTTAGAGGTACTCGTCTTAGCACAGAGCCGCGGTAACTTACTCGGCAAAGGCGTCTATGGCTAACCGCAGAGTTGTAAATTCAATGCTTAATCCGACCAAAGATCCGCCGTGTTCATTAATGGCGGATGCGGTACATAAAATAGGCTTGTGGTCGCAGTGCTCTCCCAGTTCAAACGATATCTCTTGAGGTGACAAAGCCTAGGAGTGTTCTGTTTGATCCCTATTTCTAAATTACGAGCACCCAGTGGGGAAATGTTACTCGTGTCCTTAGCATTCCTAAAGCTACACGTGTCCTCGGTTGGTGCTAAATCAGTAACAGCTTCGCTGCCGTGTTAGGCATAAAATATCTGTCAGTATTGCCAGCTGCATTGGAGAGAAAATTTTATTCTTCATTTTAGAACTAGTTATTTTTTAGATAGTGTTACTTTTGTTTAAAAAAACCCACGTTTTTCATCCACATATCTATCTATACACAGCGGCTAAAGTTCACCTAGCAGGAGGAGAAAAACGACGTACGTTCATTACAGACCTAACCTGAAAGGGTTAACACAATTTTCAACTTTTCCCTGTTTAATTTTACTTTTAACTACCCAGTTATTGGCCTAATAGTATTTTAAGAAATTTATTATGAGTAATAAAATCAAATAGATTGTTTGATGAAATGAAATTTTAAATTTAGGGACAAAAAAAATTTTTTTTCAGAGGTTATACCTTTAAATTACATTTCTAAAAATTAACCCATTAACGCCCGAATATTTCTGATGACTATATATTAGTAAATACCTAACATAGGAGCTATTATAGACACCTGGAAGTAAAACGAAATATGAAATTTAAACACCTTTAAATATGACATCAAGTCATCATTAGTGAGGAGGTGTCATTTTAAAACATAATAAAATGTCCCTTTTTTTTTTTTTTTTTTTTTTTTTTTAAAGAAAAAGAAAAAAAGGAAAACTTTGTGATAAGAGATTTATTTGCTATCATATATGAGAAAAGTACGATGACTTATTACAGATATGGCTATTCGCCAGGATTTTGACCGGTATACGTTCAGAATACCGGTCATAATACGTTCCTATCCTAAGCTTGAAAATCATAAAATGCCGATCGAAATGACAAAATTATAGGTAAGATCGTGTTTGAAAACTTGGGAGATTATTCATAAGATTAATATCTATTTCCATTAAAAAGGAAGAATCGTTTCAAGAAAACAAAAACTCTACAAACCATTTTTTAACTGTCCTCAAATGAGGACGCTGGGCTTTAATGGGTTAAACACTTTTTTTGGCTGTAAACGGACTAATGTTTGGCAGGGCCGTAACTAGGGCTTGGCAAAGTTGGCACTTGCCACTTGCGCATCAGTGGGGAGCCGCATCGTGAGGAAAATGGGGTCCGAAAGACGACGATTCGCCCGTGGGAGAAATGAGGAAAAGGTAAAAATGATTTATTTTTATTGTAAAATCCAATGTGTTTAAAAACTATTTTTTTTTTAATAAATTTTCTTATTTTTTTTTTTAAATGCTTCAATGACTCAACTTGTTATAGATTCTTGCAAAATATTTACCAAACACTCCTAATATGATTTAACATAAATCTAGATAT
>CM063506.1:64414102-64416602 GCA_032207245.1 Pardosa pseudoannulata | reverse complement strand
AAAAATAAAAAAAAAATGGGTCACTCTAGGTCTTTAAAGGTCCTTAATTTTTTAGCATGGCTAAACAGAGATAATAATGATTACGTAAAATGAAAATTTGGTGTTTTTGATTTTTAATATTATTTTAATGCTAATTTCTTAAATATGTTTGCTAATTCAATGTTATAATTTTTATATGATTGTAATTATGATAATAACTTGTAGCTATAAATTTGTAATGGGGGTGGAGGACACAAAAATTCGATTGTACCCTGGGCACAAAAGTATCTTCTTAGTCAGGCCCTGTGTGCGTATGTAACATATTCAGAAGTTCGTCGCCAATCACAATAATAAGGTACTCTTAGCCAAAATATTTTATTTTCATCCAGAAATATATGTACATGCTTCTTAGGCCTTACGACCACACTGCATATTCCATCATCTACTGAATAAACGTCTCTCGCCCTCTCACGTGACCATCAAAACAGAAAACAAAACGACCCCACTCTCATAATTTAGAATCCCGAATATCTTTAACTTTTACTGTCTATATATATATATATATATATATATATATATATATATATATATATATATATATATATATATATATATATGTATATATATATATATATATATGTCTATATATATATATATATATATATATATATATATTATATATATATATATATATATATATATATATATATATATATATGTATATATATATAATTATATATATATATATAATTATATATATATATATATATATATGTATAAATATATGTATATATATATATGTATATATATGTATATATATATATATGTGTATGTATTATATATAATATATATAAATATATATATATATTATATCATATATAATATATTAAATATATGTATGTATATATATGTATATATATATGTATATATCTAATATATATATATATATGTATATATATATAATTTATATATATATATATATATATATATATATATATATGTTATATGTATGTATATTTATGTATATATATATATATAAAATGTATATATATAAAATATATATGTATATATATATTGTATATATATATATATATATATAAATTATATATATTTATAAATATTATATATATATATGTATAAATATATATAATAATGTATATTATATATATATATAAATATATATATATATATATATGTTATAAAATTATATAATATATATATATATATAATATGTTATATATATAATTATATATATATATATATAAATATTATATATATATATATATAGATATATATATATATATATATATATATATATATATATAATATATAATATATAAAAATAAAAATATAATTTAATATATGAATATAAATATATAAAAAAATATTGTGCAAAAAATAATTGTTATATATTTATAAATAAAAGTTATATATAAAAATATAATATATAAAAATATATAATATATATATATAAAAAATATACACTAGCATATAGCCCGTCATATGACACACTTATTAAAATTTTAAATTTTGCAGAATTGTAAAGTACCCTATGAGACAGTTAAAAAAATTGGTTTGATTATTGGCTGAGAATTATCTACTACAAGCTGAATAATTTCTTTATCTTCATACTCCTCTAAAGTCTCCCGATACTGCGAATGCAATTTAGAATCACGTTGAATTCATTTTGTCCAACTGAGTGGTTATGTATAAAAAAACACACAAACGAACAAACTTCTTAGTTTTCAAAGATATATAACTTAAAAGCTTGATATATATTAGTCCGTAAAATAGACTCTTAGATATTTATGAAAAGAATTTGTTGTTAATACCGGTGATAAAATTTTCATTGCAACAAAAAATAATCGGTGATTAAATTTAAAATTATCACACAGCTACCTAATCTATTATTTACGCCAAATAGAAAAGTAATTACGTAATATCTAAGTTCATTGATAAAACGTATGAAAATAATTCAGACGATATTTAAATAATTTTTAAAAAATGATTAAATCAGATGGTTAAAGAAATGACGTCATAATGCTAGAAAAAAATGTTATTTTTACATGTTTATTATGCGATAAACTTAATAGCCTGCTCTTAACTGGAGAAATTAGGCTTGAAATAATGGCATTAAAAGCTCGAAAAGGGAGCGGAGGGGTGGATTTCGAACGTTTTAGACTTGCTTTGAATTTTGCTAACCTTAACTCATCACGAATCCAATATGCATGCCCCTATCCATTCCAGGTCCAACCGCTTCATAAATTTGAGGACAGACGGACAGATAACGTAGGCTATTATTATATAGGGGTTGTTTGTATGTATACGTTATGTAAATTAAAATTAAATAGAAATTATAATTAATTAATTAATAAATGAATAATAAATGATATAATCATAAATGTAAACAAATATATATATATATATATATATATTTGTTTACATTTATGATTACTATATATATGTAATATATCAAAATTATTTAACTTTAATATTTCTTCAAAAGCCTCCTCTCTCCAAT
>CM063506.1:64404102-64409102 GCA_032207245.1 Pardosa pseudoannulata | reverse complement strand
AAAGGTGATAGGGCCATCGCACCTCGGTCAGGTAGACCGAATCCACCGTTCCTGTGTTTTAACCCCTAACACAGAAGGGGACCCAAATAGTTTATACAGGTGATAGGGCCATCGCACCTCGGTCAGGTAGACCGAATCCATCAGATACCTGTGCTGTTATCCTTAGCACAGAAAGGAGACCCCTATAGTTGATAAAGGTGATAGGGCCATCGCACCCTGGTCAAGTAGACCGAATCCACCGTTCCTGCGTTTTATCCGGAAACACAGCAAAAGGGACCCCACAATAGTTTATAAAGGTGAGGGGGTCGTCGCACCTCGGTCAGGTAGACCGTATCCACCGTTCCTGTGTTTTAACCCCTAACACAGAAGGGGACCCAAATAGTTTATAAAGGTGATAGGGCCATCGCACCTCGGTCAGGTAGACCGAATCCACCGTTCCTGTGTTTTAACCCCTAACACAGAAGGGGACCCAAATAGTTTATACAGGTGATAGGGCCATCGCACCTCGGTCAGGTAGACCGAATCCACCTGACGCAGTCGGCGCCAGGTACCTGTGTTTTTTATCCTTAACACAGAAAGGAGACCCATATAGTTGATAAAGGTGATAGGGCCATCGCACCTTGGTCAGGTAGACCGTATCCATCAGATACCTGTGCTGTTATCCTTAGCACAGAAAGGAGACCCCTATAGTTGATAAAGGTGATGGGGCCATCGCACCCTGGTCAAGTAGACCGAATCCACCGCTCCTGCGTTTTATCCGGAAACACAGCAAAAGGGACCCCACAATAGTTTATAAAGGTGAGGGGGGTCGTCGCACCTCGGTCAGGTAGACCGTATCCACCGTTCCTGTGTTTTAACCCCTAACACAGAAGGGGACCCAAATAGTTGATAAAGGTGATAGGGCCATCGCACCTCTGCCAGGTGTGTTTTAACCCTTAACACAGAAAGGGGACCCAATAGTTTATACAGGTGATAGGGCCATCGCACCTCGGTCAGGTAGACCGAATCCACCTGACGCAGTCGGACACTACGCCAGGTACCTGTGTTTTGTTACCCTTAACACAGAAAGGGGACCCATATAGTTTATACAGGTGATAGGGCCATCGCACCTCGGTCAGGTAGACCGTATCCATCAGATACCTGTGCTGTTATCCTTAGCACAGAAAGGAGACCCCTATAGTTGATAAAGGTGATGGGGCCATCGCACCCTGGTCAAGTAGACCGAATCCACCGCTCCTGCGTTTTATCCGGAAACACAGCAAAAGGGACCCCACAATAGTTTATAAAGGTGAGGGGGGTCGTCGCACCTCGGTCAGGTAGACCGTATCCACCGTTCCTGTGTTTTAACCCCTAACACAGAAGGGGACCCAAATAGTTGATAAAGGTGATAGGGCCATCGCACCTCTGCCAGGTGTGTTTTAACCCTTAACACAGAAAGGGGACCCAATAGTTTATACAGGTGATAGGGCCATCGCACCTCGGTCAGGTAGACCGTATCCACCTGACGCAGTCGGCGCCAGGTACCTGTGTTTTAACCCCTAACACAGAAAGGGGACCCATATAGTTTATACAGGTGATAGGGCCATCGCACCTCGGTCAGGTAGACCACACCAGATACCTGTGCTGTTATCCTTAGCACAGAAAGGAGACCCCTATAGTTGATAAAGGTGATGGGGCCATCGCACCCTGGTCAAGTAGACCGAATCCACCGCTCCTGCGTTTTATCCGGAAACACAGCAAAAGGGACCCCACAATAGTTTATAAAGGTGAGGGGGTCGTCGCACCTCGGTCAGGTAGACCGTATCCACCGTTCCTGTGTTTTAACCCCTAACACAGAAGGGGACCCAAATAGTTGATAAAGGTGATAGGGCCATCGCACCTCTGCCAGGTGTGTTTTAACCCTTAACACAGAAAGGGGACCCAATAGTTTATACAGGTGATAGGGCCATCGCACCTCGGTCAGGTAGACCGTATCCACCTGACGCAGTCTGCGCCAGGTACCTGTGTTTTTTATCCTTAACACAGAAAGGAGACCCATATAGTTTATACAGGTGATAGGGCCATCGCACCTCGGTCAGGTAGACCACACCAGATACCTGTGCTGTTTTGTTACCCTTAACACAGAAAGGAGACCCCTATAGTTTAAAGGTGATGGGCCATCGCACCTGGTCAAGTAGACCGATCCACCGCTCCTGCGTTTTTTTGTTACCCTTAACACAGCAAAAGGGACCCCACAATAGTTAAAGGTGATGGGGCCATCGCACCTCGGTCAGGTAGACCGTATCCATAATACATACCAGTTATGTGTTTTTTAACCCTTAACACAGAAAGGGGACCCAATAGTTTATACAGGTGATAGCCATCGCACCTCGGTCAGGTAGACCGTATCCACCTGACGCAGTCGGACACTACGCCAGGTACCTGTGTTTTAACCCTTAACACAGAAAGGGGACCCATATAGTTTATACAGGTGATAGGGCCATCGCACCTCGGTCAGGTAGACCGTATCCACCTGACGCAGTCGGACACTACGCCAGGTACCTGTGTTTTGTTACCTTCAGAAAGGGGACCCATATAGTTTATACAGGTGATAGGGCCATCGCACCTTTCCAATCCCCTCAGTCAGCTGAAAATATATACATACATACCAAATACAAGTTAGTTCACAATAATAACTAATAATAAAATACTATATAATAGCATAAACAAATGTATACATTTGAAGCGAGCGCAAGCAAGCAAGCAAGCAAGCATAGCAAAGGAAAGAAAGCAGAGCAGCACCCCGGGGTTTTCAAAAATAAGTATACCAAGCGGCCGTATCATGAAGGCAGTATCAGTCAAAGTGTGAAAGATATTCAGAAACCGGGGTATATATAGGCCAGTACGGATCAATAACGGCAACCAATCTCGAAGCTTGACCCCATTAAAGTAACCATTGGGGAATGAGGCTGCGCAACGGGAGATGCGCGTCAGATTCAGTTGGGTGATAGACACGGAGCAGAGAGGTTGGAATTCAGTGATCATACGGAAGACGCTTCTGACGCCGCTCCCGCGATCCCGGACTTATGGGCCAGTTTGCCTGCCGAGTCGTTGAAATTTATTCAACGACTCAATGATGTTTCTGTTGAACAACTACCACAGTATTCGCCTGACTCCCTGTTTGAGATGGCTCGCACCTTGGAGATTGTCATGGGACAGTTGTGCCACAAGGCCTACATATCAAATCGCACCTCGCCTGAGATGAAAGCCGCTTTAGATGTTTCGGTCGGTAAGTTTGTTAAACTTCTCTCGGCCATTCAATCGGCGCATTTCGCCGTTTCCACTCCCGCGACTCCCGTTCCCTCTACTTCTACGGCGAGCGCTAAAAATAGCACAGCGACTTCCGCTCGTTCGGGGGGAAAGCGCAGCGCGCCGGAGAAACTCTCCGCCGCCGAGAAATCGGCTCGCAAAGATGACGCGGGTTTTAAGCCCGTCTCTAGTAGGAATGCCGGCCGTCGGCGCACGCCTGCCGCTGTCCCGCAAGGGATTGCTAACAACTTAAACCCTGATGCGGTCATTGATGTTGACCCTGATATTATGCATGTGTCGGAAACCACCCAAGAGGGGAAAAAAACGAAAAAACCGCCTCAAAATTTATGAAATTTGGCTTGTTTCTTGGCGCATTAAGGTAAATCCAGCTAAATGTGCTGCCCTTATTTTCACCAATAGGAACGTATCCCATTTTACCGCTAAATATAACTTACAACTTTTCAACGAAAACATTCCCTGGGAAAATTCGTATAAGTACCTAGGTGTTACCCTAGATTCCAAATTAACTTGGAGGCTTCACGTTGACAATACTGTCAAAAAAGTGAAGGCTGCAGTTGCTACTCTTCGCCCTTATCTTAACTCTCGAAGTCGCCTGAATGCGAAAACGAAGTTATTATTATATAAAAGTTACATCAGACCCATCATGACCTATGGTTGTCCTGTGTGGGGAACTGCTTCTTTAAAATTCCTTAAGAATCTTCAAGTTGAACAAAATCGTGCCCTTAAATTATGCATCTCTCCTCCTTGGTACACGCGGAATGATGTGATTCATCGCGATCTTAAAATTCGGCCTGTTCTCCCGGAGTTTAAACGTTTAGCCTTTCGGTTTCATCGTAGCATTGAATTTATTTCGAATCCTGTGCTTCATAATATTCCAGCTTACGATCCGGCCCTTCCTAGCTCTGCTAAGAGGCCGCGATCTCTTATATATCGTAATGATATGTCTTTACCCCCTTCCAAACGGAGAAGAGGGGATTGAAGCACCGTTTTCAGGGTCTTCTTTTTATTTTGCTCTTTGTTGGCACTGATTTTTATTCCAAATCAACCAGGTGGTATTAGCCCATCTGGTAGCTTGCCGGCCTCGTTTAGCTTTTTGCTCGAGGTCTTGCGTTCTGTCCTCGTTGACGGAAAAATTTTTTCCAAATTCTAAATTCATTAATTTTCTTGTTAATTCTTAATTTATTCATGCTCCCAATAATTTTTGGGGATCGCATCATTCTGCTATCTTGTCTCACAATATTATTTTGATTTAATTGTGTTCTGTCCTGTGATGTCTTGAAAAAATATAAAAATCCAAAAAATTGTTTTTAAGTCTCTTAAAAACTACAAAAAAATGATAAAATTTTATAAAACCAAATACAAAATATCTTTTTGTAATTTCATGTTGTATTTTTGTGTACCAGGAGTATTTTTTGTTATTGTTTGCATTTATTTTCATTTATTTTTTCACTTGTAAACCTAACTGTGCTTTTTAACTCTCTTCGCGGCTCATAGATGGCGCTACTGAGTTTTATTCCCTATTTTACCTTTCTGTGCTCTGGCCGAGCGAATTTTATCAAATTTACTGAGCTTTTTGCTGTTTTGTCATTGTTCAAGGTACAGAATGATTATTTTTAATCATTCAACGTGTTGTTTTTCACATATGCATTGTATGTGAACGATTTTACACCTTACAGCATTTTTTCTTTCGT